>JACVBY030000104.1:0-70676 GCA_017589505.3 Metroxylon sagu
TCGTGAGCATTGGGGAGTGATTATTTGAAGCCTTGAAGGTTTCCACTAGCGAGCCGACTAACTCTTGAAGATGGGTTATTAAGGATACGGTGTATCCTTCTCTTTATAAACTTTGAAGGGCTCCCATGAATTGTTTAGGTATCTGATTTAGGGAAAACGACATAATAGAGAGGGTCAATACTACTTCTCAAAGTCGTACTTAATGTGACGTAAGAATTGAATCTCTTTTTATTTCTTGAGAAGAGTAAAGCCTTTTGTCTCATGGGAGGACTTGCACGATTGAAAGAATAACAGAGATACGTTTCCTTTCCTTTACTTTATTAGTTTGCATGGTCATAGCTCCAATTGATTTGGTTGAGACTCGAAACGAGAGCATTGCTCCAATTGGGTCGACTGAGGCTCCATTTGGAGCAGGAATTGAATTGGATCAATTGAGGCTTGAGATAAGAGCATGGCTCCAATTGGTTTGGTTGAGGCTCAAAACGAGAGAATTGCTCCAATTGGGTTTAGTCAAGCCTTAGTTGGAGCATGCTCTTGTCTCAAGCCTCAATCAAGAGCATGGCTCCAATTGGGTTAACCGAGGCTCCATTTGAAGTAGGAATCGAATTAGATCGAGTTAGGCTCGAAATGAGCCTATCACTCCAATTGGGTCGACTGAGACTCGATTTAGAGCAGGAATCCAATTGGGTCGCGTTAGGCTAAAAATGAGAGCATGGGTCCAATTGGGTCGACTGAAGCTCGATTTCAACTAGGAATCTGATTGGATCGAGTTAGGCTCGAATCGAGTGCATGGATACAACTGGGTCAATCGAGGCTCCATTCGGTGCAAGAATCTTGTTAGATTGATTGAGGCTTGAGACAAGAGTTGTCTTTTTTTGTTTGCAGTAGTCCTCAGTTAGTGCTTTATATCTTAGGTCATGCTTGCTGCATGCTCTTTGAACGATCTCCCATGGAAGGACAGCATCTTAGGTAGGACTTCGCCTCGATGTAAGAATTGCAAGTTTAGACCGTATTAACCGGATTGTTGTTAAAGTGGTTTGACTGCCAATGAAGGTACTACTAGCGAGCTAAAGTCTTTAAGTTGGTTTGGGAATCCGACATTTTGGAGAGCTCGTGAGCATTGGGGAGTGATTACTTGAAGCCTTGAAGGTTCCACTAGTGAGCCGATAACTCTTGAGATGGGATATTAGGGTACAGTGTATCCTTTTCTTTTTATAAACTTTGAAGGGCCCCATCAATTGTTAAGGTATTTGATTTAGGGAGAAAGCTTAATAGAGAGGGTCAATACTACTTCTCAAGTCGTGTGACAAAAGAGTGAAGCTTTTTATTTCTTGGGAAGAGTAAAGCCATAGGAGGACTTGATTGAAAGATAACAGAGATACATTCCCTTTTCTTTGCTGTATTGGTTTGCATGGTCATGGCTCCAATTGATTTGGCTGAGACTCGAAACGAGAGCATTGCTCCAATTGGGTAGACTGAGGCTCCATTTGGAGCAAGAATCGAATTGGGTTGATTGAGGCTTGAGATAAGAGCATGGCTCCAATTGGTTTGGTTGAGGCTCAAAACGAGAGAATTGCTCCAATTGGGTTGAGTCAATCCAATTGGATTCCTGCTTCAAATGGAGCCTCAGTTGACCTAATTGGAGATATGCTCTCTTTTTGAGCTTCAGCCGAGCTAATTGGAGCCATGCTCTTGTCTCAAGCCTCAATGAACCCAATTAGATTCCTGCTCCAAATGGAGCCTTAGTCGACTCAGTTGAAGCAATGCTCTTGTTTCAAGCCTCACCCGATCCAATTAGAGATATGCTCTCTTTTCGAGCCTCAGCCGAGCTAATTGGAGCCATGCTCTTGTCTCAAGCCTCAATGAATCCAATTAGATTCCTGCTCCAAATGGAGCCTTAGTCGACTCAGTTGAAGCAATGCTTTTGTTTCAAGCCTCACCCGATCCAATTGGAGCCATGCTCTTGTCTCAAGCCTCAATCAAGAAAATGGCTCCAATTGGGTCGATCGAGGCTTCATTTGAGGTAGGAATCCAATTGGGTCGAGTTAGGCTCGAAACGAGCCTATCGCTCCAATTGGGTCGACTGAGACTTGATTCAAAGCAGGAATCCAATTGGGTCGCGTTAAGCTGAAAATGAGAGCATGGGTCCAATTGGGTCGACTGAAGCTTGATTTCAATAAGGAATCCGATTCTATCGAGTTAGTCTCGAATCGAGAGCATGGATCCAACTGGGTCGGCTGAGGCTCCATTCAGTGTAGAAATCTAATTGGATTGATTGAAGCTTGAGACAAGGGCTGTCCTTTTTTTGTTTTCTAACAGTCCTCAATTAGTGCTTTCCATCATAGGTTATGCTCGCTGCATGCTCTTTAAACCATCTCCCGCGAAGGATAGTATCTTAGGTAGGACTTCGCCTTGATGTGAGAATTACGAGTTTAGACCGTGTTTAACCAGGTCGTTGATAAGGTGGTTTGAGTGCCAATGACTCTACCCAATAGGATTCCTACTTTGAATGGAGCCTCAATTGACCCAATTGAAGATATGCTCTCGCTTCGAGTCTTAGCCAAACCAATTGGAGCCATGATCTTGTCTCAAGCCTCAATGAACCTAGTTAGATACCTACTCCGAATGGAGCCTCAGTCGATCCAGTTGGAGCAATGCTCTTGTTTCAAGCCTCACCCGATCCAATTGGAGCCATGCTCTTGTCTCAAGCCTCAATCAAGAGCATGGCTCCAATTGGATTGACCGAGGCTCCATTTGAAGTAGGAATCTAATTGGGTCGAGACAGGCTCAAAATGAGCCTATCACTCCAATTGGGTCAACTGAGACTCAATTCAAAGTAGTAATCCACTAGGTCACATTAGGCTGAAAACGAGAGCATGGGTCCAATTGGGTTGACTGAAGCTTGATTTTGACCAGGAATCCAATTAGATCGAGTCAGGCTCGAATCGAGAGCATGGATCCAACTGGGTCGATTGAGGCTCCATTAGGTCTAGTTGGATTAATTGAGGCTTGAGATAAGAGATGTCCTTTTTTATTTCCTGTAGTCCTTAGTTAGTGCTTTCCATCATAGGTTATTCTTGCTACATGCTCTTTTAACCATCTCCTGTGAAAGGATAGCATCTTAGGTAGGGCTTCATCTTAATGTGAGAATTGTGAGTTTAGACCGTGTTTAATCGGATCGTTGTTAAGGTGGTTTGAGTGCCAATGAAGGTACCATTGGCGAGCTAAAGTCTCTAAGTTGGTTTGTTTTGGGAATTCAGTGTTTTGGAGAGCTCGTGAGCATTAGGGAGTGATTAAGCCTTTAAGGTTCCACTAGAGAGCCGATAACTCTTGAAATGGGTTATTAGGGTGCAGTGTATCCTTTTTTCCTTTTTATAAACTTTGATGGGCCTAATAAATTGTTTAGGTATTTGATTTAGGGAGAACAAAATAATAGAGAGGGTCAATACTACTTCTCAAGTCGTGTGACGAAAGAGTGAAGCCTTTTATTTCGTGAGAATAGTAAAGCCTCTTGTCTCGTGGAAGCACTTGCCTGATTGAAAGATAATAGAGGTACATTCCCTTTCCTTTACTATATTGGTTTGCATGATCATGGCTCCAATTGATTTGGCTAAGATTGAAAATGAGAGCATTGCTCCAATTGGGTCGATTGAGGCTCCATTCAAAGTAGGAATCGAATTAGGTTGATTGAGGCTTGAGACAAGACCTTGGCTCCAATTGGTTCGGTTGAGGCTCAAAACGAGAGAATTGTTCCAATTGGGTCGACTGACTCAACCCAATCGGATTCCTGCTTCGAATGGAGCCTCAATTGAGCCACTTGGAGATATGTTCTCATTTCGAGCATCAACCAAGCCAATTAGAGCCATACTTTTGTCTCAAACCTCAACGAACCCAATTAGATTCCTTCTCTGAATGGAGCCTCTGTCGATGCAGTTGGAGCAATGCTCTTGTTTCAAACCTCACCCGATCCAATTGGAGCCATGCTCTTGTCTCAAGCCTAAATCAAGAGCATGGCTCCAACTAGGTCGACCAAGGCTCCATTTGAAGTAAGAATCTAATTGGGTCTGGTTAGGCTCGAAATGAGCCTATCACTCCAATTGGGTCGACTAAAACTTAATTCAAAGTAGAAATCCAACTGGGTTACGTTAGGCTAAAAAAGAGAGCATAGGTCCAATTGGGTGGACTGAAGCTCGATTTCAAGCAGGAATCCAATTAGATCGAATTAGGCCTAAATGGAGAGCATGGCTACAATTCGGTGAGCTGAGGCTCCATTCGGTGCAGGAATCTAGTTGGATTGATTGAGGCTTGAGACAAGAGCTATCCTTTTTTGTTTCCTTTAGTCCTTAGTTAGTGCTTTTCATCATAGGTTATACTTGCTACATGCTCTTTGAATCATCTCCTGTGAAAGGATAGCATCTTAGGTAGGACTTCGCCTTGATGTGGGAATTGCGAGTTTAGACCGTGTTTATCCAGGTCATTGTTAAGGTTGTTTGAGTACCAATAAAGGTACCACTGGCGAGCTAGAGTCCCTAAGTTGGTCTGTGAATTCGGTGTTCTGGAGAGCTCATGAGCATTGGGGAGTGATTACTTGAAGCCTTGAAGGTTTCACTAGCGAGCCGATAACTCTTGAGATGGGTTATCAGGTTGCAGTGTATATCCTTTTCTCTTTATAAACTTTGAAGGGCCCCATGAATTGTTTAGGTATTTGATTTAGGGAGAACAATATAATAGAGAGGGTCAATACTACTTTTTAAGTCGTGTGACGGAAGAGTGAAGCCTTTTATTTCGTGGGAAGAGTAAAGCCTCTTGTCTTATGGGAACACTTGCCTGATTGAAAGATAACAGAGGTACATTCATTTTCCTTTACTATGTTGGTTTGCATGGTCATGGCTCCAATTGATTTGGTTGAGACTTAAAATGAGAGCATTGCTCCAATTGGGTTGACTGGCTCCATTCGGAGCAGGAATTGAATTGGGTTGATTAAGGCTTAAGACAAGACCTTGGCTCCAATGGATTCGGTTGAGGCTAAAAATGAGAGAATTGCTCCAATTGGGTCAATGGACTCAACCCAATCGGATTCTTGATTTGAATGGAGCCTCAATTGACCCAGCTGGAGATATGCTCTCATTTTGGGCCTCAACCAAACCAATTGGAGCCATGCTTGTCTCAAACCTCAATGAACCCAATTAGATTCTTGCTCTGAATGGAGCCTCAGTCGATCCAGTTGGAGCACTTCTCTTATTTCAAGCCTCACCCAATACAATTGGAGCCATGCTCTTGTCTCAAGCCTCAATCAAGAGCATGGTTCCAACTAGGTGGATCAAGGCTCCATTTGAAGTAGGAATCTCATTGGGTCAGGTTAGGCTCCAAACAAGCCTATCGATCCAATTGGGTCGATTGAGACTCGATTCAAAGCAAGAATCCAACTGGGTCACGTTAGACTGATAATGAATTTATGGGTCCAATTGGGTCGACTGAAGCTCGATTCCGACCAGGAATCCAATTTGATCGAATCAGGCTCAAATCGAGAGCATGGCTACAACTGGGTCGGCTGAGTTTCCATTCGGTGTAGGAATCTAGTTGAATTGATTGATGCTTAAGACAAGAGCTATCCTTTTTCGTTTCTTGAAGTCCTCAGTTAGTGCTTTCCATCGTAGGTTATGCTTGCTGCATGCTCTTTGAATCATCTTCTGTGAAAGAATAGCATCTTAGGTAGGAGTTCGCCTTGATGCAGGAATTATGAGTTTAAACCATATTTAACCAGATCGTTGTTAAGGTGGTTTGAGTGCCAATGAAGGTACCACTGGCGAGCAAGAGTTTCTAAGTTGGTACGCAAATCCGGTGTTCTAAACAGCTCGTGAGCATTGGGGAGTGATTACTTCAAGCCTTGAAGATTCCACTAGCGAGCCGATAACTATTGAGATGGGTTATCAAGATGCAGTGTATCCTTTTCTCTTTATAAACTTTGAAGGGCCCTATGAATTGTTTAGGTATTTGATTTAGGGAGAATAGCATAACAACGAGGGTCAATACTAGGGTGAAGCCTTTTATTTCGTGGGAAGAGTAAAGCCTCTTGTCTCGTGGGAGGACTTGCCTAATTGAAAGATAATAGAGATACGTTCCCTTTTCTTTACTGTATTGGTTTGCATGGTCATGGCTCCAATTGATTTGGCTGAGGCTCGAAACGGGAGCATTGCTCCAACTGGGTCGACTGAGGCTCCATTTGGAGCAGGAATTGAATTGGGTTGATTGAAGCTTGAGACAAGATCATGGCTCCAATTGGTTCGATTGAGGCTCAAAACGAGAGAATTGCTCCAACTAGGTTGACTAACTCAACCCAATAGGATTCTTGCTTCCAATGGAGCCTTAATTGACCCAGTTGGATAGCTCTTGCTTCGAGTCTCAGCCAAACCAATTGGAGCCATGATCTTGTCTCAAGCCTCAATGAACCCAGTTAGATACCTGCACCAAATGGAGCCTCAGTCGACCCAATTGGAGCAATGCTCTTGTTTCAAGCCTCACCCGATCCAATTGGAGCCATGCTCTTGTCTCAAGCCTCAATCAAGACCATGGCTCTAATGGGATCGACCGAGGCTCCATTTGAAGTAGGAATCCAATTGGGTCGTGTTAGGCTCGAAACGAGTCTATCGCTCCAATTCAACCGACCAAGACTCGATTCAAAGCAGGAATCCAACTGGGTCGCGTTAGGCTGAAAACGAGAGCATGGGTCCAATTGTATCGACTGAAGCCTGATTCCAACCAGGAATCCGATCGGATCGAGTCAGGCTCGAATCGAGAGCATGGATCCAACTGGGTTGGCTGAGGCTCCATTCGGTGCAGGAATCCAGTTGGATTGATTGAGGCTTGAGACAAGAGCTGTCGTTGTTAAGGTGGTTTGAGTACTAATGTAGGTACCGCTAAAGAGCTAAAGTCTCTAAGTTGGTCTAGAAATCCAGTGTTCTGGAGAGCTCGTGAGCATTAGGGAGTGACTACTTGAAACCTTGAAGGTTCCACTAGCAAGCCGATAACTCTTAAGATGGGTTATCAAGGTGCAGTGTATCATTTTCTCTTTGTAAACTTTTTGAGCCACATGAATTGTTTAGGTAATTGATTTACGAAGAACAGCATAATAGAGAGGGTCAATACTACTTCTCAAGTAGTGTGATGGAAGAGTGAAGCCTTTTATTTTGTGGGAAAAGTAAGCCTTCTTGTCTTGTGGGAGGACTTGCCTGATTGAAAGATAACAGAGATACGTTCCTTTTTCTTTATTGTATTGGTTTGCATGGTCATGGCTTCAATTGATTTGGCTGAGGCTCGAAACTAGAGCAATGCTCCAACTAGGTCAATTGAGGCTCCATTCATAGCAGGAATTGAATTGGGTTTATTGAGGCTTGAGACAAGAGCATGGCTCCAATTGGTTCGGTTGAGGCTCAAAATGAGAGAATTGCTCCAACTAGGTCAACTGAGGCTCCATTCGAAGCAGGAATCCTATTGGGTTGAGTCAGTCGACCCAGTTGGAGCAATGCTCTTGTTTCAAGCCTCACTCGATCCAATTGGATTCTTGGTCAGAATCAAGCTTCAGTCGACCCAACTGGACCCATGGTCTCGTTTTCAGTCTAACATGACCCAGTTGGGTTCCTGCTTTGAATCGAGTCTCAGTCATCCCAATTGGAGCGATAGGCTCGTTTCGAGCCTAACTCGACCCAATTGGATTCCTACTTCAAATGGAGCCTTGGTCAATCCAATTGGAGCCATTGTCTTGATTGAGGCTCGAGACAAGAGCATGGCTCCAATTGGATTGGGTGAGGCTTAAAATAAGAGCATTGCTCCAACTGGGTCGACCGAGGTACCATTCAGAGCAAGAATGTAATTGGGTTCATTGAGGCTTTAGAGAAGAGCATGGCTCCAATTAGTTCGGCTGAGGCTCGAAATGAGAGCATATCTCCAACTGGATCAATTGAGGCTCAATTCGAAGCAAGAATCCAATTGGGATGAGTTAGTTGACCCAGTTGGAATTCTCTCGTTTTGAGCCTCAACTGAACCAATTGGACCCATGTTCTTGTCTCAAGCCTCAATCAACCCTATTCGATTCCTGCTCCGAATGGAGCCTCAGTTGACCTAGTTGGATTAATGCTCTCGTTTCGAGCCTCAACCAAATCAATTGGAGCCATGACCATGCAAACCAATACAGTAAAGAAGAGGGAATGTATCTCTGTTATCTTTCAATGAGACGAGACAAGAAGCTTTACTCTTCCCATAAAATAAAAGACTTTACTCTTCCGTGACACGACTTGAGAAGTACTATTGACTATTTCTATTATGCTGCTCTCCCTAAATCAAATACCAAAACAATTCATGGGGTCCTTCAAAGTTTATAAAAAGAAAAGGATACACTACACCCTAATAACCCATCTCAAGAGTTATCGGCTAGCTTGTGGAACCTTCAAGGCTTCAAGTAATCACTCCCCAATGCTCACGAGCTCTCCAGAGCACCAGATTCTCAAACCAACTTAGGGACTCTAGCTCGCTAGTGGTACCTTCATTGGCACTCAAACCACCTTAATAACGATTCGGTTAAACATGGCTAAACTCGCAATTCTTGCATCAAGGCAAAGTCCTACCTAAGAAGCTGTCCTCTCATAAGAGATGATTCAAAGAGCATACACCAATCATAACCTATGATGGAAAGCACTAACTGAAGACTATAGGAAATAAAAAAGGACAGCTCTTGTCTGAAGCCTCAATCAATCCTACTAGATTCCTGCACTGAATGGAGCCTCAGCCGACCAAATTGGAGCCATGCTTTCGATTCGAGCCTAACTCGATACAATTGGACCCTTGCTCTCGCTTTTAGCCTAACGCGACCCAGTTGGATTCTTGGTCGAAATTGAGATTCAGTCGATGCAATTGGATCCTTGCTCTCGCTTTCAGCCTAATGCGACCCAGTTGCTCCAAGATTGGGTAGATTAAGTTAGATCAAAATAGAATCAAGTTAAATATGGAGCATAGCTCTAAGATCGAATTAAATCAAAATTAGATCAAATCCAAATCAAGTCCAATATGGAGCATTGTTCCATGATCGGATTGGACCAAACTTAGATCAAACCCAAATCTAATCCAATTGGGAGCATTGCTCTAAGATCGGGTTGGATCAAACTTAAATCAAACTTGAATCAAGTCTAATTTGCAGCGCTGCTATAAGATCGAGTTGGATCAAACTTAGATCCAATCCAAACCAAATTCAATCTAGTGCGTTGCTCCAAGATTAGGTTCAATCAAACTGAGATTAAACCTAAAGCAAGCCCAATTTAGAAAGTTGCTCTAAGATCATATTGGATCAAACTTAGATCAAACCCAAATTAAGTCCAATCTAGAGTATTGCTCCAAAATAGGGTTAGATTGAACTTAGATCAAACTAGAATCAAATCCAATATGGAGCATTGCTCCAAGATCAGGTTCGATTAAGAAGCTTAGATGAAACACAAATCAATTCAAATATGAAGCACTGCTCCAAGGTTGGATAGGATTAATCTTAGATCAATCTCGAATCAAATCTAACCTGAAGTGTTTCTCAAAGATCCGGTTACATCAAACTTAGATCAAACCCAAATCAAGTCCAATTCGGAGCATTGCTCCATGTTCGAGTTGGATCAAAATTAGATTAAAATTGAATCAAGTTCAATCTGCAGCATTACTCCAAGATATGGTTAGATCAACATAAGATCAAACTCAAATCAAGTGGCTGAATGAAATGTAATAAAAAGTGTTATAGCATGTTTGGGTCAAATCTAACTTAAATCAAGCCTGAATCAAGTTTAACCCAGAGCTGTGTCCATAATCAAATCAAATCTAACCAAGATCAAGCGTGACTAAAGTTTAATCTAGAGTGTTTCTCCAAGATCATGATAGATTGAGCTTGAATCAAGTCCAATCTTGAGCATTGCTCTAAGATCGGATTGGATCAAACTTAGGTCAAATCCGAATCAAGTTCAACATAGAGTGTTGCTCTAAGATCAGGTTGATCAAACTTTGATCAAACTCAAATCAAGTTCAGTTTGGAGAATTGCTCCATGATCGGATTGAATCAAACTTAGATCAAAGTTGAATAAAGTCCAATATGCAGCATTGCTCCAAGATTGGGTAGATTAAGTTAGATCAAACCAGAATCAAGTTAAATCTGGAGCATAGCTCTAAGATCGAATTAAATCAAAATTAGATCAAATCGAAATCAAGTCCAATCTGGAGCATTGCTCCATGATCGGATTGGACCAAACTTAGATCAAACCCAAATCTAATCCAATTGGGAGCGTTGCTCTAAGATCGGGTTGGATCAAACTTAAATCAAACTTGAATCAAGTCTAATTTGCAGTGCTGCTATAAGATTGAGTTGCATCAAACTTAGATCTAATCCAAACCAAATTCAATCTAGTGCATTGCTCCAAGATTGGGTTGGATCAAACTAAGATCAAACCTAAAGTAAGCCCAATTTGGAAAGTTGCTCTAAGATCATATTGGATCAAACTTAGATCAAACCTAATTAAGCCCAATTTGGAGTATTGCTCTAAAATCGGGTTGGATCGAACTTAGATCGAACTAGAATCAAATCAAATCAGGAGCATTGCTCTAAGATTATGTTGGATCAACAAGCTTAGATGAAATACAAATCAATTCGAATATGGAGCAATGCTCCAAGGTCGGATAGGATTAATCTTAGATCAAACTCGAATCAAATCTAACCTGAAGCATTTCTCAAAGATCAGGTTGCATCAAACTTAGATCAAACCCAAGTCCAATTCGGAGCATTGCTCCATGTTTGAGTTGGATCAAAATTAGATTAAAATTGAATCAAATTCAATCTGCAGTATTGCTCCAAGATATGGTTAGATCAAACTAAGATCAATCTCAAATCAAGTTGCTGAATAAAATGTAATAAAAAGCATTACAGCATGATTGGGCCAAATCTAACTTAAATCGAGCCTGAATCAAGTTTAACCAAGAGCTGTGTCTATAATCAGATCAAATCTAACCAAGATCAAGCATGACTAAAGTTTAATCTAGAGTGTTACTCCAAGATCATGATAGATTGAGCTTGAATCAAGTCCAATCTAAATCATTGCTCTAAGATCGGATTATATCAAACTTAGATCAAATCCGAATCAAGTTTAATATAGAGTGTTGCTCTAAGATCAGGTTGATCAAACTTTGATCAAAATTTGATCAAACTCAAATCAAGTTCAGTCTAGAGCATTGCTCCAAGATCGGATTAAATCAAACTTAGATCAAAGCTGAATAATGTCCAATATGGAGCATTGCTCTAAGATTGGATAGATTAAGTTAGATCAAACCAGAATCAAGATAGGATTAAATAAAAATTAGATCAAATCCAAATCAAGTCCAATCTGGAGCATTGCTCTATGATCGGATTGGACCAAACTTAGATCAAACCCAAATCTAATCCAATTGGGAGCATTGCTCTAAGATTGGATTGGATCTAACTTAAATCAAACCCGAATCAAGTCTAATTTGCAACACTGCTATAAGATCGAGTTGGATCAAACTTAGATTTAATCCAAATTAAATTCAATCTAGTGTGTTGCTCCAAGATTGGGTTGGATCAAAGTAAGATCAAACCTAAAGCAAGCCCAATTTGGAAAGTTGCTCTAAGATCAAATTGGATGAAACTTAGATCAAACCCAAATTAAGTCCAATCTGGAGTATTGCTCTAAAATCGGGATGGATCAAACTTAGATCGAACTAGAATCAAATCCAATCTGGAGCATTGCTCTAAGATCAGGTTGGATCAACAAGCTTAGATGAAATACAAATCAATTCGAATATGGAGCAATGCTCTAAGGTCGGATAGGTTTAATCTTAGATCAAACTCGAATCAAATCTAACCTGAAGCGTTTCTCAAAGATCAAGTTGCATCAAACTTAGATCAAACCCAAATCAAGTCCAATTCGGATCATTGCTCCACGTTCAAGTTGGATCAAAATTAGATTAAAATTGAATCAAGTTCAATCCGCAGTATTGCTCTAAGATATGGTTAGATCAAACTAAGATCAAACTCAAATTAAGTTGCTGAATAAAATGTAGTAAAAAGCATTACAGCATTATTGGGCCAAATCTAACTTAAATTGAGCCTTAATCAAGTTTAACCAAGAGCTGTGTCTATAATCAGATCAAATCTAACCAAGATCAAGCATTACTGAAGTTTAATCTGGAGCATTGATCCATAATCGGATTGGACCAAACTTAGATCAAACCCAAATCTAATCCAATTGGGAGTGTTGCTCTAAGATCAGGTTGGATCAAACTTAAATCAAACTTGAATCAAGTCTAATTCGCAGTGCTGCTATAAGCTCGAGTTGGATCAAACTTAGATTTCATCCAAATAAAATTCAATCTAGTGCGTTGCTCCAAGATTGGGTTGGATCAAACTAAGATCAAACCTAAAGCAAGCCCAATTTGGAAAGTTGCTCTAAGATCATATTGGATCAAACTTAGATCAAACCCAAATTAAGTCCAATCTGGAGTATTGCTCTAAAATCGGGATGGATCAAACTTAGATCGAACTAGAATCAAATCCAATATGGAGCATTGCTCCAAGATCAGGTTGGATCAACAAGCTTAGATGAAATACAAATCAATTCGAATATGGAGCAATGCTCTAAGGTCGGATAGGATTAATCTTAGATCGAACTCGAATCAAATCTAACCTGAAGCATTTCTCAAAGATCAGGTTGCATCAAACTTAGATCAAACCCAAGTCCAATTCGGAGCATTGCTCCATGTTTGAGTTGGATCAAAATTAGATTAAAATTGAATCAAATTCAATCTGCAGTATTGCTCCAAGATATGGTTAGATCAAACTAAGATCAATCTCAAATCAAGTTGCTGAATAAAATGTAATAAAAAGCATTACAACATGATTGGGCCAAATCTAACTTAAATCGAGCCTGAATCAAGTTTAACCAAGAGCTGTGTCTATAATCAGATCAAATCTAACCAAGATCAAGCATAACTAAAGTTTAATCTAGAGCGTTACTCTAAGATCATGATAGATTGAGCTTGAATCAAGTCCAATCTAGATCATTGCTCTAAGATCGGATTATATCAAACTTAGATCAAATCCGAATCAAGTTTAATATAGAGTGTTGCTCTAAGATCAGGTTGATCAAACTTTGATCAAACTCAAATCAAGTTCAGTCTAGAGCATTGCTCCAAGATCGGATTAAATCAAACTTAGATCAAAGCTGAATAATGTCCAATATAGAGCATTGCTCTAAGATCAGGTAGATTAAGTTAGATCAAACCAGAATCAAGTTAAATATAGAGCATAGCTCTAAGATAGGATTAAATCAAAATTAGATCAAATCTAAATCAAGTCCAATCTGGGGCATTGCTCCATGATCGGATTGGACCAAACCTAGATCAAACCCAAATCTAACCAAATTAGGAGCATTGCTCTAAGATTGGGTTGGATCTAACTTAAATCAAACCCGAATCAAGTCTAATTTGCAATGCTGCTATAAGATCGAGTTGGATCAAACGTAGATTTAATCCAAATCAAATTCAATCTAGTGCGTTGCTCCAAGATTGGGTTGGATCAAATCTAACCAAGATCAAGCATTACTGAACTTTAATCTAGAGCGTTGCACCAATATCACGATAGATTGAGCTTGAATCAAGTCCAATCTGGAGAGTTGCTCTAAGATTGAGTTGAATCAAACTTAGATTAAATCTGAATCAAGTTCAATATAGAGTGTTGCTCTAAGATCAAGTTGATCAAACTTTGGTCAAACTCAAATTAAGTTCAGTTTGTAGAATTGCTCCAAGATCGGATTGAATCAAACTTAGATCAAGGCTGAATAAAGTCCAATATGGAGCATTGCTCCAAGATTGGGTAGATTAAGTTAGATCAAACCAAAATTAAGTTAAATCTAGAGTATAGTTCTAAGATTGGATTAAATCAAAATTAGATCAAATCCAAATCAAGTCCAATCTAGAGCATTGCTCCATAATCGGATTGGACCAAACTTAGATCAAACCCAAATCTAATCCAATTGGGAGCGTTGCTCTAAGATCAGGTTGGATCAAACTTAAATCAAACTTGAATCAAGTCTAATTTGCAGTGCTGCTATAAGATCGAGTTGGATCAAACTTAGATTTCATCCAAATAAAATTCAATCTAGTGCGTTGCTCCAAGATTGGGTTGGATCAAACTAAGATCAAACCTAAAGCAAGCCCAATTTGGAAAGTTGCTCTAAGATCATATTGGATCAAACTTAGATCAAACCCAAATTAAGTCCAATCTGGAGTATTGCTCCAAAATAGGGTTAGATCGAACTTAGATCGAACTAGAATCAAATCCAATATGGAGCATTGCTCCAAGATCAGGTTGGATCAAGAAGCTTAGATGAAACACAAATCAATTCAAATATGAAGCAATGCTCCAAGGTCGGATAGGATTAATCTTAGATCAAACTCGAATCAAATCTAACCTGAAGCGTTTCTCAAAGATCCGGTTGCATCAAACTTAGATCAAACCCAAATCAAGTCCAATTCAGAGCATTGCTCCATATTCGAGTTGGATCAAAATTAGATTAAAATTGAATCAAGTTCAATCTGCAACACTGCTACAAGATATGGTTAGATAACATAAGATCAAACTCAAATCAAGTGGTTGAATGAAATGTAATAAAAAGCGTTATAGCATGTTTGGGTCAAATCTAACTTAAATTAAGCTTGAATCAAGTTTAACCCAGAGCTGTGTCCATAATCAAATCAAATCTTACCAAGATCAAGCGTGACTGAAGTTTAATCTAGAGTGTTGCTCCAAGATCATGATAGATTGAGCTTGAATCAAGTCCAATCTTGAGCATTGCTCTAAGATCGGATTGGATCAAACTTAGATCAAATCCGAATCAAGTTCAACATAGAGTGTTGCTCTAAGATCAGGTTGATCAAACTTTGATCAAACTCAAATCAAGTTCAGTTTGGAGAATTGCTCAAAGATTGGATTGAATCAAACTTAGATCAAAGCTGAATAAAGTCCAATATGGAGCATTGCTCCAAGATTGGGTAGATTAAGTTAGATCAAACCAGAATCAAGTTAAACCTGGAGCATAGCTCTAAGATCGGATTAAATCAAAATTAGATCAAATCCAAACCAAGTCCAATCTGGAACATTGCTCCATGATCGGATTGGACCAAACTTAGATCAAACCCAAATCTAATCCAATTGGGAGCGTTGCTCTAAGATCGGGTTGGATCAAACTTAAATCAAACTTGAATCAAGTCTAATTTGCAGCGCTGTTATAAGATCGAGTTGGATCAAACTTAGATCAAACCCAAATTAAGTCCAATCTGGAGTATTGCTCTAAAATCGGGATGGATCAAGCTTAGGTCAAACTAGAATCAAATCCAATCTGGAGCATTGCTCTAAGATCAGGTTGGATGAACAAGCTTAGATGAAATACAAATCAATTCGAATATGGAGCAATGCTCTAAGGTCGAATAGGACTAATCTTAGATCGAACTAGAATCAAATCTAACCTGAAGCATTTCTCAAAGATCAGGTTGTATCAAACTTAGATCAAACCCAAGTCCAATTCGGAGCATTGCTCCATGTTTGAGTTGAATAAAAATTAGATTAAAATTGAATCAAATTCAATCTACAGTATTGCTCCAAGATATGGTTAGATCAAACTAAGATCAATCTCAAATCAAGTTGCTGAATAAAATGTAGTAAAAAGCATTACAGCATGATTGGGCCAAATCTAACTTAAATCAAGCCTGAATCAAGTTTAACCAAGAGCTGTGTCTATAATCAGATCAAATCTAACTAAGATCAAGCATGACTAAAGTTTAATCTAGAGCGTTACTCCAAATTATGATAGATTGAGCTTAAATCAAGTCCAATCTAGATCATTGCTCTAAGATCGGATTATATCAAACTTAGATCAAATCTGAATCAAGTTTAATATAGAGTGTTGCTCTAAGATTAGGTTGATCAAACTTTGATCAAACTCAAATCAAGTTCAGTTTAGAGCATTGCTCCAAGATCGGATTAAATCAAACTTAGATCAAAGCTAAATAAAGTCCAATATGGAGCATTGCTCCAAGATTGGGTAGATTAAGTTAGGTCAAAACAGAATCAAGTTAAATCTGGAGCATAGCTCTAAGATCGGATTAAATCAAAATTAGATCAAATCCAAATCAAGTCCAATCTGGAGCATGGCTCCATGATCGGATTGGACCAAACTTAGATCAAACCCAAATCTAATCCAATTGAGAGCGTTGCTCTAAGATCGGGTTGGATCAAACTTAAATCAAACTTGAATCAAGTCTAATTTGCATACGGCTATTTATAAGATCGAGTTGGATCAAACTTAGATCCAATCCAAACCAAATTCAATCTAGTGCGTTGCTCCAAGATTAGGTTCAATCAAACTGAGATTAAACCTAAAGCAAGCCCAATTTGGAAAGTTGCTCTAAGATCATATTGGATCAAACTTAGATCAAACCCAAATTAAGTCCAATCTGGAGTATTGCTCCAAAATAGGGTTAGATCAAACTTAGATCGAACTAGAATCAAATCCAATATGGAGCATTGCTCCAAGATCAGGTTGGATCAACAAGCTTAGATGAAATACAAATCAATTCGAATATGGAGCAATGCTCTAAGGTCGGATAGGATTAATCTTAGATCGAACTCGAATCAAATCTAACCTGAAGCATTTCTCAAAGATCAGGTTGCATCAAACTTAGATCAAACCCAAGTCCAATTCGGAGCATTGCTCCATGTTTGAGTTGGATCAAAATTAGATTAAAATTGAATCAAATTCAATCTGCAGTATTGCTCCAAGATATGGTTAGATCAAACTAAGATCAATCTCAAATCAAGTTGCTGAATAAAACGTAGTAAAAAGCGTTACAGCATGATTGGGCCAAATCTAACTTAAATCGAGCCTGAATCAAGTTTAACCAAGAACTGTGTCTATAATCAGATCAAATCTAACCAAGATCAAGCATGACTAAAGTTTAATCTAGAGCGTTACTCCAAGATCATGATAGATTGAGCTTGAATCAAGTCCAATCTAGATCATTGCTCTAAGATCGGATTATATCAAACTTAGATCAAATCCGAATCAAGTTTAATATAGAGTGTTGCTCTAAGATCCGGTTGCTCAAACTTTGATCAAACTCAAATCAAGTTCAGTCTAGAGCATTGCTCTAAGATTGGATTAAATCAAACTTAGATCAAAGCTGAATAAAGTCCAATATGGAGCATTGCTCCAAGATTGGGTAGATTAAGTTAGGTCAAAACAGAATCAAGTTAAATCTGGAGCATAGCTCTAAGATCGGATTAAATCAAAATTAGATCAAATCCAAATCAAGTCCAATATGGAGCATTGCTCCATGATCAGATTGGACCAAACTTAGATCAAACCCAAATCTAATCCAATTGGGAGTGTTGCTCTAAGAGTGGGTTGAATTGTTTAGGTATTTAATTTAGGGAGAACAACATAATAGAGAGGGTCAATACTACTTCTTAAGTCGTGTCATGGAAGAGTGAAGCCTTTTATTTTGTGAGAAGAGTAAAGCCTCTTGTCTCGTGGGAGGACTTGCCTGATTGAAAAATAACAGAGATACATTCCCTTTTCTCTACTGTATTAGTTTGTATGGTCATGGCTCCAATTGATTTGGCTGAGGCTCGAAACAAGAGCATCGCTCCAACTGGGTTAATTGAGGCTCCATTCAGAGCAGGAATCGAATTAGTTTGATTGAGGCTTGAGACAAGAGCATTGCTCCAACTGGGTCGACTGAGGCTCCATTTAGAGAAGGAATCGAATTGGGTTGATTATGACTTGAGACAAGAGCATGGCTCTAATTGGGTCGACCGAGGCTCCATTTGAAGTAGGAATCCAATTGGATCGAGTTAGGTTCGAAATGAGCCTATCGCTCCAATTGGGTCAGCTAAGACTCGATTCGGAGCAGTAATCCAATTGGGTCGTGCTAGGCTGCAAACGAGAGCATGGGTCCAATTGGGTCGACTGAAGCTCGATTCCGACCAGGAATTCGATTGGATCAAGTTAGGCTCGAATCGAGAGCATGGCACCAATTGGGTCGGCTGAGGCTCCATTCGGTGCAAGAATCTAGTTGGACCCAATTGGATTCTAACTTCATATGGAGCCTTGATCGACCCAATTGGAGCCATGCTCTTGATTGAGGCTTGAGACAATTGGGTCGATCAAGGCTCCATATGAAGTTAGAATCCAATTGGGTCCAACTAGATTCTTGCACCGAATGGAGCCTCGACAAGAGCATGACTCCAATTGGGTCGGATGAGGCTTGAAATAGGAGCATTGCTTCAACTAGGTCGATTGAGGCTCCATTCGGAGCAAGAATTTAATTGGGTTCATTGAGGTTTGAGACAAAAGCATGGTTCCAATTGGTTTGGCTGAGGCTCGAAACGAGAGCATATATCCAACTAGATCAATTGATGCTCCATTCGAAATAGGAATCCAATTGGGTTGAGTCAGTTGACCTAGTTGGAGTAATTCTCCTATTTTGAGCCTCAACCGAACCAATTGGAGCCATGCTATTGTCTTAAGCCTCAATGAACCCAATTAGATTCTTGCTCTGAATGGAGCCTCAGTCGACCCAATTGGAGCAATGCTCTTGTTTCAAGTCTCAGCCTAATCAATTGGAGCCATGACCATGCAAACAAATATAGTAAAGGAAAGGGAACATATATCTGTTATCTTTCAATCAGGCAAGTCCTCCCACGAGACAAGAGGCTTTACTCTTCTCACGAAATAAAAGGCTTCACTCTTCCATCAGATGACTTGAGAAGTAGTATTGATCCTCTCTTTTATGCTGTTCTCCCTAAATCAAATACCTAAACAATTCATGGGGCCCTTCAAAGTTTATAAGGAGAAAAGGATACACTACACCCTAATAACCCGTCTCAAGAGTTATCGGCTTGCTAGTTGGAACATTCAAGACTTCAAGTAATCACTCTCCAATGCTCATGAGCTCTTCAGAACACCAGATTCGCAGACCAACTTAGAGACTCTAGCTCGCCAGTGGTACCTTCATTGGCACTCAAACGACCTTAACAACGACCTAGATAAACAGGGTCTAAACTCACAATTCCCACATCAAGGAGAAGTCCTACCTAAGATGCTATCCTTTTACGGGAGTTGATTCAAAGAGCATACAGCAAGCATAGCTTACGATGGAAAGCACAAACTGAAGACTACAGAAAATAGAAAAGGACAGCTCTTGTCTAAAGCCTCAATTAATCGAACTAGATTCCTGCACCAAATGGAGCCTCAGCCAACCCAGTTGGAGCCATGCTCTCGATTCGAGCCTGACTTGATCCAATCGGATTCAATCAAGCTTCAGTCGACCCAATTAGACCCATGCTCTCATTTTCAGCCTAACGTGACCAAGTTGGATTCTTGCTCTGAATTGAGTCTCAGTCGACCCAAATGAGTGATAGGCTTGTTTGGAGCCTAACTCGACCCAATTAGATTCCTACTTCAATTGGAGCCTCGGTCGACCCAATTGGAGCCATGCTCTTGTTTGAGGCTTGAGACAAGAGCATTGCTCCAATTGGATCGGGTGACGCTTCAAACAAGAGCATTGCTCCAATTGGGTCGACTGAGGCTCCATTCGGAGAAGGAATCTAATTGGATTCATTGAGGCTTGAGACAAGAGCATGGCTCCAATTGGTTCGGCTGAGGCTCAAAACGAGAGCATATCTCCAATTGGGTCAATTGAGGCTCCATTCGAAGCAGGAATCCAATTGGGTTGACATAACCAAGTTGGAGCAATTCTCTCGTTTTGAGCCTCAACCGAACCAATTGGAGCCACTCTCTTGTCTCAAGCCTCATTAACCCAATTTGATTCATGCTCCGAATAGAGCCTCAGTCAACCCAGTTGGAGCAATGCTCTCGTTTCGAGCCTCAACCAAATCAATTGGAGCCATAACCTTGCAAACCAATACAGTAAAGAAAAGGGAACGTATCTTTGTTATCTTTCAATAAAGCAAGTCCTCCCATAAGATAAGAGGCTTTACTCTTCTCAGGAAATAAAAGGCTTCACTGTTGCTTCACACAACTTGAGAAGTAGTATTGACCCTCTCTATTATGTTATTCACCCTAAATCAAATACCTAAACAATTCATGGGCTCTTCAAAGTTTATAAAGAGAAAAGGATACACTGCACCCTGATAACCCATCTCAAGAGTTATCGACTCTCTAGTGGAACCTTCAAGGCTTTAAGCATTCACTCTCCAATGCTCATGAGCTCTCCAAAACATCGGATTTCTAAACCAACTTAGAGACTCTAGAGCTCACTAGTGGTACCTTCATTGGCACTCAAACGACCTTAACAACGACCCGGTTAAATACGGTATAAACTCGGAATTCCAACTTCAAGGCAAAGCCCTACCTAAGATGCCATCCTTTCATAGGAGATGATTCAAAGAGCATGCAGCAAGCATAACCTACGATAGAAAGCACTAACTGAGGACTACAAGAAACAAAAAAGGATAGCTCTTGTCTCAAGCCTCAGTCAATCCAACTAGATTCCTGCATCGAATGGAGCCTCAGTCGACCCATATGGAGCCATGCTCTCGATTCAAGCTTGACTCGATCCAATCAGACTCCTGGTTGGATTTGAGCTTCAGTCAACCCAATTGGACCCATGTTCTCGTTTAAAGCCTAACGCGACCCAGTTGGATTCCTGCTTTGAATCGAGTCTCAGTCGACCCAATTGGAGGGATAGGCTTGTTTCAAGCCGAACTCGACCCAATTAGATTCCTACTTCAAATGGAGCCTTGGTTGACCCAACTGGAGCCATGCTCTTGATTGAAGCTTGAGACAAGAGAATGGCTCCAATTGGATCGGGTGAGGCTTGAAACAAGAGCATTGCTCTAACTAGGTCGACTGAGGCTCCATTCGGAGCAGGAATCTAATTGGGTTTATTGAGGCTTGAGACAAGATTATGGCTCCAATTGGTTCCGCTAAGGCTCAAAACGAGAGCATATCTCCAACTGAGTCAACTGAAGCTCCATTTGAAGCAGGAATCCAATTAGGTTGAGCCAGTTGACCCAGTTAAAGCAATTCTCTCGTTTTGAGCCTCAACCAAACAAATTGGAGTGCTCTTGTCTCAGGCCTCAATCAACCCAATTCGATTCCTGCTCCGAATGGAGCCTTAGTCGACCTAATTGAAGCAATGCTCTTGTTTTGAGTCTCAGCCAAATCAATTGGACCCATGACCATGCAAACCAATACAGTAAAGAAAGGGAACATATCTCTGTTATCTTTCAATCAAACAAGTCCTCCCACGAGACAAGAGGCTTTACTCTTCCCATTAAATAAAAGGCTTCACACTTCCGTCACATGACTTGAGAAGTAGTATTGACCCTCTCTATTATGCTGCTCTCCCTAAATCAAATACCTAAACAATTCATGGAGCCCTTCAAAATTTATAAAGAGAAAAGGATACACTGCACCCTGATAACCTATCTCAAGAGTTATCGGCTCGCTAATGGAACCTTCAAGGCTTCAAGTAATCACTCCCCAATGCTCACGAGCTCTCCAGAACACCGGATTCCCAGACCATCTTAGAGACTCTAGCTCGCTAGTTGGTACCTTCATAGGCACTCAAACGACCTTAACAACGATCTGGATATGCACGGTCTAAACTCGCAATTCCCACATCAAGGCGAAGTCCTACATAAGATGCTATCCTTTCATGGGAGATGATTCAAAGAGCATACAGCAAGTATAACCTCAATGAAAAGTACTAACTGAGGATTACAGAAATAAAAAAGGATAGCTCTTGTCTCAAGCCTTAATCAATCCAACTAGATTCCTGCATCGAATGGAGCCTCAGCCAACCAGTTGCAGTCATGCTCTCGTTTCGAGCCTGATTCGATCCAAACGGATTTTTGGTCGGAATCAAGCTTCAGTCGACCCAATTGGACCCATGCTCTCATTTTCAACCTAACATGACCCAGTTGGATTCCTGCTCTGAATCAAGTCTCAGTCGACCCAATTGGAGCAATAGGCTCATTTGGAGCCTAACCCGATGCAATTAGATTCCTACTTCAAATGGAGCCTCAGTTGACCCAATTGGAGCCATGCTCTTGATTGAGGCTTGAGACAAGAGCATAGTTCCAATTGGATCGGGTGAGGCTTGAAACAAGAGCATTGCTCCAACTGGGTTGACTGAGGCTCCATTCGGAGTAGGAATCTAATTGGGTTCATTGAGGTTTGAGACATGAGCATGGCTCCAATTGGTTTGGCTAAGGCTCGAAACGAGAAGATATCTCCAACCGGGTCAATTGGGGCTCTATCCGAAGCAGGAATCGAATTGGATTGAGTTTGTCGACCAAGTTGTAGCAATTCTCTCGTTTTGAGCCTCAACCAAACCAATTGGAGCTAAGGTCTTGTCTTAAGCCTCAATCAACCCAATTCGATTACTACTTTGAATGGAGCCTCAATCGATCCAATTGGAGCAATGCTCTCATTTTGAGTCTCAGCCAAATCAATTGGAGCCATGACCATGCAAACCAATACAGTAAAGAAAAGGCAATGTACCTCTGTTATCTTTCAATTAGGCAAGTACTCCCACGAGACAAGAGGTTTTACTTTTCCCACAAAACAAAAGGCTTCACTCTGTTGTCACACGACTTGAGAAGCAGTATTGATCCTCTCTATTATGCTGTTCTCCCTAAATCAAAAATACCTAAACAATTCATGGGGCCTTTCTAAGTTTATAAAGAGAAAAGGATATACTGTACCCTAATAACCCATCTCAAGAGTTATCGGCTCGCTAGTGGAACCTTCAAGGCTTCAAGTAATCACTCCTCAATGCTCACGAGCTCTCTAGAACAACGGATTTGAAAACCAACTTAGAGACTTTAGCTCGCCAATGGTACCTTTATTGGCACTCAAACCATCTTAACAATGACCTGGTTAAACATGGTCTAAACTCGCAATTCCCATATCAAGGCGAAGTCCTACCTAAGATACTGTCCTTCCACGGAGGATGGTTCAAAGAGCATGCAGCAAGCATAACCTACGATAGAAAGCACTAACTGAGGACCACAGGAAACAAAAAAGGATAGCTCTTGTCTCAAGCCTCAATCAATCCAACTAGATTCCTGCATCAAATGGAGCCTTAGACGACCCAATTGGATCCATGCTCTTGATTCGAGCTTATCCAATCAGATTCTTGGTCGAAATCGAGCTTTAGTCGGCCCAATTGGACCCATGTTCTAGTTTTCTGCTTAACTTGACATAGTTGGATTCCTGCTCTGAATCGAGTCTCAGTCGACCCAATTGGAGCGATAGCCTCGTTTCGAGCCTAACTTGACCCAATTGGATTCCTACTAATGGAGCCTCGGTTGACCCAATTGGATTCCTACTTCAAATGGAGCTTCAGTCGACCCAATTGGAGCCATGCTCTTGATTGAGGATTGAGACAAGAGCATGGCTCCAATTGGATTGGGTGAGTCTTGAAACAAGAGCATTGCTCTAACTGGTTCAACTGAGGCTCCATTCGGAGCAAGTATCTAATTGGGTTCATTAAAGCTTGAGACAAGATCATGGCTCTAATTAGTTTGGCTGAGGCTCGAAACAAGAGCATATCTCCAACTAGGTCAACTGAGGCTCCATTCGAAGCAAGAAACCGATTGGGTTGAATCAGTCGACTCAATTGAGCAATTCTCTCATTTTGAGCCTCAACCAAACTAATTGGAGCCATGCTCTTGTCTTAAGCCTTAATCAAACCAATTCTATTCCTACTTGGAATGGAACCTCAGTCGACCCAGTTGGTGCAATGCTCTCGTTTCGAGCCTCAGCCAAATCAAATACGTACGATGGAAAGCACTAATTGAGGACTACACGAAACAAAAAAGGACAGCTTTTGTCTCAAGCCTCAATCAATCCAACCAGATTCCTTCATCGAATGGAGCCTCAGCCGACCCAGTTGGATTCATTTTTTTGATTCGAGCTTGACTCGATCCAATCGAATTCCTAGTCAGAATCGAGCTTCAGTCGACCCAATTGGACCCATGCTATTGTTTTCAGTCTAATGCGACTCAATTGGATTCCTAAATCGAGTCTCAATCAACCCAATTGGAGTGATAGGCTCGTTTCGAGCCTAACTCGACCCAATTGGATTCCTACATCAAATGGAGCCTCGGTCGACCCAATTCAAGCCATGTTCTTGATGAAGGCTTAAGATAAGAGAGCATGGCTCCAATTGGATCAGGTAAGGCTTGAAATAAGAGCATTGCTCCAACTGGGTCAATTGAGGCTCCATTCGGAGCTGGAATCTAATTGGGTTCATTAAGGCTTGAAACAAGAGTATGGCTCCAATTGGTTCGGCTAAGGCTCGAAACGTGAGCATATCTCCAATTGGGTCAACTGAGGCTCCATTCGAAGTAGGAATCCAATTGGGTTGAGTCAGTTGATCCAGTTGGAGCAATTCTCTCGTTTTAAGCCTTAATCAAACCAATTGGAGCCATGCTCTTGTCTCAAGCCTCCATCAACCCAATTCGATTCCTGCTCTGAATGGATCCTTAGTCGACCCAGTTGGAGCAATGCTTTCATTTCGAGCCTCAGCCAAATCAATTGGAGCCATGACCATGCAAACCAAATAAGGTAAAGAAAAGGGAACGTATCTCTGCTATCTTTCTATCAGGCAAGTCCTTCAACGAGACAAGAGGTTTTACTCTTCTCACAAAATAAAGGGCTGACTTGAGAAGTATTTTTGACCCTCTCTATTATGTTGTTCTCCCTAAATCAAATACCTAAACAATTCATGGGCCCTTCAAAGTTTATAAAGAGAAAAGGATACACTGCACCCTAATAACCTATCTCAAGAGTTATCGGCTCGCTAGTGGAACCTTCAAGGCTCCAAGTAATCACTCCCCAATGCTCACAAGCTCTCCAAAACACTGGATACCCAGACCAACATAGAGACTCTAGCTCACTAGCGGTACCTTTATTGGCGCTCAAACGACCTTAACAACGACTCGGTTAAACACGGTCTAAACTCGCAATTCCCACATCAAGGCAAAGTCCTGCCTAAGATGCTCTCCTTTCACGGGAGATGGTTCCAAGAGCATGCAGCAAGCATAACCTACGATGGAAAGCACTGACTGAGGACTACATGAAACAAAAAAGGATAGCTTTTGTCTCAAGCCTCAATCAATCCAACTAGATTCCTATACCGAATGGAGGCTCAGCCGACCCAGTCGGATTCATTTTCTTGATTCGAGCTTGACTCAATCCAATCGAATTCCTGGTTAGAATCGAGCTTTAGTCGACCCAATTAGACCCATGCTATAGTTTTCAGCCTAATGCAACCAAATTGGATTCTTGAATCGAGTCTCAATCGACTCAATTGGAGTGATAGGCTTGTTTCAATCCTAACTCGACCCAATAGGATTCTTACATCAAATGGAGCCTCGATCGACCCAATTCGAGCCATGTTCTTGATTGAGGCTTGAGATAACAGCATGGCTCCAATTGGATCATGTGAGGCTTGAAACAAGAGCATTGCTCCAACTAGGTTGATTGAGGCTCCATTTGGATCTGGAATCTAATTGGGTTCATTAAGGCTTAAGACAAGTATGGCTCCAATTGGTTCGGTTAAGGCTCGAAACGTGAGCATATCTCCAACTGGATCAATTAAGGCTCCATTCGAAGCAGGAATCCAATTGGGTTGAGTCAATTGACCCAGTTGGAGCAATTCTCTCATTTTGAGCCTCAATCGAATCAATTAGAGCCATGCTCTTATCTTAAGCCTCCATCAACCCAATTCGATTCTTGCTCCGAATGGAGCCTCAATCAACCCAATTGGAGCAATGCTCTTGTTTCGAGCCTCAGCCAAATCAATTGGAGCAATGACATGCAAACCTATACAGTAAAAAAAAGAGAACGTATCCCTATTATCTTTCGATCAGGCAAGTCCTCCCGTGAGATAAGAGGCTTTACTCTTCCCATGAAATAAAAAGGCTTTACTCTTCCGTGACATGACTTGAGAAGTAGTATTGACCCTCTCTATTAGGCTGTTCTCTCTAAATCAAATACCTAAATAATTCTTGGGGCCCTTCAAAGTTTATAAGGTGAAATGGATACACTGCACCCTAATATCCCATCTCAACAGTTATCAGCTCGCTAGTGGAACCTTCAAGGCTTCAAGTAAAAACTCCCCAATGCTCACCATCCCTCTAGAGTACTAGATTCGTAGACTAACTTAGAGACTCTAGCTCGCTAGTGGTACCTTCATTGGCACTCAAACGACCTTAACATTGACCCTGCTAAACACGGTCTAAACTTGCAACTCCCGCATCAAGGTGAAGTCCTACCTAAGATGCTGTCTGTCCTTCCATGGGAGAGGTTCAAAGAGCATGCAACAAACATATCCTATGATGGAAAGCACTAACTGAAGACTACAGGAAACAAAAAATGATAACTCTTGTCTCAAGCCTCAATCATCCAACTAGATTCCTGCACCGAATAGAGCCTCAGCCGACCCAGTTGGAGTAATGCTCTCAATTTGAGCCTGACTCGATCCAATCGGATTTCTAGTCGAAATCAAGCTTCAGTCAACCCAATTGGACCCATGCTCTCATTTTTAGCCTAACATGAGACAGTTGGATTCCTACTTTGAATTGAGTCTCAACTGATCCAATTGGAGTGATAGGCTTGTTTCGAGCCTAACTCGACCCAATTGGATTCCTACTTCAAATGGAGCCTCGGTCAACCCAATTAGAGCCATGCTCTTGATTGAGGCTTGACACAAGAGCATGGCTCCAATTAGATCAGGTGAGGCCTGAAACAAGAGCATTGCTCCAACTGGGCCGACTGAGGCTTTATTTAGAGCAGGAATCTAATTGGGTTCATTGAGGCTTGAGACAAGAGCATGGCTCTAATTGGTTTGGCTGAGGCTCGAAACAAGAGCATATTTCCAACTGGGTCAATTGAGGCTCCATTTGAAGCAGGAATCCAATTGGGTTGACTCAACCCAGTTGGAGCAATTCTGTCGTTTTGAGCCTCAACCAAACAATTGGAGCCATGCCCTTGTCTTAAGACTCAATCAACCCAATTCGATTCCTACTCTGAATGGAGCCTCAATCGATCCAGTTGGAGCAATGCTTTCATTTCGAGCCTCAACCAAATCAATTAGAGCCATGACCATGCAAACCAATAAAGTAAAGAAAAGGGAACGTTTCTCTATTATCTTTCTATTAGGCAAGTCCTCCCATGAGACAAGAGGCTTTACTCTTCCCATAAAATAAAAGGCTAACTCGAGAAGTAGTATTAACCCTCTCTATTATGCTGTTCTCCCTGAATCGAATACCTAAACAATTCATGGGGCCCTTCAAGTTTATAAAGAGTAAAGGATACACTGCACCCTAATAACCCATCTCAAGAGTTATCAGCTCGCTAGTGGAACCTTCAAGGCTTCAAGTAATCACTCCCCAATGCTCACAAGCCCTTCAGAACACTGGATACCTAGACCAACATAGAGACTCTAGCTCACCAGTGGTACCTTTATTGGCGTTCAAACGACCTTAACAACAACCCGGTTAAACACGGTCTAAACTCGCAATTCCCACATCAAGGTGAACTCCTACCTAAGATGCTATCCTTTCATGGGAGATGGTTCCAAGAGCATGCAGCAAGCATAACCTACGATGGAAAGCACTAACTAAGGACTACAGGAAACAAAAAAGGACAGCTTTTGTCTCAAACCTTAATCAATCCAACTAGATTCCTGCACCGAATGGAGCCTCAGCCGACCCAATTGGATTCATTTTCTTGACTCGAGCTTGACTCGATCCAATCGGATTCCTAGTCAGAGTCGAGCTTCAATCGACCCAATTGGACCCATGCTATCGTTTTTAGCCTAATGCGACCCTATTGGATTTTTGCTCTGAATCGAGTCTCAGTCGACCCAATTGGAGTGATAGGCTCGTTTCGAGCCTAACTCGACCCAATTGGATTCCTACATCAAATGGAACCTCGGTTGACCAAATTGGAGTCATGTTCTTGATAGAGGCTTGAGACAAGAGCATTGCTCCAATTGGATCGGGTGAGCTTGAAACAAGAGCATTGCTCCAACTGGGTTGACTAAGGCTCTATTCGGAGCAGGAATCTAATTGGATACATTGAGGCTTGGGATAATAGCATGGCTCCAATCGGTTTGATTGAGGCTCGAAACGAGAGCATATCTCCAATTAAGTCAACTGAGGCTCCATTCGAAGCAAAAATCCAATTGGGTTGAGCCAGTCAACCAAGTTGGAGCAACTCTCTCGTTTTGAGCCTCAATCGAACCAACTGGAGCCATGCTCTTGTCTCAAGCCTCAATCAACCCAATTTGATTACTGCTCCGAATGGAGCCTAAGTCAACCTAGTTGGAACAATGTTCTCATTTTAAGCCTCAGCCGAATCAATTGGAGCCATGACCATGCAAATCAATACAGTAAAGAAAAGGGAACGTATATATGTTATCTTTCAATCAGACAAGTCCTCCCACGAGACAAGAGGCTTTACTCTTCTCACGAAATAAAAGGGTTCACTCTTCTATCGCATGACTTAAGAAGTAGTATTGACCCTCTCTATTATGCTGTTCTCCCTAAATCAAATACCTTAACAATTCATGGGGCCCTTCAAAGTTTGTAAAGATACAAAGATATATTGCACCCTAATAACCCATCTCAAGAGTTATCGACTCGCTAGTGGAACCTTCAAGGCTTCAAGTAATCACTCCCTAATATGCTCAAGAGCTCTCCAGAACACCAGATTCCCAGACCAACTTTGAGACTCTAGGTCGCTAGTGGTACCTCATTGGCACTCAAACAACCTAAACAACGACTCGGTTAAACACGCTCTAAACTCACAATTCCCACATCAAGGCGAAATCCTACCTAAGATGCTATCCTTTCAGGGGAGATGGTTCAAAGAGCATACAACAAGTATAACCTACGATGGAAAGCACTAACTGACGATAGCAATGCTCTTGATTCGAGCCTAACTCGATCCAATCTGATTCCTAGTTGGAATCGAGCTTCAGTCGACCCAATTGGACCCATGCTCTCGTTTTCAACCTAATGCGACCCAGTTGGATTCCTGCTTTGACTAAAGTATCAGTCAAACCAATTGCAGCGGTAGGCTTGTTTCGAGCCTAACTCGACCCAATTAGATTCCTACTTCAAATGGAGCCTCGACCCATGAAATTGGAGCCATGCTCTTCATTGAGGCTTGAAACAAGAGCATGGCTCCAATTGGATCTGGTGACGCTTGAAAGAAGAGCATTGCTCTAACAGGGTCGACTAAGGCTCCATTCGGAGCAGGAATCTAGTTGGGTTCATAGAGGCTTCTGACAAGAGCATGGCTCCAATTGCTTTGGCTAAGGCTTGAAACAAGAGCATATCTCCAACTGGATCAACTGAGGCTCCATTTGAAGCAGGAATCCAATTGGGTTGTGTTAGTCGACTCAGTTGAAGCAATTCTCTCGATTCAATCAGATTCCTAATCAGAATCGAACTTTAGTCGATCCAATTAGACCCATGCTCTAGTTTTTAGCCTAATGCGACTCGGATGGATTCCTGCTTTGAATCGAGTCCCAATCAGCCCAATTGGAGCGATAGGCTCGTTTCAAGCCTAACTTGACCTAACTAGATTCCAACTTGAAATGCAGCTTCAGTCGACCCAATTGGAACCATGCTTTGGATTGAGGCTTGAGACAAGAGCATGGCTCCAATTGGATCAGGTGAGTCTTGAAATAAGAGAATTGCTCCAATTTGGTCAACTGAGGCTCCATTCGGAGCAAAAATCTAATTGGGCTCATTGAGGCTTGAGACAAAAGCATGGCTCCAATTGGCTCAGTTGAGGCTCGAAACGAGAGCATATCTCTAACTGGGTCAATTGAGGCTCCATTCGAAGCAGGAATCCAATTGGTTTGAGTCAGTCGACCCAGTTGGAGCAACTCTCTCGTTTTGAGCCTCAACCGAACCAATTGGAGCCATGCTCTTGTCTCAAGCCTCAATCAACCCAATTCGATTCCTGCTCCAAATAGAGCTTCAATCGACCCAGTTGGAGCAATGCTCTCATTTCAAGCGTTAGCCGAATTAATTAGAGCCATGACCTTGCAAACCAATACAATGAAGAAAAGGGAATATATCTCTATTATCTTTCAATCAGACTAAACTCTTCTGTGACACGACTTGAGAGATAGTATTGACCCTCTCTATTATGTTGTTCTCCCTAAATTAATTACCTAAACAATCATGGGGCCCTTTAAAGTTTATAAAGATAAAAGGATACACTGCACCCTAATAACCCATCTCAAGAGTTATCGGCTCGCTAGTGGAACCTTCAATGCTTCAAGTAATCACTCTCCAATGCTCACCAGCTCTACAAAACATCGGATTCCCAGACCAACTTAGAGACTCTAGCTCGCAACTGGCACCTTCATTCGCACTCAAATGACCTTAACAACGACCCGGTTAAACACGGTCTAAACTCACAATTCCCGCATCAAGGCGAAGTCTTTCCTAAGATGTTGTCCTTCCATGAGAGATGGTTCAAAGAGCATATACAGCAAGAATAACTTATGATGGAAAGCACTAAATGAGGACTACAGGAAACAAAAAAGGACATCTCTTGTCTCAAGGCTCAATCAATCCAACTAGATTCTTGCAGTGAATGGAGCCTCAGCCGACCAAGTTGGAGCCATGCTCTCGATTCGAGCCTGACTCGATCCAATCAGATTCCTGGTCGGAATCAAGCTTCAATCGACCTAATTGGACCCATGCTCTCAAATCGGTCTCAGTCGACCCAATTGGAACCATAGGCTCGTTTCGAGCCTAACTCGACCCAATTGGATTCCTACTTCAAATGGAGCCTCGATCGATGAAATTGGAGCCATGCTCCAAATTGAGGCTTGAGACAAGAATATGACTCCAATTGGATCGGGTGAGGCTTGAAACAAGAGCATTGCTCTAATAGGGTCGATTGAGGCTCCATTCGGAGCAGGAATCTAGTTGGGTTCATCAAGGCTTCTGACAAGAGCATGGCTCCAATTAGTTTGGCTGAGGCTTGAAACAAGAGCATATCTCCAACTGGATCAATTGAGGCTCCATTCGAAGCAGGAATCTAATTGGGTTGAGTTAGTCGACTCAGTTGAAGCAATTCTCTCGATCCAATCAGATTCCTGATCGGAATCGAGCTTCAGTCGATCCAATTGGACCCATGCTCTCGTTTTTAGCCTAATGCGACTCGGATGGATTCCTGCTTTGAATCGAGTCCCAATCAGCCCAATTGGAGCGATAGGCTCGTTTCAAGCCTAACTTGACCTAACTAGATTTCAACTTGAAATGCAGCTTCAGTCGACCCAATTGGAACCATGCTTTGGATTGAAGCTTGAGACAAGTGGCCCCAATTGGATCAGGTGAGGCTTGAAATAAGAGCATTACTCCAACTGGGTCGACTCCTCCATTCGAAGCAGGAATAGGATACATTGAGGCTTGAGATAATAACATGGCTCCAATTGGTTCGTTTGAGACTCGAAACGAGAGCATATCTCCAACTGGGTCAACTGAGGCTCCATTCAAAGTAGGAATCCAATTGGGATGAGTCAGTCAACCCAATTGGAGCAACTCTCTCATTTTGAGCCTCAACCGAACCAACTGAAGCCATGCTCTTTTCTCAAGCCTCAATCAACCCAATTCGATTATTGCTCCAAATGGAGCCTAAGTTGACCTAGTTGGAACAATGTTCTCATTTTAAGCCTCAGCCGAATCAATTAGAGCCATGACCTTACAAACCAATGCAGTAAAGAAAAGGGAACGTATCTTTGTTATCTTTCAATCAGGCAAGTCCTCCAACAAGACAAGAGGCTTTATTCTTCGCACGAAATAAAAGGCTTTACTCTTCGGTGACACAACTTGAGAAGTAGTATTGACCCTCTCTATTATGTTGTTCTCTCTAAATCAAATACTTAAACAATTCATGGGTGCCCTTCAAAGTTTATAAAGAGAAAAGCATAAACTGCACCCTAATAACCCATCTCAAGAGTTATCGGTTCGCTAGTGGAACCTTCAAGGCTTCAAGTAATCACTCCCTGATGCTCACGAGATCTCCAAAACACCGGATTCTAATACCAACTTAGAGACTCTAGCTGACCAGTGGTGCCTTCATTGGCATTCAAACGACCTTAATAACGATCTGGTTAAACACGGTCTAAACTCGCAATTCCCACATCAAGGCGACGTCCTACCTAAGATGTTGTCCTTTCATGGGAGATGGTTCAACAAGCATACAGCAAGCATAGCCTATGATGGAAAGTACTAATTGAGGACTACTGGAAACAAAAAAGGATAGCTCTTGTCTCAAGCCTCAATCAATCCAATTAGATTCCTGTACCGAATGGAGCCTCAGTCAACCCAGTTGGAGCCATACTCTTTTGATTCGAGCTTGACCCAATCCAATCGGATTCCTGATCGGAATCGAGCTTCAGTCGACCCAATTGGACCCATGCTCTCGTTTTCAGCCTAACGTGACCCAATTGGATTCCTGCTTTGAATCAAGTCTCAGTTAGCCCAATTGGAGTGATAGGCTCGTTTCAAGCCTAACTCGACCCAATTGGATTCCTGCTTCAAATGCAGCCTCGGTCGACCCAATTGGAACCATGCTCTTGATTGAGGCTTGAGATAAGAGCATGGCTCCAATTGGATTCGGTGAGTCTTGAAATAAGAGCATTGCTCCAATTTGATCGACTGAGGCTCCATTCAGAATAGAAATCTAATTGGATTCATTGAGGCTTGAGACAAGAGCATGGCTCCAATTGGCTCGGCTGAGGCTCAAAACGAGAGCATATCTCCAACTAGGTAAACTGAGGCTCCATTCAAAACAGGAATCCAATTGGGTTGAGTCAATCGACCCTATTGGAGCAACTTTCTTGTTTTGAGCCTCAACTGAACCAATTGGAGCCGTGCTCTTGTCTCAAGCCTCAATCAACCCATTTCGATTCCTCTCTGAATGGAGATTCAATCAATCCAGTTGGAGCAATGCTCTCATTTCGAGCGTCAGCCAAATTAATTGGAGCCAGACCTTGCAAACCAATACAATGAAGAAAAGGAAACATATCTCTATTATCTTTCAATCAGGCAAATCCTCCATGAGACAAGAGGCTTTACTCTTCTATGACACGACTTGAGAGGTAGTATTGACCCTCTCTATTATGTTGTTCTCCCTAAATCAAATACCTAAACAATCATGGGGCCCTTCAAAGTTTATAAAGATAAAAGAATACACTGCACCCTAATAACCCATCTCAAGAGTTATCGGCTCGCTAGTGGAACCTTCAACGCTTCAAGTAATCACTCCTCAATGCTCACCAGCTCTGCAAAACATCGGATTCCTAGACCAACTTAGAGACTCTAGCTCACCAGTGGCACCTTCATTAGCACTCAAACGACCTTAACAATGACCCGATTAAACACGGTCTAAACTCACAATTCCCGCATCAAGGCGAAGTCTTTCCTAAGATGCTGTCCTTCCACAAGAGATGGTTCAAAGAGCATATACAGCAAGCATAACCTACGATGGAAAGCACTAACTGAGGACTACAGGAAACAAAAAAGGATAGCTCTTGTCTCAACTGTCAATCAATCCAACTAGATTCCTGCACCGAATGGAGCCTCAGCCGACCCAGTTGGAGCCATGCTCTCGATTCGAGCCTGACTCGATCCAATCAGATTCCTGGTCGGAATCGAGCTTTAATCGACCCAATTGGACCCATGCTCTCGTTTTTAGCCTAACGCGACCCAGTTGAAAGATTTGAATTGAGTCTCAGTCGACCTAATTGGAGCGATAGGCTTGTTTTGAGCCTAACTCGATCCAATTGGATTCCTACTTCAAATGGAGCCTCGGTCGATGAAATTGGAGGCATACTCTTGAAATTGGAGCCATACGCTTGAGATAAGAAGATGACTCCAATTGGATCGGGTGAGGCTTGAAACAAGAGCATTGCTCTAACAGGGTCGACGGAGGCTCCATTCGGAGCAGGAATCTAGTTGGGTTCATCGAGGCTTCTAACAAGAGCATGGCTCCAATTGGTTTGGCTGAGGCTTGAAACAAGAGCATATCTCCAACTGGATCAACTGGGCTCCATTTGAAGCAGGAATCCAATTGGGTTGGGTTAGTCGGCTCAGTTGAAGCAATTCTCCCGATCCAATCAGATTCCTAGTCAGAATCGAGCTCAAGTCGATCCAATTGGACCCATGCTCTCGTTTTCAGCCTAACGCGACCCGGATGGATTCCTGCTTTGAATCGATTCTTAGTCGACCCAATTGGAGCGATAGGCTCGTTTCGAGCCAACTCGACCCAATTAGATTCCTTCTTCAAATGGAGCCTCGGTCGACCCAATTGGAGCCATGCTCCTGATTGAGGCTTGAGACAAGTGCATGGTTCCAATTGGATCAGGTGAGGCTTGAAACAAGAGCATTGCTCCAACTGGGTCAACTACTCCATTCAGAGTAAGAATCTAATTGGATTCATTGAGGCTTAAGATAATAGCATGGCTCCAATTGGTTCGATTAAGGCTCGAAACGAGAGCATATCTCCAACTGGGTCAACTGAGGCTCTATTCAAAGCAGGAATCCAATTGGGTTGAGTCAATTGGCCCAGTTGGAGCAACTCTCTCGTCTTGAGCCTCAACTGAACCAATTGGAGCCATGCTCTTGCCTCAAGCCTCAATCAACCCAATTCAATTATTGCTCCGAATGGAGCCTAAGTCAACCCAGTTGGAACAATGTTCTTGTTTTAAGCCTCAGCCGAATCATTGGAGCCATGACCTTACAAACCAATACAGTAAAGAAAAGGGAACGTATCTCTATTATCTTTCAATCAAGCAAGTCCTCCAACAAGACAAGAGGCTTTACTCTTCCTACGAAATAAAAGGCTTTACTCTTTCACGACACGACTTGAGAAGTAGTATTGATCCTCTCTATTATGCTGTTCTCCCTAAATCAAATACCTAAACAATTCATGGGGCCCTTCAAAATTTATAAAGAGAAAAGCATATACTGCACCCTAATAACCCATCTCAAGAGTTATTGGTTCGCTAGTGGAACTTTCAAGGCTTCAAGTAATCACTCCCTAATGCTCACGAGCTCTCCAGAACACCGAATTCTTAGACCAACTTAGAGACTCTAAATCACCAGTGGTGCCTTCATTGGCACTCAAACAACCTTAATAACGATCTGGTTAAACACGGTCTATGTCCTACTTAAGATGTTATCCTTTCATAGGAGATGGTTCAAGGAGTCTACAGCAAGCATAGCCTACGATGGAAAGTACTAATTGAGGACTACTGGAAACAAAAAAAGATAGCTCTTATCTCAAGCCTCAATCAATCCAATTAGATTCTTGCACCAAATGGAGCCTCAGCCGACCCAATTGGAGCCATGCTCTTTTGATTTGAGTTTGACCCAATCCAATCAGATTCTTGATCGGAATCGAGCTTCAATCGATCCAATTGGACCCATGCTCTCATTTTTAGCCTAACGCGACCCAGTTGGATTCCTACTTTGAATCGAGTCTCAGTCGGCCCAATTGGAGCGATAGGCTCGTTTCAAGCCTAAGTCGACCCAATTGGAGTGATAGGCCCAATTCAATTCCTGCTCTGAGTGGAGCCTCAGTTGACCCAATTGGAGCAATGCTCTCGTTTCAAGTCTCAACCAAATCAATTGGAGCCATGACCATGCAAACCAATACAGTAAAGGAAAATGAACGTACCTCTGTTATCTTTCAGGCAAGTGCTCCCACGAGATAAGAGGCTTTACTCTTTCCATGAAATAAAAGGCTTTACTCTTCCGTCACACGACTTGAGAAGTAGTATTGACCCTATTCATGGGGCCCTTCAAAGTTTTTAAAGAGAAAAGGATACACTACACTCTAATAACCCATCTCAAGAGTTATCGGCTCACTAGTAGAACTTTCAAGGCTTCAAGTAATCACTCCCCAATGCTCATGAGCTCTCCAGAACACTAGTGGATCCAACTTAGATTAAACATGAATCTAGTCCAATCTAGAGTGTTGCTCTAAGATAAAGTTGGATTAAACTTAGATCAAACCCAAATCAAGTTCAATCTAGAACGTTGCTCTAAGATCGGGTTAGTTCAAAGCAAGATCAAGCCCAAATAAAGTAAAATTTAGAGTTTTACTTCAAGATGAGGTTAGATCAAGCTAAGATCGAACCAGAATTAAGTTAATTCAGGAACGATGCTCCATGATCGGGTTAGATCAAACCAATATCAAATCCGAATCAATTTCATTCTAAAGCATTACTATTAGATCAGGTTGGATCCAACGTTAATCAAACCTAATTGAAGTCGAATTTAGAGCATTGCTCTAAGATTGGGTTGAATCAAATCATGATCAAACCTAAATCATGTTCAATCTAGAGAGTCGCTCTATGATCAGATTGAATCAAAGTTAGATCAAACCTGAATCAAGTTGAATCTAAAGCGTTGCTCCATGATCGGACCATATCAAACCTAGATCAAGCCCAAATGAAGTTCAATCTAGCGTGTTGCTATGAGATCGAGCCAGATCATAACCAAATCAAGTCCAAGCTGGAGCGTTGCTCTAAGATCAGGTTGAATCAATCTTATATCAAACCCAAATCAGATCCAATCTGGAGCATTGCTCCAAGATCGGGTTGGATCAAACCTAGATCAAACCCCAATCAAGTCCAATCTGGAGCATTACTTCAAGATCAGGTTGGATCAAATTTAGAACAAACTTGAATCAAGTATAATATGGAGCTTTCCTCCAAGATTGATGGATCAAACCTAGATCAAATTAGATCAAACCTGAATTAAGTCCAATCAAGAGTGTTGGCCCAAAATCAGTTTGGATCAAATGTAGATTAAATCTGAATAAATTTCAATTTGGAACATTGCTCCAAGATCATTTTAGATCAAACAAAGATCAAACACAAATCAAGTCCAATCTGGACCGTTGCTTCAAGATTGGGTTAGATAAAATTTAGATCAAACTTGAATCAACTCTAATATGAAGCATTGATCTAATATCTATTTCAATCAATTTAGATCAAACCTAAATCAAGTTCAATTTTGAGAATTGATGTAATATTGAATTGGATCAAACCAAGATCAAACATGAATCTAGTTCAATCTGGAGCATTACTCCAAGATCGTATTGGATCAAACTTAGATCAAACCAGATCAAGTCTAATCTAGAGCATTTCTCGAAGATCGGGTCAAATCAAACTTAGATAAAATCTGAATTAAGTTTAACATGGAGCATTGCTCCAAGTACAGGTTGGATCAAACCTAGATCAAATTCAAATCAACTCCAATCAGAAATATTTCTTCAAGATCGAGTTGGATGAAACTTAGACTAAACCTAAATCAAGTTTAATCTAGAGCATTGCTCCAAGATTAGGTGAGATCAAACTATGATTAAACCCAGATTAAGTTTAATTGGAGTTTTGATCCATGATCCAACTAGATAGAACCTAGATCAGGCCCAAATGAAGTTTAATGTAGAGCATTACTAAATGATCAAGCCATATATTACTTAGATCAAGCCTGAATAAAGTTTGATGTAAAGCATTATTACATGATTAGACCAGATCTAACTTCAGTCAAGGATTTAGAGTGTTAGTCTAAGATCGTGCTAGATCAAGCTTGAATCATGTTCTATGTAAAGCATTGCCCTAAGATTGGGTTGCTTCAAAATCGGATTGGATCAAACTTAGATCAAACCCAAATCAAGCTAAATCTGAAGTGTTGCTCCATGATGTGATTAGATCAAACCTAGATCAAACTCGAATGAAGTTCAATGTAGAGCATTGCTTCAAGATCGAGCCAAATCATATTCGAATGAAGTTCAATCTGGAGCATTTCTACAAGATTGGGTCAAATCAAACTTAGATGAAACCCAAATCAAGTCCAAGTTAGAGCAGTGCTTCAAGATTTGGTTGGATCAAACTTAGATCAAACCCAAATCAAGCCTAATCTAGAGCATTGCTCCAAAATCAAGTTGGATTAAACTTAGATTAAACCCAAATCTAATCCAATCGAGAGCATTGCTCCAAGATTGGGTTAGATTAAACTTAGATTAAACCCAAATCAAGTCCAATTTGCAGCATTACTCTAAGATCGAGTTCGATCAAACTTAGATTTAACCCAAATCAAATTCAATTTAGAACATTGCTTCAAGATTGGGTTCGATCAAACTACAATCAAAGCCAAAGAAAGCCCAATTTGAAAAGTTGCTTTAAGATCATGTTGAATCAAACTTAGATCAAACCCAAATTAAGTCCAATCTGAAACATTGCTCTAAGATCGGGTTGGATCAAAGTTAAATCAAACTTGAATCAAATTAAATCTAGAGCATTGCTCCAAGATTGTGTTAGATCAAGAAGCTTAAATCAAACCCGAATTATGTCCAATATGGAGCAATGCTCCAAGGTCGGATTGGATCAAATTTAGATCAAAGCCGAATCAAGTCCAATATGAAGCATTACTCCAAGATCAAGTTGGATCAAACTTAAATCAAGTTCAATATGGATCATTGCTCCAAGATTGGGTTAGATTAAATAAATATTAAAACCAAATTAAGTTTAATATGGAGCATTGTACCATAATTGAGTCAGTTCAAACCAAGATCAAGCCCAAATTCAGTGCAATCTAGAGCATTGCTCTTAGATTGGGTTAGATGAAACCAAGATCAAACTTGAATCAAGTTCAATATGGAGCATTGCTCCATGATTGGGTCAGATTATAAGATCAAATCCAAACCAAATTCATTTTGGAGCATTACTCTAGGATCGGATCGGATCAGATCAAACTTAGGTCAAACCCAAATCAAGTCTAATCTAAAGCATTGCTTAAAGATTATGTTGGAATAATCTTAGATCAAACCAGATCAAGTCTAATTTAGAGCATTTCTTGAAGATCAGGTTGGATCAAACTTAAATTAAATTTGAATTAAGTCCAATCTGGAGCATTGCTCCAAGTACAGAATGGATCAAACTTAGATCAAATTCAAATCAACTCCAATCAGGAGTGTTGCTCCAAGATCAGATTGGATGAAGATTTGGAGCAGGAATCTAATTGGGCCGAGATAGGCAAGAACCGAGGGCATGGCTCCAATTGGGTTAAGTGAGGCTTGATTCAGAGCAAGAATCCAATAAGGGCCGAGTTAGGCTCAAATCGAAAGTAGGGCTTTAACCAGGTCTAGTCAGGCTCGATTCGGAGCAGGAATGCAATTGGACTAAGTTACGCTAGAAACGAAAGCATTACTCCAATTAGGTTGACCAAGGATTGATTCAGCGAAGCAGGAATCCAATTAGGTCAAGCCAGGCTCAAATCAAGACCATGGCTCAAATTGGATCAAGTTAGGCTCGATTTAGAGCATGAATCAAATTGGGTCAATTTAGGCTCAAAACAAGAGCAAAGCATTTCTCAAAGATCGGGTTGTATAAAACTTAGATCAAATCTAAATCAAGTCCAATTCGGAGCATTGCTCCATGTTCGAGTTGGATTAAAATTAGATTAAAATTGAATCAAGTTCAATCTGCAGTATTGCTTCAAGATATGGTTAGATCAAACTAAGATCAAACTCAAATCAAGTGGCTGAATGAAATGTAATAAAAAACGTTATAGCATGTTTGAGCCAAATCTAACTTAAATCAAGCCTAAACAAGTTTAATCAAGAGCTGTGTCCATAATCAGATCAAATCTAACTAAGATCAAGTGTGACTGAAGTTTAAGCTGGACCATTGCTCCAAGATCATGATAGATTGAGCTTGAATCAAGTCCAATCTAGAGCGTTGCTCTAAGATTAGATTGGATCAAACTTGGATCAAATCGGAATCAAGTTCAATATAAAGTGTTGCTCTAAGATCGGGTTCATCAAACTTTGATCAAACTCAAATCAAGTTTAGTTTGGAGCATTGCTCCAAGATCGGACTGAATCAAACTTAGATCAAAGTTGAATAAAGTCCAATATGGAGCATTGCTCCAAGATCGGGTATATTAAGTTAGATCAAACTAGAATCAGGTTAAATCGGGAGCATAACTTTAAGATCGGATTAAATCAAAATTAGATCAAATCCAAATCAAGTTCAATGTGGAGCATTGCTCCATCATCAGATTGGATCAAACTTAGATCAAAACCAAATCTAATCCAATTGGGAGCATTTCTCTAAGATTGGGTTGGATCTAACTTAAATCAAACCCGAATCAAGTCTAATTTGCAGCGCTACTATAAGATCAAGTTGGATCTAACTTAAATCAAACCCGAATCAAGTCTAATTTGGATCTAACTTAATCTACCCAATCTTGGAGCAATGCTCCATATTGGACTTTATTCAGCTTTGATCTAAGTTTGATTCAATCCGATCTTGGAGCAATTCTCCAAACTGAACTTAATTTGAGTTTGATCAAAGTTTGATCAACTTGATCTTAGAGCAACACTCTATATTGAACTTGATTCAGATTTAATCTAAGTTTGATCCAACTCAATCTTAGAGCAACGCTCCAGATTGATCTTGATTCAAGCTCAATCTATCGTGATCTTGGTGCAACGCTCCAGATTAAACTTCAGTAATGCTTGATCTTGGTTAGATTTGATCTGATTATAGACACAGCTCTTGGTTAAACTTGATTTAGGCTCGATTTAAGTAAGATTTGGCCCAATCATGCTGTAACGCTTTTTATTACATTTTATTCAGCAATTTAATTTGAGTTTGATCTTAGTTTGATCTAACCATATCTTGGAGCAATACTGCGGATTGAACTTGATTCAATTTTAATCTAATTTTGATCCAACTCGAACATGGAGCAATGCTCCGAATTGGACTTGATTTGGGTTTGATCTAAGTTTGATGCAACCGGATCTTTGAGAAACGCTTCAGGTTAGATTTGATTCGAGTTTGATCTAAGATTAATCCTATCCGACCTTGGAGCATTGCTTCATATTTGAATTGATTTGTGTTTCATCTAAGCTTCTTGATCCAACCTGATCTTGGAGCAATGCTCCAAATTGGATTTGATTCTAGTTCGATCTAAGTTCGATCTAACCCTATTTTGGAGCAATACTCCAGATTGGACTTAATTTGGGTTTGATCTAAGTTTGATCCAATATGATCTTAGAGCAACTTTTCAAATTGGGCTTGCTTTAGGTTTAATCTTAGTTTGATTGAACCTAATCTTGGAGCAACGCACTAGATTGAATTTGGTTTGGATTAGATCTAAGTTTGATCCAACTCGATCTTATAGCAGCGCTGCAAATTAGACTTGATTCAAGTTTGATTTAAGTTTGATCCAACCCAATCTTAGAGCAACGCTCCCAATTGGATTAGATTTGGGTTTGATCTAAGTTTGATCCAATTCGATCATAGAGCAATGCTCCAGATTGGACTTGATTTGGATTTGATCTAATTTTGATTTAATCCGATCTTAGAACTATGCTCTAGATTTAACTTAATTCTGGTTTGATCTAACTTAATCTACCCAATCTTGGAGCAATGCTCTATATTGGACTTTATTCAGCTTTGATCTAAGTTTGATTCAATCCGATCTTGGAGCAATTCTCCAAACTGAACTTAATTTGAGTTTGATCAAAGTTTGATCAACTTGATCTTAGAGCAACACTCTATATTGAACTTGATTCGGATTTGATCTAAGTTTGATATAATCCGATCTTAGAGCAACGCTCCAGATTGGACTTGATTCAAGCTCAATCTATCATGATCTTGGAGTAACGCTCTAGATTAAACTTTAGTCATGCTTGATCTTGGTTAGATTTGATCTGATTATAGACACAGCTCTTGGTTAAACTTGATTCAGGCTCGATTTAAGTTAGATTTGGCCCAATCATGTTGTAACGCTTTTTATTACATTTTATTCAGCAACTTGATTTGAGATTTATCTTAGTTTGATCTAGCCATATCTTGGAGCAATACTGCAGATTGAATTTGATTCAATTTTAATCTAATTTTGATCCAACTCAAACATGGAGCAATGCTCCGAATTGGACTTGGGTTTGATCTAAGTTTGATGCAACCTGATCTTTGAGAAACGCTTCAGGTTAGATTTGATTCGAGTTCGATCTAAGATTAATCCTATCCGACCTTAGAGCATTGCTCCATATTCGAATTGATTTGTATTTCATCTAAGCTTGTTGATCCAACCTAATCTTGGAGCAATGCTCCTGATTTGATTTGATTCTAGTTCGATCTAAGTTCGATCCAACCCGATTTTAGAGCAATACTCCAAATTGGACTTAATTTAGGTTTGATCTAAGTTTGATCCAATCTGATCTTAGAGCAACTTTCCAAATTGGGCTTACTTTAGGTTTGATCTTAGTTTGATCCAACCCAATCTTGGAGCAACGCACTAGATTGAATTTGGTTTGGATTAGATCTAAGTTTGATGCAACTCAATCTTATAGCAGCGCTGCAAATTAGACTTGATTCAAGTTTGATTTAAGTTTGATCCAACCCGATCTTAGAGCAACGCTCCCAATTGGATTAGATTTGGGTTTGATCTAAGTTTGGTCCAATCCGATCATGGAGCAATGCTCCATATTGGACTTGATTTGGATTTGATCTAATTTTGATTTAATCCGATCTTAGAGCTATGCTCCAGATTTAACTTGATTCTGGTTTGATCTAACTTAATCTACCCAATCTTGGAGCAATGCTCCATATTGGACTTTATTCAGCTTTGATCTAAGTTTGATTCAATCCCATCTTGGAGCAATTCTCCAAACTGAACTTGATTTGAGTTTGATCAAAGTTTGATCAACCTGATCTTAGAGCAACACTCTATGTTGAACTTGATTCGGATTTGATCTAAGTTTGATCCAATCCGATCTTAGAGCAATGCTCAAGATTGGACTTGATTCAAGCTCAATCTATCATGATCTTGGAGCAACACTCTAGATTAAACTTCAATCACGCTTGATCTTGGTTAGATTTGATTTGATTATGGACACAGCTCTGGGTTAAACTTGATTCAGGCTTGATTTAAGTTAGATTTGACCCAAACATGCTATAACGCTTTTTATTACATTTCATTCAGCCACTTGATTTGAGTTTGATCTTATGTTGATCTAACCATATCTTGGAGCAATGCTGCAGATTGAACTTGATTCAATTTTAATCTAATTTTGATCCAACTCGAACATGGAGCAATGCTCCGAATTGGACTTGATTTGGGTTTGATCTAAGTTTGATGCAACCGGATCTTTGAGAAACGCTTCAGGTTAGATTTGATTCGAGTTTGATCTAAGATTAATCCTATCCGACCTTGGAGCATTGCTTCATATTTGAATTGATTTGTGTTTCATCTAAGCTTCTTGATCCAACCTGATCTTGGAGCAATGCTCCAGATTGGATTTGATTCTAGTTCGATCTAAGTTCGATCTAACCCTATTTTGGAGCAATACTCCAGATTGGACTTAATTTGGGTTTGATCTAAGTTTGATCCAATATGATCTTAGAGCAACTTTTCAAATTGGGCTTGCTTTAGGTTTAATCTTAGTTTGATTGAACCTAATCTTGGAGCAACGCACTGGATTGAATTTGGTTTGGATTAGATCTAAGTTTGATCCAACTCGATCTTATAGCAGCGCTGCAAATTAGACTTGATTCAAGTTTGATTTAAGTTTGATCCAACCCGATCTTAGAGCAACGCTCCCAATTGGATTAGATTTGGGTTTGATCTAAGTTTGATCCAATTCGATCATAGAGCAATGCTCCAGATTGGACTTGATTTGGATTTGATCTAATTTTGATTTAATCCGATCTTAGAACTATGCTCTAGATTTAAGTTAATTCTGGTTTGATCTAACTTAAACTACCCAATCTTGGAGCAATGCTCCATATTGGACTTTATTCAGCTTTGATCTAAGTTTGATTCAATTCGATCTTGGAGCAATTCTCCAAACTCAACTTAATTTGAGTTTGATCAAAGTTTGATCAGCTTGATCTTAGAGCAACACTCTATATTGAACTTGATTCAGATTTAATCTAAGTTTGATCCAACTCAATCTTAGAGCAACGCTCCAGATTGGACTTGATTCAAGCTCAATCTATCGTGATCTTGGTGCAACGCTCCAGATTAAACTTCAGTAATGCTTGATCTTGGTTAGATTTGATCTGATTATAGACACAGCTCTTGGTTAAACTTGATTCAGGCTCGATTTAAGTTAGATTTGGCCCAATCATGCTGTAACGCTTTTTATTACATTTTATTCAGCAACTTAATTTGAGTTTGATCTTAGTTTGATCTAACCATATCCTGGAGCAATACTGCGGATTGAACTTGATTCAATTTTAATCTAATTTTGATCCAACTCAAACATGGAGCAATGCTCCGAATTGGACTTGGGCTTGATCTAAGTTTGATGCAACATGATCTTTGAGAAACGCTTCAGGTTAGATTTGATTCGAGTTCGATCTAAGATTAATCCTATCCGACCTTAGAGCATTGCTCCATATTCGAATTGATTTCTATTTCATCTAAGCTTGTTGATCCAACCTAATCTTGGAGCAATGCTCCTGATTTGATTTGATTCTAGTTCGATCTAAGTTCGATCCAACCCGATTTTAGAGCAATACTCCAAATTGGACTTAATTTAGTTTTGATCTAAGTTTGATCCATTCTGATCTTAGAGCAACTTTCCAAATTGGGCTTACTTTAGGTTTGATCTTAGTTTGATCCAACCCAATCTTGGAGCAACGCACTAGATTGAATTTGGTTTGGATTAGATCTAAGTTTGATGCAACTCAATCTTATAGCAGATCTGCAAATTAGACTTGATTCAAGTTTGATTTAAGTTTGATCCAACCCGATCTTAGAGCAACGCTCCCAATTGGATTAGATTTGGGTTTGATCTAAGTTTGGTCCAATCCGATCATGGAGCAATGCTCCAGATTAGACTTGATTTGGATTTGATCTAATTTTGATTTAATCCGATCTTAGAGCTATGCTCCTGATTTAACTTGATTCTGGTTTGATCTAACTTAATCTACCCAATCTTGGAGCAATGCTCCATATTGGACTTTATTCAGCTTTGATCTAAGTTTGATTCAATCCCATCTTGGAGCAATTCTCCAAACTGAACTTGATTTGAGTTTGATCAAAGTTTGATCAACTTGATCTTAGAGCAACACTCTATGTTGAACTTGATTCGGATTTGATCTAAGTTTGATCCAATCCGATCTTAGAGCAATGCTCAAGATTGGACTTGATTCAAGCTCAATCTATCATGATCTTGGAGCAACACTCTAGATTAAACTTCAGTCACGCTTGATCTTGGTTAGATTTGATTTGATTATGGACACAGCTCTGGGTTAAACTTGATTCAGGCTTGATTTAAGTTAGATTTGACCCAAACATGCTATAACGCTTTTTATTACATTTCATTCAGCCACTTGATTTGAGTTTGATCTTATGTTGATCTAACCATATCTTGGAGCAATGCTGCAGATTGAACTTGATTCAATTTTAATCTAATTTTGATCCAACTCGAACATGGAGCAATGCTCCGAATTGGACTTGATTTGGGTTTGATCTAAGTTTGATGCAACCGGATCTTTGAGAAACGCTTCAGGTTAGATTTGATTCGAGTTTGATCTAAGATTAATCCTATCCGACCTTGGAGCATTGCTTCATATTTGAATTGATTTGTGTTTCATCTAAGCTTCTTGATCCAACCTGATCTTGGAGCAATGCTCCATATTGGATTTGATTCTAGTTCGATCTAAGTTCGATCTAACCCTATTTTGGAGCAATACTCCATATTGGACTTAATTTGGGTTTGATCTAAGTTTGATCCAATATGATCTTAGAGCAACTTTTCAAATTGGGCTTGCTTTAGGTTTAATCTTAGTTTGATTGAACCTAATCTTGGAGCAACGCACTAGATTGAATTTGGTTTGGATTAGATCTAAGTTTGATCCAACTCGATCTTATAGCAGCACTGCAAATTAGACTTGATTCAAGTTTGATTTAAGTTTGATCCAACCCGATCTTAGAGCAACGCTCCCAATTGGATTAGATTTGGGTTTGATCTAAGTTTGATCCAATTCGATCATGGAGCAATGCTCCAGATTGGACTTGATTTGGATTTGATCTAATTTTGATTTAATCCGATCTTAGAACTATGCTCTAGATTTAACTTAATTCTGGTTTGATCTAACTTAAACTACCCAATCTTGGAGCAATGCTCCATATTGGACTTTATTCAGCTTTGATCTAAGTTTGATTCAATTCGATCTTGGAGCAATTCTCCAAACTCAACTTAATTTGAGTTTGATCAAAGTTTGATCAGCTTGATCTTAGAGCAACACTCTATATTGAACTTGATTCAGATTTAATCTAAGTTTGATCCAACTCAATCTTAGAGCAACGCTCCAGATTGGACTTGATTCAAGCTCAATCTATCGTGATCTTGGTGCAACGCTCCAGATTAAACTTCAGTAATGCTTGATCTTGGTTAGATTTGATCTGATTATAGACACAGCTCTTGGTTAAACTTGATTCAGGCTCGATTTAAGTTAGATTTGGCCCAATCATGTTGTAACGCTTTTTATTACATTTTATTCAGCAACTTGATTTGAGATTGATCTTAGTTTGATCTAACCATATCTTGGAGCAATACTGCAGATTGAATTTGATTCAATTTTAATCTAATTTTGATCCAACTCAAACATGGAGCAATGCTCCGAATTGGACTTGGGTTTGATCTAAGTTTGATGCAACCTGATCTTTGAGAAACGCTTCAGGTTAGATTTGATTCGAGTTCGATCTAAGATTAATCCTATCCGACCTTAGAGCATTGCTCCATATTCGAATTGATTTGTATTTCATCTAAGCTTGTTGATCCAACCTAATCTTGGAGCAATGCTCCTGATTTGATTTGATTCTAGTTCGATCTAAGTTCGATCCAACCCGATTTTAGAGCAATACTCCAAATTGGACTTAATTTAGGTTTGATCTAAGTTTGATCCATTCTGATCTTAGAGCAACTTTCCAAATTGGGCTTACTTTAGGTTGATCTTAGTTTGATCCAACCCAATCTTGGAGCAACGCACTAGATTGAATTTGGTTTGGATTAGATCTAAGTTTGATGCAACTCAATCTTATAGCAGATCTGCAAATTAGACTTGATTCAAGTTTGATTTAAGTTTGATCCAACCCGATCTTAGAGCAACGCTCCCAATTGGATTAGATTTGGGTTTGATCTAAGTTTGGTCCAATCCGATCATGGAGCAATGCTCCAGATTGGACTTGATTTGGATTTGATCTAATTTTGATTTAATCCGATCTTAGAGCTATGCTCCAGATTTAACTTGATTCTGGTTTGATCTAACTTAATCTACCCAATCTTGGAGCAATGCTCCATATTGGACTTTATTCAGCTTTGATCTAAGTTTGATTCAATCCCATCTTGGAGCAATTCTCCAAACTGAACTTGATTTGAGTTTGATCAAAGTTTGATCAACCTGATCTTAGAGCAACACTCTATGTTGAACTTGATTCGGATTTGATCTAAGTTTGATCCAATCCGATCTTAGAGCAATGCTCAAGATTGGACTTGATTCAAGCTCAATCTATCATGATCTTGGAGCAACACTCTAGATTAAACTTCAGTCACGCTTGATCTTGGTTAGATTTGATTTGATTATGGACACAGCTCTGGGTTAAACTTGATTCAGGCTTGATTTAAGTTAGATTTGACCCAAACATGCTATAACGCTTTTTATTACATTTCATTCAGCCACTTGATTTGAGTTTGATCTTATGTTGATCTAACCATATCTTGGAGCAATGCTGCAGATTGAACTTGATTCAATTTTAATCTAATTTTGATCCAACTCGAACATGGAGCAATGCTCCGAATTGGACTTGATTTGGGTTTGATCTAAGTTTGATGCAACCGGATCTTTGAGAAACGCTTCAGGTTAGATTTGATTCGAGTTTGATCTAAGATTAATCCTATCCGACCTTGGAGCATTGCTTCATATTTGAATTGATTTGTGTTTCATCTAAGCTTCTTGATCCAACCTGATCTTGGAGCAATGCTCCATATTGGATTTGATTCTAGTTCGATCTAAGTTCGATCTAACCCTATTTTGGAGCAATACTCCAGATTGGACTTAATTTGGGTTTGATCTAAGTTTGATCCAATATGATCTTAGAGCAACTTTTCAAATTGGGCTTGCTTTAGGTTTAATCTCAGTTTGATTGAACCTAATCTTGGAGCAACGCACTAGATTGAATTTGGTTTGGATTAGATCTAAGTTTGATCCAACTCGATCTTATAGCAGCGCTGCAAATTAGACTTGATTCAAGTTTGATTTAAGTTTGATCCAACCCGATCTTAGAGCAACGCTCCCAATTGGATTAGATTTGGGTTTGATCTAAGTTTGGTCCAATCCGATCATGGAGCAATGCTCCAGATTGGACTTGATTTGGATTTGATCTAATTTTGATTTAATCCGATCTTAGAGCTATGCTCCAGATTTAACTTGATTCTGTTTTGATCTAACTTAATCTACCCAATCTTGGAGCAACTGGGTCGCATTAGGCTGAAAGCGAGAGCAAGGGTCCAATTGCATCGACTGAATCTCAATTTCGACCAGGAATCCAACTGGGTCGCATTAGGCTAAAAGCGAGAGCAAGGGTCCAATTGTATCGAGTTAGGCTCGAATCGAGAGCATGGCTCCAACTGGGTCGGCTGAGGCTCCATTCGGTGCAGGAATCTAGTAGGATTGATTGAGGCTTCAGACAAGAGTTGTCCTTTTTTATTTCCTATAGTCTTCAGTTAGTGCTTTTCATCGTAGGTTATGATTGGTGTATGCTCTTTGAATCATCTCTTATGAGAGGACAGCTTCTTAGGTAGGACTTTGCCTTGATGCAAGAATTGCGAGTTTAGCCGTGTTTAACCGGATCGTTATTAAGGTGGTTTGAGTGGCAATGAAGGTACCACTAGCGAGCTAGAGTCCCTAAGTTGGTTTGGGAATCTGGTGCTCTGGAGAGCTCGTGAGCATTGGGGAGTGATTACTTGAAGCCTTGAAGGTTCCACAAGCTAGCCGATAACTCTTGAGACGGGTTATTAGGGTGTAGTATATCCTTTTCTTTTTATAAACTTTGAAGGACCCCATGAATTGTTTCGGTATTTGATTTAGGGAGAACAGCATAATAGAAATAGTCAATAGTACTTCTCAAGTCGTGTCACGGAAGAGTAAAGCCTTTTATTTTATGGGAAGAGTAAAGCCTCTTGTCTCATCTCATTGAAAGATAACAGAGATACATTCCCTCTTCTTTACTATATTGGTTTGCATGGTCATGGCTCCAATTGATTTGGTTGAGGCTCGAAACGAGAGCATTAATCCAACTGGGTCAACTGAGGCTCCATTCGGAGCAGGAATCGAATAGGGTTGATTGAGGCTTGAGACAAGAACATGGGTCCAATTGGTTCAATTGAGGCTCAAAACGAGAGAATTGCTCCAACTGGGTCAACTAACTCATCCCAATTGGATTCCTGCTTCGAATGGAGCCTCAATTGATCTAGTTGGAGATATGCTCTCATTTCGAGCCTCAGCCGAACTAATTGGAGCCATGCTCTTCTCTAAAGCCTCAATGAACCCAATTACATTCCTGCTCTGAATGGTACCTCGGTCGACCCAGTTGGAGCAATGCTCTTATTTCAAGCCTCACCCAATCCAATTGGAGCCATGCTCTTGTCTCGAGCCTCAATCAAGACAATGGCTCCAATTGGATCGACCAAGGCTCCATTTGAAGTAGGAATCCAATTGGGTCGAGTTAGGCTCGAAACGAGCCTATCGCTCCAATTGAGACGACCGAGACTCGATTCAAAGCAGGAACCCAACTGGGTCATGTTAGACTGAAAACGAGACCATGGGTCCAGTTGGGTCGACTGAAGCTTGATTCTGACCAAGAATCCAATTGGATTGAGTGAGGCTTGAAACAAGAGCATTGCTCCAACTAGGTCGACTGACTCAACCCAATAGGATTCCTGCTTCGAATGGAGCCTCAGTTGACCTAGTTGGAGCAATTCTCTCATTTTGAGCCTCAACCGAACCAATTGGAGCCATGCTCTTGTCTCAAGCCTCAATAAACCCAATTCAATTCCTGCTACGAATGGAGCCTCAATTGACCTAGTTGGAGCATTGCTCTAGTTTCGAGCCTCAGCCAAATCAATTGAAGCCATGACCATGCAAACCAATACAATAAAGAAAAGGGAACGTATCTCTGTTATCTTTCAATCAGGCAAGTCCTCCCACGAGACAAGAGGGCTTACTTTTCCCACAAAATAAAAGGCTTCACTCTTCCATCACACTACTTGAGAAGTAGTATTGACCCTCTCTATTATGCTGTTCTTCGTAAATCAATTACCTAAACAATTCATGTGGCTCAAAAAGTTTACAAAGAGAAAAGGATACACTGCACCCTGATAACCCATCTTAAAAGTTATCGGCTTGCTAGTGGAACCTTCAAGGTTTCAAGTAGTCACTCCCTAATGCTCACGAGCTCTCCAGAACACCGGATTTCTAGACCAACTTAGAGACTTTAGCTCGCTAGCGGTACCTACATTAGTACTCAAACCACCTTAACAACGACAGCTCTTGTCTCAAGCCTCAATCAATCCAACTGGATTCCTGCACCAAATGGAGCCTCAGCCGACCCAGTTGGATCCATGCTCTCGATTCGAGCCTGACTCGATCCGATCGGATTCCTGGTTGGAATCAGGCTTCAATCGACACAATTGGACCCATGCTCTCATTTTCAGCCTAACGCGACCCAGTTGGATTCCTGCTTTGAATCGAGTCTTGGTCGGTTGAATTGGAGTGATAGACTCGTTTCGAGCCTAACACGACCCAATTGGATTCCTACTTCAAATGGAGCCTCGGTCGATCCAATTGGAGCCATGGTCTTGATTGAGGCTTGAGACAAGAGCATGGCTCCAATTGGATCGGGTGAGGCTTGAAACAAGAGCATTGCTCCAACTAGGTCGATTGAGGCTCCATTTGGTGTAGGTATCTAACTGGGTTCATTGAGGCTTGAGACAAGATCATGGCTCCAATTGGTTTGGCTGAGACTCGAAGCAAGAGCTATCCAACTGGGTCAATTGAGGCTCCATTCGAAGCAAGAATCCTATTGGGTTGAGTCAGTCGATCTAGTTGGAGCAATTCTCTCGTTTTGAGCCTCAACCGAACCAATTGGAGCCATGATCTTGTCTCAAGCTTCAATCAACCCAATTCGATTCCTGCTCCAAATGGAGCCTTAGTCGACCCAGTTGGAGCAATGCTCTCGTTTCGAGCCTTAGCCAAATCAATTGGAGCCATGACCATGCAAACCAATACAGTAAAGAAAAGGGAATGTATCTCTATTATCTTTCAATTAGGCAAGTCCTCCCACGAGACAAGAGGCTTTACTCTTCCCACGAAATAAAAGGCTTCACCCTAGTATTCACCCTCGTTGTTATGCTATTCTCCCTAAATCAAATACCTAAACAATTCATAGGGCCCTTCAAAGTTTATAAAGAGAAAAGGAGACACTGCATCTTGATAACCCATCTCAATAGTTATCGGCTCGCTAGTGGAATCTTCAAGGCTTGAAGTAATCACTCCCCAATGCTCACGAGCTGTCTAGAACACCGAATTTGCGTACCAACTTAGAAACTCTTGCTCACCAGTGGTACCTTCATTGGCACTCAAACCACCTTAACAATGATCCGGTTAAATATGGTTTAAACTCATAATTCCTGCATCAAGGCGAACTCCTACCTAAGATGCTATCCTTTCACAGAAGATGATTCAAAGAGCATGCAGCAAGCATAACCTACGATGGAAAGCACTAACTGAGGACTTCAAGAAACAAAAAAGGACAGCTCTTGTCTTAAGCATCAATCAATTCAACTAGATTCCTGCACCGAATGGAAACTCAGCTGACCCAGTTGTAGCCATGCTCTCGATTTGAGCCTGATTCGATCAAATCGGATTCTTAGTCGGAATCGAGCTTCAGTCGACCCAATTGGACCCATAAATGCGTTATCAGTCTAACGTGACCCAGTTGGATTCTTGCTCTGAATCGAGTCTCAATCGATCCAATTGGATCGATAGGCTCGTTTGGAGCCTAACCTGACCCAATGAGATTCCTACTTCAAATGGAGCCTTGATCGACCTAGTTGGAACCATGCTCTTGATTGAGGCTTGAGACAAGAGCATGGCTCCAATTGTATCGGGTGAGGCTTGAAACAAGAAAAGTGCTCCAACTGGATCGACTGAGGCTCCATTCGGAGCAGGAATCTAATTGGGTTCATTGAGGTTTGAGACAAAAGCATGGCTCCAATTGGTTTGGTTGAGGCCCGAAATGAGAACATATCTCTAGCTGGGTCAATTGAGGCTCCATTCAAATCAAGAATCCGATTGGGTTGAGTCCGTTGACCCAATTGGAGCAATTCTCTCATTTTTAGCCTCAACCGAATCAATTGGAGCCAAGGTCTTGTCTTAAGCCTTAATCAACCCAATTCAATTCCTGCTCCAAATGGAGCCAGTCAACCCAATTGGAGCAATGCTCTCATTTTAAGTCTCAACCAAATCAATTGGAGCCATGACCATGCAAACCAACACAGTAAAGGAAAATGAATGTACCTCTGTTATCTTTCAATCAGGCAAGTGTTCCCATAAGACAAGAGGCTTTACTCTTCCCACGAAATAAAAGGCTTCACTCTTCCATCACACGACTTAAAAAGTAGTATTGACCCTCTCTATTATATTGTTCTCCCTAAATCAAATACCTAAACAATTCATGGGGCCCTTCAAAGTTTATAAAGAGAAAAGGATATACACTGCAACCTGATAACCCATCTCAAGAGTTATCGGCTCACTAGTGAAACCTTTAAGGCTTCAAGTAATCGCTCCCCAATGCTCATGAGCTCTCCAGAACACCAAATTCACAGACCAACTTAGGGACTCTAGCTCACTAGTGGTACCTTTATTGGTACTCAAACGACCTTAACAATGACCTGGATAAACACGGTCTAAACTCGCAATTCCCACATCAAGGCGAAGTCCTACCTAAGATGCTATCCTTTCACGGGAGATGATTCAAAGAGCATGCAGCAAGTATAACCTATGATGAAAAGCACTAACTAAGGACTAAATGAAACAAAAAAGGATAGCTCTTGTCTCAAGCCTCAATCAATCCAACTAGATTCCTGCACCGAATGGAGCCTCAGCTGACCCAATTGTAGCCATGCTCTCCATTCAGGCCTAATTCGATCTAATTGGATTCCTGCTTGAAATCGAGCTTCAGTCCACCCAATTGGACCTATGCTCTCGTTTTTAGCCTAACATGACCCAGTTGGATTTCTACTTTGAATTAAGTGTCAGTCGACACAATTGGAGCGATAGGCTCATTTCGAGCCTAACTAGACCCAATTAGATTCTTACTTCAAATGGAGCCTCAGTCGACCTAGTTGGAGCCATGCTCTTGATTTAGGCTTGAGACAAGAGCATGGCTCCAATTGGATCAGGTGAGGTTTGAAACAAGAGCATTGCTCCAACTGCATCGACAGAGGCTCCATTCAGAGAAGGAATCTAATTGGGTTCGTTGAGGTTTGAGACAAAAGTATGGCTCTAATTGGCTTGGTTGATGCTCGAAATGAGAACATATCTCCAAGTGGGTCAATTGAGACTCCATTCGAAGCAGGAATCCGATTGGGTTGAGTCAGTCGACCCAATTGGAACAATTCTCTCGTTTTGAGCCTCAACCGAACCAATTGGAGCCAAGGTCTTGTCTCAAGCCTCAATCAACCTAATTCGATTTCTACTCTGAATGGAGCCTCAATTGACCCAATTGGAGCAATGCTCTCATTTTTAGTCTTAGCCAAATCAATTGGAGCCATGATCATGCAAACCAATACAGTAAAGGAAAGGGAATGTACCTCTATTATCTTTCAATCAGGCAAGTGCTTCCATGAGACAAGAGGCTTTACTATTCCCACGAAATAAAAGGCTTCACTCTTTCGTCACACGACTTGAGAAGTAGTATTGACCCTCTCTATTATTTTGTTCTCCCTAAATCAAATACCTAAACAATTTATTAGGCCCTTCAAAGTTTATAAAAAGGAAAAAAGGATACACTGCACCCTAATAACCCATTTCAAGAGTTATCGGCTCTCTAGTAGAACCTTAAATGCTTAATCACTCCCTAATGCTCACGAGCTCTCCAGAACATTGAATTCCCAAACCAACATAGAGACTTTAGCTCGCCAGTGGTACCTTCATTGGCACTCAAACCACTTTAACAACGATCCGGTTAAATACGGTCTAAACTCACAATTCCCACATTAAGATGAAGCCCTACCTAAGATGCTATCCTTTCACAGGAGATGGTTAAAAGAGCATGTAGCAAGAATAACCTACGATGGAAAGCACTAATTGAGGACTACAGGAAACAAAAAAGGATATCTCTTGTCTCAAGCCTCAATTAATCCAACTAGATTCCTACACCTAATGGAGCCTCAATCGACCCAGTTGGATCTATGCTCTCGATTCGAGCCTAACTCGATCTAATTGGATTCCTGGTCAAAATCAAGCTTCAGTCAACCCAATTGGACCCATGCTCTCATTTTCAGCCTAATGTGACCTAGTGGATTACTGCTTTGAATCGAGTCTCAGTTGACCCAATTGGAGTGATAGGCTCATTTCGAGCCTGTCTCGACCCAATTAGATTCCTACTTCAAATGGAGCCTCGGTCACAATCCAATTGGAGCCATGCTCTTGATTGAGGCTTGAGACAAGAGCATGGCTCCAATTGGATCGAGTGAGGCTTGAAACAAGAGCATTGCTCCAATTGGGTCGACTGAGGCTCCATTCGGAGTAGGTATCTAACTGGGTTCATTGAGGCTTGAGACAAGATCATGGCTCCAATTGGTTTGGCTAAGACTCGAAGCGAGAGCATATCTCCAACTGGGTCAATTGAGGCTCCATTCAAAGTAGGAATCCTATTGGGTAGAGTCATTGGCACTCAAACCACCTTATCAACGACCTGGTTAAACACGGTCTAAACTCGTAATTCTCACATCAAGGCGAAGTCCTACCTAAGATACTATCCTTCGCGGGAGATGGTTTAAAGAGCATGCAGCGAGCATAACCTACGATGGAAAGCACTAACTGAGGACTATTAGAAAACAAAAAAAGGATAGCCCTTGTCTCAGGCTTCAATCAATCTAATTAGATTTCTACATCGAATGGAGCCTCAGCCGACCCAGTTGGATCCATGCTCTCGATTCGAGACTGACTCGATACAATTGGATTCCTTATTGAAATCGAGCTTCAGTCGACCCAATTGGACCCATGCTCTCATTTTCAGCTTAACGCAACCCAATTGGATTCCTGCTCTGAATCGAGTCTCAGTCGACCCAATTGGAGCGATAGGCTCGATTCGAGCCTAACTCGACCCAATTGGATTCCTACCTCAAATGAAGCCTCGATCGACCCAATTGGAGCCATTTTCTTGATTGAGGATTGAGACGAGCATGGCTCCAATTGGATCGGGTGAGGCTTGAAACAAGAGCATTGCTTCAACTGAGTCGACTAAGGCTCCATTTGGAGCAGGAATCTAATTGGGTTCATTAAGGCTTGAGACAAGACCATGGCTCCAATTAGCTCGGCTGAGGCTCGAAAAGAGAGCATATCTCCAATTAGGTCAACTGAGGCTCCATTCGAAGCAGGAATCCAATTGGGTTGACTCAACCCAGTTGGAGCAATTCTCTCGTTTTGAGCCTCAACCGAACCAATTGGAGCCATGCTCTTGTCTCAAGCCTCAATCAACCCAATTCGATTCTTGCTTCGAATGGAGCCTTAGTCTACCCAATTGGAGCAATGCTCTCATTTTGAGTCTCAGCCAAATCAATTGGACCATGACCATGCAAACCAATATAGCAAAGAAAAGGGAATGTATCTCTATTATCTTTCAATCAAGTCCTCCCATGAGACAAGAGGCTTTACTCTTCCCAAGAAATAAAAAGCTTCACTCTTTTGTCATACGACTTGAGAAGTAGTATTGACCCTCTCTATTAAGCTGTTCTCCCTAAATCAAATACCTAAACAATTGATGGGGCCCTTCAAAGTTTATAAAAAGAAAAGGATACACTGCACCCTAATATCCCATCTCAAGAGTTATCGGCTCACTAGTGAAACCTTCAAGGCTTCAAGTAATCACTCCCCAATTGGGCCTGGCTGGAGGCTCCATTCGCAAGTGTGAATCTAGCTGGATTGATTGAGGCTTGAGACAAGAGCTATCCTTTTTTGTTTCCAGTAGTCCTCAGTTAGTACTTTCCATTGTAGGTTATGCTTGTTGCATGCTCTTTAAACCATCTCCCGCGAAAGGATAGCATCTTAGGTAAGACTTTGCCTTGATGTGAGAATTGCCAGTTTAGACCGTGTTTAACCGGATCGTTGTTAAGGTAGTTTTAGTGCCAATGAAGGTACCACTGGCGAGCTAAAGTCTCTAGGTTGGTCTAGGAATCCGGCATGCTGGAGAGCTCGTGAGCATTGGGGAATGATTACTTGAAGCCTTGAAGGTTCCACTAGCGAGCCGATAACTCTTGAGATGGGTTATTAGGGTACAGTGTATCCTCTTCTCTTTATAAACTTTGAAGGGCTCCATGAATTATTTAGGTATCTGATTTAGGGAGAACAGCATAATAGAGAGGGTCAATACTACTTCTCAAGTCGTATGACAGAAGATTAAATCCTTTTATTTCTTGAGAAGAGTAAAGCCTTTTGTCTCATGGGAGGACTTGCTTGATTGAAAGATAACAGAGATACGTTTCCTTTCCTTTACTTTATTAGTTTGCATGGTCATGGCTCCAATTGATTTGGCTAAGACTCGAAACAAGAGCATTGCTCCAATTGGGTCGACTGAGGCTCCATTTGGAGCAGGAATTGAATTGGATCAATTGAGGCTTGAGATAAGAGCATGGCTCCAATTGGTTTGGTTGAGGCTCAAAATGAGAGAATTGCTCCAATTGGGTTTAGTCAAGCCTCAGTTGGAGCATGCTCTTATCTCAAGCCTCAATCAAGAGCGTGGCTCCAATTGGGTTAACCGAGGCTCCATTTGAAGTAGGAATCGAATTAGATCGAGTTAGGCTCGAAATGAGCCTATCACTCCAATTGGGTCGACTAAGACTTGATTTAGAGCAGGAATCCAATTGGGTCGTGTTAGGCTGAAAATGAGAGCATGGGTCCAATTTGGTCGACTGAAGCTCGATTTCAACCAGGAATCTAATTGGATCGAGTTAGGCTCGAATCGAGTGCATGGATCCAACTGGGTCAATCGAGGCTCCATTCGGTGCAAGAATCTTGTTAGATTGATTGAGGCTTGAGACAAGAGTTGTCTTTTTTTGTTTGTAGTAGTCCTCAGTTAGTGCTTTATATCTTAGGTCATGCTTGCTGCATGCTCTTTGAACCATCTTCCACGGAAGGACAGCATCTTAGGTAGGACTTCGCCTCGATGTGAGAATTGCAAGTTTAGACCGTATTAACCGGGTTGTTGTTAAAGTGGTTTGACCGCCAATGAAGGTACCACTAGCGAGCTAAAGTCTTTAAGTTGGTTTGGGAATCCGCATTCGGAGAGCTCGTGAGCATTGGGGGAGTGATTACTTGAAGCCTTGAAGGTTTCACTAGTGAGCCGATAACTCTCGAGATGGGATATTAGGGTGCAAGTGGTATCCTTTTTCTTTTATAAACTTTGAAGGGCCCCATCAATTGTTTAGGTATTTGATTTAGGGAGAACAGCTTAATAGAGAGGGTCAATACTACTTCTCAAGTCGTATGACAAAAGAGTGAAGCTTTTTATTTCTTGGGAAGAGTAAAGCCTCTTGTCTCATGGGAGGACTTGATTGAAAGATAATAGAGATACATTCCCTTTTCTTTGCTATATTGGTTTGCATGGTCATGGCTCCAATTGATTTGGCCGAGACTCAAAATGAGAGCATTGCTCCAATTGGGTAGACTAAGGCTCCATTCGAAGCAAGAATCGAATTGGGTTGATCGAGGCTTCGAGACAAGAGCATGGCTCCAATTGGTTCTTGGCCGAGGCTCAAAACGAGAGAATTGTCTCCAACCGGTTGAGTCAACCCAATTGGATTCCCGCTTCGAATGGAGCCTCGCTGACCTAATTGGAGATATGCTCTCTTTTCGAGCCTCAGCCGAGCTAATTGGAGCCATGGTCTTGTCTCAAGCCTTAATGAACCCAATTAGATTCCTGCTCCAAATGGAGCCTTAGTCGACTCAGTTGAAGCAATGCTCTTGTTTCAAGCCTCACCCGATCCAATTGGAGCCATGCTCGTCTCAATCCTCAATCAAGAAAATGGCTCCAATTGGGTCGATCGAGGCTTCATTTGAGGTAGGAATCCAATTGGGTCGAGTTAGGCTCGAATCGAGCCTATCGCTCCAATTGGGTCAACTGAGACTCGATTCAGAGCTGGAATCCAATTGGGTTGCGTTAAGCTGAAAATGAGAGCATGGGTCCAATTGGGTCGACTGAAGCTCAATTTCAATAAGGAATCCAATTGTATCAAGTCAGTCTTGAATCGAGAGCATGGATCCAACTGGGTCGGCTGAGGCTCCATTCGATGTAGAAATCTAATTAGATTGATTGAAGCCTGAGACAAGGGCTATCCTTTTTTTGTTTTCTAATAGTCCTCAGTTAGTGCTTTCCATCGTAGGTTATGCTCGCTGCATGCTCTTTAAACCATCTCCCGCGAAGGATAGTATCTTAGGTAGGACTTCGCCTTGATGTGAGAATTACGAGTTTAGACCGTGTTTAACCAGGTCATTGATAAGGTGGTTTGAGTGCCAATGACTCTACCCAATAGGATTCCTACTTTGAATGGAGCCTCAATTGACCCAGTTGGAGATATGCTCTCGCTTCGAGTCTTAGCCAAACCAATTGGAGCCATGATCTTGTCTCAAGCCTCAATGAACCTAGTTAGATACCTACTCCGAATGGAGCCTCAGTCGACCCAGTTGGAGCAATGCTCTTGTTTCAAGCCTCACTCGATCCAATTGGAGCCATGCTCTTGTCTCAAGCCTCAATCAAGAGCATGGCTCCAATTGGATTGTGACCGAGGCTCCATTTGAAGTAGGAATCTAATTGGGTCGAGACAGGCTCGAAATGAGCCTATCACTCCAATTGGGTCAACTGAGACTCGATTCAAAGCAGTAATCCACTAGGTCACATTAGGCTGAAAATGAGAGCATGGGTCCAATTGGGTTGACTGAAGCTTGATTTTGACCAGGAATCCAATTAGATCGAGTTAGGCTTGAATCGAGAGCATAGATCCAACTGGGTCGATTGAGGCTCCATTAGGTGTAGGAATCTAGTTGGATTAATTGAGGCTTGAGACAAGAGATATCCTTTTTTGTTTCCTGTAGTCCTCAATTAGTGCTTTCCATCGTAGGTTATTCTTGCTACATGCTCTTTTAACCATCTCCTGTGAAAGGATAGCATCTTAGGTAGGGCTTCATCTTAATGTGGGAATTGTGAGTTTAGACCGTATTTAACCGGATCGTTGTTAAAGTGGTTTGAGTGCCAATGAAGGTACCACTGGTGAGCTAAAGTCTCTATGTTGGTTTGGGAATTCAATGTTCTGGAGAGCTCGTGAGCATTAGGAAGTGATTAAGCATTTAAGGTTCTACTAGAGAGCCGATAACTCTTGAAATGGGTTATTAGGGTGCAGTGTATCCTTTTTTCCTTTTTATAAACTTTGAAGGGCCTAATAAATTGTTTAGGTATTTGATTTAGGGAGAACAAAATAATAGAGAGGGTCAATACTACTTCTCAAGTCGTGTGACGAAAGAGTGAAGCCTTTTATTTCATGGGAATAGTAAAGCCTCTTGTCTCATGGAAGCACTTGCCTGATTGAAAGATAATAGAGGTACATTCCCTTTCCTTTACTACATTGGTTTGCATGATCATGGCTCCAATTGATTTGGCTAAGACTAAAAATGAGAGCATTGCTCCAATTGGGTCGATTGAGGCTCCATTTAGAGTAGAAATCGAATTAGGTTGATTGAGGCTTGAGACAAGACCTTGGCTCCAATTGGTTCGGTTGAGGCTCAAAATGAGAGAATTGTTCCAATTGGGTTGACTGACTCAACCCAATCGGATTCCTGCTTCGAATGGAGTCTCAATTGACCCACTTGGAGATATGTTCTCATTTCGAGCATCAACCAAGCCAATTAGAGCCATACTTTTGTCTCAAACCTCAACGAACCCAATTAGATTCCTTCTTCCGAATGGAGCCTCTCTGTCGATGCAAGCTTGGAGCAATGCTCTTGTTTCAAACCTCACCTGATCCAATTGGAGCCATGCTCTTGTCTCAAGCCTAAATCAAGAGCATGGCTCCAACTAGGTCGACTGAGGCTCCATTTGAAGTAAGAATCTAATTGGGTCTAGTTAGGCTCGAAATGAGCCTATCGCTCCAATTGTGTCGACTGACACTTAATTCAAAGTAGAAATCCAACTGGGTCACGTTAGGCTAAAAACGAGAGCATAGGTCCAATTGGGTGGACTGAAGCTCGATTTCAAGCAGGAATCCAATTAGATCGAATTAGGCCTGAATGGAGAGCATGGCTACAATTGGGTCAGCTGAGGCTCCATTCGGTGCAGGAATCTAGTTGGATTGATTGAGGCTTGAGACAAGAGCTATCCTTTTTTGTTTCATTTAGTCCTTAGTGCTTTTCATCATAGGTTATACTTGCTGCATGCTCTTTGAATCATCTCCCGTGAAAGGATAGCATCTTAGGTAGGACTTCGCCTTGATGTGGGAATTGCGAGTTTAGACCGTGTTTATCCAGGTCATTGTTAAGGTCGTTTGAGTACCAATAAAGGTACCACTAGTGAGCTAGAGTCCCTAAGTTGGTCTGTGAATTTGGTGTTCTGGAGAGCTCATGAGCATTGGGGAGCGATTACTTGAAGCCTTAAAGGTTTCACTAGTGAGCCGATAACTCTTGAGATGGGTTATCAGGTTGTAGTGTATATCCTTTTCTCTTTATAAACTTTGAAGGGCCCCATGAATTGTTTAGGTATTTGATTTAGGGAGAACAATATAATAGAGAGGGTCAATATTACTTTTTAAGTCGTGTGATGGAAGAGTGAAGCCTTTTATTTCGTGGGAAGAGTAAAGCCTCTTGTCTTATGGGAACACTTGCCTGATTGAAAGATAACAGAGGTACATTCATTTTCCTTTACTGTGTTGGTTTGCATGGTCATGGCTCCAATTGATTTGGTTGAGACTTAAAATGAGAGCATTGCTCCAATTGGGTTGACTGGCTCCATTTGGAGCAGGAATTGAATTGGGTTGATTAAGGCTTAAGACAAGACCTTGGCTCCAATTGATCTTGGCCGAGGCTAAAAATGAGAGAATTGCTCCAATTGGGTCAACGAACTCAACCCAATCGGATTCTTGATTTGAATGGAGCCTCAATTGACCCAGCTAGAGATATGCTCTCATTTCGGGCCTCAACCAAACCAATTGGAGCCATGCTTTTGTCTCAAACCTCAATGAACCCAATTAGATTCCTGCTCCGAATGGAGCCTCAGTCGATCCAGTTGGAGCACTTCTCTTGTTTCAAGCCTCACCCGATACAATTGGAGCCATGCTCTTGTCTCAAGCCTCAATCAAGAGCATGGTTCCAACTAGGTCGATCAAGGCTCCATTTGAAGTAGGAATCTCATTGGGTTAGGTTAGGCTCCAAACGAGCCTATCGATCCAATTGGATCGATTGAGACTCGATTCAGAGCAAGAATCCAACTGGGTCACGTTAGACTGATAACGCATTTATGGGTCCAATTGGGTCGACTGAAGCTCGATTCCGACTAAGAATCCGATTTGATCGAATCAGGCTCAAATCGAGAGCATGGCTACAATCGGGCTCTACCGAGTTTCCATTCTTGGCAAGGTGAATCTAGTTGAATTGATTGATGCTTAAGACAAGAGCTGTCATTTTTTGTTTCTTGAAGTCCTCAGTTAGTGCTTTCCATCGTAGGTTATGCTTGCTGCATGCTCTTTGAATCATCTTTTGTGAAAGGATAGCATCTTAGGTAGGAGTTCGCCTTGATGCAGGAATTATGAGTTTAAACCATATTTAACCAGATCATTGTTAAGGTGGTTTGAGTGCCAATGAAGGTACCACTTGTGAGCAAGAGTTTCTAAGTTGGTACGCAAATTCGGTGTTCTAGACAACCTTCGTGAGCATTGGGGAGTGATTACTTCAAGCCTTGAAGATTCCACTAGCGAGCCGATAACTATCGAGATGGGTTATCAAGATGCAAACAGTATCCTTTTCTCTTTTATAAACTTTGAAGGGCCCTATGAATTGTTTAGGTATTTGATTTAGGGAGAATAGCATAACAACGAGGGTCAATACTAGGGTGAAGCCTTTTATTTCGTGGGAAGAGTAAAGCCTCTTGTCTCGTGGGAGGACTTGCCTAATTGAAAGATAATAGAGATACATTCCCTTTTCTTTACTATATTGGTTTGCATGGTCATGGCTCCAATTGATTTGGCTAAGGCTCAAGAGTATTGCTCCAACTGGGTCGACTAAGGCTCCATTTGGAGCAAGAATCGAATTGGGTTGATTGAAGCTTGAGACAAGATCATGGCTCCAATTGGTTTGGTTGAGGCTCAAAACGAGAGAATTGCTCCAACTAGATCGACTGACTCAACCCAATAGGATTCTTGCTTCGAATGGAGCCTCAATTGACCCAGTTGGATAGCTCTTGCTTCGAGTCTCAGCCAAACCAATTGGAGCCATGATCTTGTCTCAAGCCTCAATGAACCCAGTTAGATACCTACACCAAATGGAGCCTCAATCGACCTAGTTGGAGCAATGCTCTTGTTTCAAGCCTCACCCGATCCAATTGGAGCCATGCTCTTGTCTCAAGCCTCAATCAAGACCATGGCTCCAATTGGATCGACCGAGGCTCCATTTGGATCGACCGAGGCTCCATTTGAAGTAGGAATCCAATTGGGTCGTGTTAGGCTCGAAACGAGTCTATCACTCCAATTCAACTGACCAAGACTCGATTCAAAGCAGGAATCCAACTGGGTCGCGTTAGGCTGAAAACGAGAGCATGGGTCCAATTGTGTCGACTGAAGCCTGATTCCAACTAGGAATCCGATCGAATCGAGTCAGGCTCAAATCGAGAGCATGGATCCAATTGGGCTCCGCCGAGGCTCCATTTGGTGCAGAATCTAGTTGGATTGATCGAGGCTTCGAGACAAGAGCCGTCGTTGTTAAGGTGGTTTGAGTACTAATGTAGGTACCGCTAGCGAGCTAAAGTCTCTAAGTTGGTCTAGAAATCCGGTGTTCTGGAGAGCTCGTGAGCATTAGGGAGTGACTACTTGAAACCTTGAAGGTTCCACTAGCAAGCCGATAACTTTTAAGATGGGTTATCGTGTGGTGCAAAGGTATCCTTTTCTCTTTGTAAACTTTTTGAGCCACATGAATTGTTTAGGTAATTGATTTACGAAGAACAACATAATAGAGAGGGTCAATACTACTTCTCAAGTAGTGTGATGGAAGAGTGAAGCCTTTTATTTTGTGGGAAAAGTAAGCCCTCTTGTCTCGTGGGAGGACTTGCCTGATTGAAAGATAACAGAGATACGTTCCCTTTTCTTTATTGTATTGGTTTGCATGGTCATGGCTTCAATTGATTTGGCTGAGGCTCGAAACTAGAGCAATGCTCCAACTAGGTCAATTGAGGCTCCATTCGTAGCAGGAATTGAATTGGGTTTATTGAGGCTTCAGACAAGAGCATGGCTCCAATTGGTTCGGCCGAGGCTCAAAATGAGAAAATTGCTCCAACTAGGTCAACCGAGGCTCCATTCGGCAGTGAATCCTATTGGGTTGAGTCCGCCGACCTAGTTGGAGCAATGCTCTTGTTTCAAGCCTCACTCAATCCAATTGGATTCTTGGTCGAATCAAGCTTTCCGCCGACCCAACCGGACCCATGGTCTCGTTTTCACCTAACATGACCCAGCTTGGGTTCCTGCTTTGAATCGAGTCTCGTTGTCTCAATTGGAGCGATAGGCTCGTTTTCGAGCCTAACTCGACCCAATTGGATTCCTACTTCAAATGGAGTTTTGTCGATCCAATTGGAGCCATTGTCTTGATTGAGGCTCGAGACAAGAGCATGGCTCCAATTGGATTGGGTGAGGCTTGAAATAAGAGCATTGCTCCAATCGGGTCGACCGAGGTACCATTAAGAGCAGGAATGTAATTGGGTTCATCGAGGCTTTAGAGAAGAGCATGGCTCCAATTAGTTCTACCGAGGCTCGAAATGAGAGCATATCTCCAACCGGATCAATCGAGGCTCCATTCGAAAAAAGAATCCAATTGGGATGAGTTAGTTGACCCGCTTGGAGCAATTCTTTCAAGTTTTGAGCCTCAATTGAACCAATTGGACCCATGTTCTTGTCTCAAGCCTCAATCAACCCTATTCGATTCCTCGCTCCGAATGGAGCCTCGCTGACCCGCTTGGATTAATGCTCTCGTTTCGAGCCTCAACCAAATCAATTGGAGCCATGACCATGCAAACCAATATAGTAAAGAAGAGGGAATGTATCTCTGTTATCTTTCAATGAGACAAGACAAGAGGCTTTACTCTTCCCATAAAATAAAAGGCTTTACTCTTCCGTGACACGACTTGAGAAGTACTATTGACTATTTCTATTATGCTGTTCTCCCTAAATCAAATACCGAAACAATTCATGGGGTCCTTCAAAGTTTATAAAAAGAAAAGGATATACTACACCCTAATAACCCGTCTCAAGAGTTATCAGCTAGCTTGTGGAACCTTCAAGGCTTCAAGTAATCACTCCCCAATGCTCACAAGCTCTCTAGAGCACCAGATTCCCAAACCAACTTAGGGACTCTAGCTCGCTAGTGGTACCTTCATTGCCACTCAAACCACCTTAATAACGATCCGGTTAAACACGGCTAAACTCGCAATTCTTGCATCAAGGCAAAGTCCTACCTAAGAAGCTGTCCTCTCATAAGAGATGATTCAAAGAGCATACACCAATCATAACCTATGATGAAAAGCACTAACTGAAGACTATAGGAAATAAAAAAGGACAGCTCTTGTCTGAAGCCTCAATCAATCCTACTAGATTCCTGCACCGAATGGAGCCTCAGCCGACCCAGTTGGAGCCATGCTCTCGATTCGAGCCTAACTCGATACAATTGGACCCTTGCTCTCGCTTTTAGCCTAACGCGCCTAGTTGGATTCCCCGGTCGAAATTGAGATTCAACATGCAATTGGACCCTTGCTCTCGCTTTCACTTAATGCGACCTGGGCTTCTGCTCCAAGATTGGGTAGATTAAGTTAGATCAAACATAATCAAGCAACTGAGCATAGCTCTAAGATCGGATTAAATCAAAATTAGATCAAATCCAAATCAAGTCCAATCTGGAGCATTGCTCCATGATCGGATTGGACCAAACTTAGATCAAACCCAAATCTAATCCAATTGGGAGCGTTGCTCTAAGATCGGGTTGGATCAAACTTAAATCAAACTTGAATCAAGTCTAATTTGCGGCTTTGCTATAAGATCGAGTTGGATCAAACTTAGATCCAATCCAAACCAAATTCAATCTAGTGTGTTGCTCCAAGATTAGGTTCAATCAAACTGAGATTAAACCTAAAGCAAGCCAAATTTGGAAAGTTGCTCTAAGATCATATTGGATCAAACTTAGATCAAACCCAAATTAAGTCCAATCTGGAGTATTGCTCCAAAATAGGGTTAGATCGAACTTAGATCGAACTAGAATCAAATCCAATATGGAGCATTGCTCAAAGATCATGTTGGATCAACAAGCTTAGATGAAATACAAATCAATTCGAATATGGAGCAATGCTCTAAGGTCGGATAGGATTAATCTTAGATCGAACTCGAATCAAATCTAACCTAAAGCATTTCTCAAAGATCAAGTTGCATCAAACTTAGATCAAACCCAAATCAAGTCCAATTCGGAGCATTGCTCCATGTTTGAGTTGGATCAAAATTAGATTAAAATTGAATCAAATTCAATCATAGCATTGCTCCAAGATATGGTTAGATCAAACTAAGATCAAACTCAAATTAAGTTGCTGAATAAAATGTAATAAAAAGTGTTACAAAGATGATTGGGCCAAATCTAACTTAAATCGAGCTTCTAATCAAGTTTAACCAAGAGCCGTGGTCCATAATCAAATCAAATCTAACCAAGATCAAGCATGACTAAAGTTTAATCTAGAGCGTTACTCCAAGATCATGATAGATTGAGCTTGAATCAAGTCCAATCTTCGAGATCATTGCTCTAAGATCGGATTGGATCAAACTTAGATCAAATCCGAATCAAGTTCAATATAGAGTGTTGCTCTAAGATCAAAGTTGATCAAACTTTGATCAAACTCAAATCAAGTTCAGCTTTGGAGAATTGCTCCAAGATGGGATTGAACTCAAACTTTAGATCAAAGCCGAATAAAGTCCAATACTGGAGCATTGCTCCAAGATTGGGTAGATTAAGTTAGATCAAAAAAGAATCAAGTTAAATATCGAGCATAGCCTCTAAGATAGGATTAAATCAAAATTAGATCAAATCCAAATCAAGTCCAACTGGAGCATTGCTCCATGATCGGATTGGACCAAACTTAGATCAAACCCAAATCTAATCCAATTGGGAGTGTTGCTCTAAGATTGGGTTGGATCAAACTTAAATCAAACTTGAATCAAGTCTAATTTGCAGCGCTACTATAAGATCGAGTTGGATCAAACTTAGATCCAATCCAAACCAAATTCAATCTAGTGTGTTGCTGCAAGATTGGGTTGGATCAAACTACGATCAAACCTAAAGCAAGCCCAATTTGGAAAGTTGGTCTAAGATCAAATTGGATCAAACTTAGATCAAACCCAAATTAAGTCCAATCTGGAGTATTGCTCCAAAATAGGGTTAGATCGAACTTAGATCGAATCTAGAATCAAATCCAATATGGAGCATTGCTCTAAGATCAAAGTTGGATCAACAAGCTTAGATGAAATACAAATCAATTCGAATATGGAGCAATGCTCTAAGGTTGGATAGGATTAATCTTAGATCAAACTCGAATCAAATCTAACCTGAAGCATTTCTCAAAGATCAGGTTGCATCAAACTTAGATCAAACCCAAATCAAGTCCAATTCAGAGCATTGCTCCATGTTCAAGTTGGATCAAAATTAGATTAAAATTGAATCAAGTTCAATCTGCAGCATTGCTCCAAGATATGGTTAGATCAACATAAGATCAAACTCAAATCAAGTGGCTGAATGAAATGTAATAAAAAGTGTTATAGCATGTTTGGGTCAAATCTAACTTAAATCAAGCCTCCGAATCTGGGTTTAACCCGTGCAGCCGTGTCCATAATCAAATCAAATCTAACCAAGATCAAGCGTGACTGAAGTTTAATCTAGAGTGTTGCTCTAAGATCATGATAGATTGAGCTTGAATCAAGTCCAATCTTGAGCATTGCTCTAAGATCGGATTGGATCAAACTTAGATCAAATCCGAATCAAGTTCAACATAGAGTGTTGCTCTAAGATTAGGTTGATCAAACTTTGATCAAACTCAAATCAAGTTCAGTTTGGAGAACTGCTCCAAGATGGGATTGAATCAAACTTAGATCAAAGCTGAATAAAGTCCAATATGGAGCATTGCTCCAAGATTGGGTAGATTAAGTTAGATCAAAACAGAATCAAGTTAAATCTAGAGCATAGCTCTAAGATCGGATTAAATCAAAATTAGATCAAATCCAAATCAAGTCTAATCTGGAGCATTGCTCCATGATCGAATTGGACCAAACTTAGATCAAACCCAAATCTAATCCAATTGGGAGCGTTGCTCTAAGATCGGGTTGGATCAAACTTAAATCAAACTTGAATCAAGTCTAATTTGCAGCGCTGCTATAAGATCGAGTTGCATCAAACTTAGATCCAATCCAAACCAAATTCAATCTAGTGCATTGCTCCAAGATTGGATTGGATCAAACTGAGATTAAACCTAAAGCAAGCCCAATTTGGAAAGTTGCTCTAAGATCATATTGGATCAAACTTAGATCAAACCCAAATTAAGTCCAATCTAGAGTATTGCTCTAAAATAGGGTTAGATCGAACTTAGATCGAACTAGAATCAAATCAAATCAGGAGCATTGCTCCAAGATCAGGTTGGATCAACAAGCTTAGATGAAATACAAATCAATTCGAATATGGAGCAATGCTCTAAGGTCGGATAGGATTAATCTTAGATCGAACTCGAATCAAATATAACTTGAAGCATTTCTCAAAGATCAGGTTGCATCAAACTTAGATCAAACCCAAGTCCAATTCGAAGCATTGCTCCATGTTTGAGTTGGATCAAAATTAGATTAAAATTGAATCAAATTCAATCTGCAATATTGCTCCAAGATATGGTTAGATCAAACTAAGATCAATCTCAAATCAAGTTGCTGAATAAAATGTAATAAAAAGCGTTACAGCATGATTGGGCCAAATCTAACTTAAATCGAGCTTGAATCAAGTTTAACCAAGAGCTGTGTCTATAATCAGATCAAATCTAACCAAGATCAAGCATGACTAAAGTTTAATCTAGAGCGTTACTCCAAGATCATGATAGATTGAGCTTGAATCAAGTCCAATCTAGATCATTGCTCTAAGATCGGATTATATCAAACTTAGATCAAATCCGAATCAAGTTTAATATAGAGTGTTGCTCTAAGATCAGGTTGATCAAACTTTGATCAAACTCAAATCAAGTTCAGTCAAGAGCATTGCTCCAAGATCGGATTAAATCAAACTTAGTCAAACCAGAATCAAGTTAAATATAGAGCATAGCTCTAAGATAGGATTAAATCAAAATTAGATCAAATCTAAATCAAGTCCAATCTGGAGCATTGCTCCATGATCGGATTGGACCAAACTTAGATCAAACCCAAATCTAATCCAATTGGGAGCGTTGCTCTAAGATCGGGTTGGATCAAACTTAAATCAAACTTGAATCAAGTCTAATTTGCAGCGCTGCTATAAGATCGAGTTGGATCAAACTTAGATCCAATCCAAACCAAATTCAATCTAGTGCGTTGCTCAAAGATTGGGTTGGATCAAACTAAGATCAAACCTAAAGCAAGCCCAATTTGGAAAGTTGCTCTAAGATCAAATTGAATCAAACTTAGATCAAACCCAAATTAAGTCCAAACTGGCGTATTGCTCTAAAATCGAGATGGATCAAACTTAGATCGAACTAGAATCAAATCCAATCTGGAGCATTGCTCTAAGATCAGGTTGGATAAACAAGCTTAGATGAAATGCAAATCAATTCGAATATGGAGCAATGCTCTAAGTGTCGGATAGGATTAATCTTGTAGATCAAACTCGAATCAAATCTAACCTCCGAAGCGTTTAAGCTCAAAGATCAAAGTGCTGCATCAAACTTAGATCAAACCCAAATCAAGTCCAATTCGGAGCATTGCTCCAATGTTCAAGTTGGATCAAAATTAGATTAAAATTGAATCAAGTTCAATCATAAAGATTGCTCCCAAGATATGGTTAGATCAAACTAAGATCAAACTCCAAATTAAGTTGTCAATAAAATGTAATAAAAAAGTCGTTATTAAAAGATGATTGGGCCAAATCTAACTTAGTAATCGAGCTCTGCAAATCAAGTTTAACCAAGAAGTTGTGGTCTATAATCAGATCAAATCTAACCAAGATCAAGCATTATCAAGTTTAATCTTGAAAATGCGTTGCACCAAGATCACGATAGATCGAGCTTGGAATCAAGTCCAATCCTGGAGCTGTTGCTCTCAAGATTGAGTTGGATCAAACTTAGATTAAATCTGAATCAAGTCTTTCAAGAGCATAGAGTGTTGCTCTAAGATCAAGCTGATCTAAACTTTGATCGAAACTCAAATTAAGTTCAGTTTGGAGAATTGCTCCAAGATCGGATTGAATCAAAACTTAGATCAAAGCCGAATAAAGTCCAATATGGCAGCCATTGCTCCAAGATCGGGTAGATTGGGTTAGACTCAAACCAGCAATTAAGTTAAATCTGTAGAAAGTATAGTTCTTAAGATCTGGATTAAATCAAAATTCAGATCAAATCCAAATCAAGTCCAATTTGGAGCATTTCTCCATGATCGAATTGGATCAAACTTAGATCAAACCCAATCTATCTAATCCAATTCTCAAAGAGCTGTTTCTAAGATCGGGTCAGATCAAACTTTAAATCAAAACTTGAATCAAGTCTAATTCTGGTAGCTGCCGCTTTCATATAAGATCGAGTTGGATCAAACTTAGATCTAATCCAAACCAAATTCAATCTAGTGCACGTTTGTTTCAAGATTTTAGGTTCAATCAAACCTAGGATTAAAACCCTAAAAGCAAGCTCCAATTTGGAAAGTTGCTCTGAAGATCATATTGGATCAAACTTAGATCAAACCCAAATTAAGTCCAATATGGAGTAT
>JACVBY030000508.1:600000-1031624 GCA_017589505.3 Metroxylon sagu
ATTGGATGACAAAGAAAATATTATGTGCTTATAACTCAACTCAACTTGCTACCATTAATTTTTATTCGAATTTTTGGCTCTTGTAGTTTTGATCTATTAATAAGTTAATAAAGCTAGCAGGTGGACTTGTGGCATTATAGATATATACCCATAGATTGAGTGAATATAATAAAAGAAAGGAGGAAAAAAGCAAGAATAGCAATCGAATTCTTTGATGCCATCTCTAGATGAAGTTGATTAGATAAAGGAATATATTTTTGCAAGGCTTCTATGCTTGTACAACCATGTAGCAGAGCCGAGCCCTTTATACAGTGATTAGGATCCAACATAGAATTTTTGTCTAGGTACTTTGGAATTTATTTATGGAAATTATACTTATTAAGATGGATTAAGGGGAAAGGTTGAGAGATGACAGATAATTCCACTCTCATCTGTGATAATTTCTCTAAATTATTGCATTAAAACATCTTTTCTTATATTCTGAGGTAAACATTCCTTCCAATCCAAGCTCAAACTAAATAGGCATGCTTTTATGTGCCCACAAATTTTTACCTTTTTTCTTGGATTGTTCACCATCTTAAAAGGGAAAGGTTTAGAGATGCAGAGGATTCATTTATTTACAATAATTTTTTTTCAATTTTTTCAAGAAATAATCTTTTCTTGCCTTCTTAGGTAAACATTCATTCCATAAAATCTGCTTAGATATCCTTCCTTTTTTTATATCCATGATTTTTTTCTTTTCTTGTTGAATTGTTTTTCTCCTTATTTGATCGTCTATGTCACTTATTGTAGGTGTATCCATCATTCCACAAAATTCAAGTGACCATATCTCATGCGTACAAGTCTTTTTAACTAGTAACAAAGGCATGTTCATAAAGATATGAAATTTCTTCGAGAAACAACTTATTCACTGCCATTTTAACTTTATGATAATGAGACTAGATTTCAAATCATAAATTTTGCATGAGATATGGTAAGAAAAGATAAATTTATGATATTCTCTAAACTCCCTTAATCTATATAGATTATGGAATGGGTTCACTTTGATACTATTTGTAATAATTTAATATCACCTAAAAGATTAGTCAAGAAAATATTATTTGGGCTTTTTGACCCTATGAGAGCCATTATTATCAAGTGATTAGTCCCGCATCGATTATATATTAGGAAGATCCTTCATACTTATATAAGATCAAGAAATCTAAATAATACTTTTTTTGCTAGCCTTTTTAGATAACATTTTAATTTGTTATAAATAATATCAGAGCATAAATTTAAAATTCTTAAGGATGAGTATAGATTATATTGTGGAGTATTTTAAAATAAAAAATTTAAATAAGATAGTGTAAAATTTTAAATATTAAAATAATCCAATTATCTCAAAGGCAGAAGGTCACCTATCAACCATCATTTCCTACTTTTTCTTTAAAAAAAAGATGGGCATTTATGGTTTATATCGTATTATCTTCGTGAAGCATAAGAGTAAAAGAATACGGATATGGCTCGTATCCCTATTATTCAGTTAAAATAATAGAAATATGACTTATATCCTTATTCTTCGGTAAAGAAATACATGAGTAATAGAACAAAGATATGGCTCATATCTCTATTTTTTAGTTAAAAAAATAAGGATATAGCTCATATCTATGTTTTTCAGCAAAGAAATGCATAAGTAATGCAATAAGAATATAACTCATATCCTTATTCTTCAGTTAAAAAAAATAGGAATATAGTTCATATCTTTATTCTTCAGCAAAGGATTACATGAGTAACAAAAATTATTTTACATGTAGTGCATTATGAAAAACATGATGTATTTATGGAAACAGGACAAACATAACAAACAATGCTTAATGAATGAGTTTTGAGATTCATGTAAATTTAAGGATGAGAAAGGTAACTAGATTTTGGCTTAGCTGCACAAATCCAACTCATATATATATATAGAGAGAGAGAAAGAGAGAAAAGAGAGAGTAGACTTGGATTATTCATCTATATATATATATATATATATATATATATCCAGTCACCTTCTCTACTCTTGAATCCATACAGTTCACAGATTCCAAAGATGACTAAAGTAGAAAAGGTGGGTAGCTTTGGGATTCGTGTAGTTCTAAGGATGAAGAAGGTAATTGAATTTTAAACTTATTTACATTCGAATATAACCAAATCTACCTTTCTTTCTCTTTAAATATATATATATATATATATATATATATATATAATATTGAATTTAGATCAAAGCCTAAAAGCTTGAATGCTAGAAAAATAAACCCAAAGATTTTCATACTTCATTATTTTTTTTGTGTAAAAAATGCAAGTTGGACTAGACTGAATTAGGGCCGTAAGAGATTCCCATAGGGTTGAGCTTGGGATAATAATACTTAGCTTAAATTTAGACTTGATTCGATACTTTGGACTGCTTTTTTTATCTTCTATCCTACCTATGTTCGATGTCTAAAAGTAAACTTACTTAACAAAACATGTACAACATTTTGCCGATGCCTATAGGGCTCTGCTGCTTGTGTTGTAGATGCATTCTATAAAAATTGTAACCAGGTCCAACTTGAAACGTTATATACAAATTACCGCCCTTCCATCTCTGGCGTTGAGTCCTGCATCATATTTTCTTTTTTTTTTTTAAAAAAAAACTGCTTCATACCAAAGCATATCAACACCTAAATCAAATTTTTTTAAAAATCTTCGGTAAATTCTTCATATAATTTAATCTGAATATTAATTCCACCCGTTGGCAAACTAATTCCTCAACTAGAAATTGGAGCATCTCTAGCTGTCTTTTTTTGACCACAGATTCTCCATGATGATTTTTTCTGCTGCATTACCGCCAACGTGACGCCTCATGGATTGAATTCATTTGGTTCTGGCGTGTGGTATAAACTTTTGAGCCCTTATCCTTAAACATAGTGTGTGACGCGATGGAAGGGACTTGGTCTTTGCCGTGTGTTCGTTGGCTGCGATGGCTGCTGCCCAAACGATACGCGAATAAAATACAAACAACCACATCACTCTTTGTTTGAACGGATATCACCTTGCGAAGACTTCAAACTTTCTTCCGTCAAAGCCGGCGGCAAGTAATTTCCCAGCCTCCTCTTTGGATCCCGCCGGCTGTTCACCATAAATAAACCAAGGGTGCCCTTCTCGCCTCGTTCTCTCGTCTTTCCTTCTCCTTTTGCGTCGAGCTTTGTTGGAGTCTATCGATAGATTTATCGCGCCTGGTCCATGGAGCGAAGCGGCTCGTTCGGGACATCGTGGGCGGATCAGTGGGACTACCGCGATCCCGAGCCGTATTCCGAGAAGAAGAGCGGCAACAGCAACAGCAACAGCAACAGCAACAAGAAGAGTGGCATCGAGAAGACGAAGGCCGTGGCTTCCACCGGGCTGAAGAAGGTGAAGGCAGGCACCGCTCATGGGATCCAGTGGATCAAAGATAGGTATCAGAAGACGACCCAGAAGCACTGAAGAGCCATGTAGACGGTTGTTTTTTTTTGTACACCACCTTTTCTTTACATACATGAAAAATATTTGTAGTGTTAACAGCTTTTGTTTTGTAATTTGGGTCTCTGATGTATTCCTTTTGCGTGTGATTTTTTTTTTTATCACTCTTGTGTAAATAAAAATACGAGTTATGTGATCAAAATAGAAAAATGATTGTGCCAATCCAGACAGGGGCTTGCCTTGTATTCCCCCCAAACCAAATAGAGATTAGGTCACTTTTGATGATTCTTTTTCTCCTAGCTCAAATAGAGCTAAATTTCTAATCCGATAATGAGTAAGATAGGTGTAACACCCATCACAATCTTCTTCCTGAATTGGCTTTGATACTCATTTGTAATATCTCAAGCTTACCTGCTAGCTCAATTAATATATTAACGGATCGAAACTACGTGATTCAAAACTTAAACGAAAGTTATAGCAGATGAACTTGAGTTATAAGCACATAACACTTTCTTTACTATCCAACACGAAATCAATTTTGAGATATCACAATAGATGTCTCTATATAGCATCCATTCTATTACTTATTTCCTGAATGCAGATAAACCGAACTTGCCCAAAGCAATGAAGCTACTTGTAGCTCAAGGGCATGTTCTTAAAGATGACTTCGTCATGGTGATCAACTAGCCTAAGGAGGACTCCAAATCCTCTTCCTCTCATCTCCTTTTCGGAAAACTCAAATTATTGATGGCATCTAAATCAGCTCACTAAGAGAAGATAATGTGTTGTGCTCATCTCAAGTGCAATTCTAAGATTGTAAATTTCCGCCTCAGTTGGCACAACTACTTCAAACTGACGTGCGGTGGCAACCTTCCTAAGGTTTTGAGTTTGTCTACCTTTGTTATAAAGAAAAAAGAAAAAAAAAAAAAGAAGAGAAAGAACCTTTTTTTATTCTCTTTTTTTTTTAAAAAAAAGAACTGAACAAATACAGCTATGGTCCTCTTGAAGCATAAAATCCGACAGTAAACTGCCAGCATTGGATTTATTTCTATGGGTATGTTTCTTTTCACAGATAATTGATGCTTTTTTGCTGTGTCCGAGGCATGGTTCGTTTTGGAACCTCTGCAGGAGGCATGGCTCTCCCCCCCCCCCCAAGGATTTGTCCTGGCAACCGAATGAGGCAACTGAGACCACCCAGTCTAATAGCATTAGACAAGAGCAAGAGAATTCACTTCCTTGATGAGCTTTCCATGTCTCTGTCTGATTCCATTCACAAACTTAATTTACTTGGCACAACTTGGCACAAAGCGTGCTGGTATACTACAAGCAATTGTTCTTCAACTTACAAAAGCAACAATGATGCTAATAACAAAGTCTTTATCCCAACGGAGCTTGAAATCGACTACATAAATTTTTTTGTCTTTATTTACTTGATTTAAAATTTTAAATTATCTTTGATTTTCAGAAACATTTTTTTATTTTTATTTTTTAAAAATATTTTTTATTTTCCAATATCTTAAAAATGCATTTATTAACTAAAAATAAAAATTATTTTTATTTTTATTTCATTATAAATAATGCCTTTAAAAGATAAATAAAAAAAATAAAAAGAATATTATCAACTCTCATGCTTTCAACTTTCATGTTCTTTATTTTTTAATTATATTTTTTAAAAATTATTTTTACTTTTATTCAACAAGAATGATTTTAGAAATATTTTTTTTATTTTTTATAAAAATAAATTATAAAAAAATATGACTATTCTTAAAAGACAAACAGGTCTTTATTTTATATAAGATGTAAAGTTGTTAAATATTTTTTATCACAATTTTTTTTTTTTAATAATTTATAATCTAAAAGTCATTCATATATATATTTGGGATGCGAAATTGCTCCTTGGTGACGTTGGCTTTCCTGTCCTTTGAGATGGTTGTGAGTTTTCTAGAGGCTGACCTTTGCGTTTCCACTTCCTTCCCCAGACGTCTCAATTTTCATAATTTCGTCGCTTTGCTTCAAACTTGACGGCTATTCCTCTGAGAGAGGAACCTACCATCCAATCACCATCTGTACATGACCACGGGCCTATAATAATTTCCCTGCCATAACCTTCACATGGGAGTGGTCCAAAAAGTGGGTTGGGTCACGCTAACGCTTCTGGAAGGACTTGAACGTAGCAGTAATTTTCCACGGCAACCCAACCCTCTCCGGTTTTCCAGGACACCTCCATTGGAGCATTTCTTTCTTCTCTGTTTTCTCCTCTTCTCCAATATCTCGCTGCATCCTGCACCAGTTTCACTCAAACAGGCCTTTAAAATTGCTTCTGCTTGTGTTTTTGCACAGCAGAGAGCGCTCCATCGGCCATCCTCATCCATTCCACGGATGGTCTTAGTAACCCCTATAAGAAGTTAGAACATCGGTGCTGTCGAAGATTATATTTAGTGTTATCTCTGTTCTAGAAAGTAGTCGCTGCAACAAATATTCTCTTTGTAGGTGATTCAACAATTATTGGTCAAATTCGTTGCTAACATCTCTTAAGCGTTTATGAGGTCTTAATCCTTTTTCCCTTTGTTAAAAATAAATAAAACTTTGTCACCTCTAACAAGATCACCTTCTCACTTGTAACATCCATTAACAATGTTGACTGGACCTCCAATTCCAACATACTCATATATTTGCATTCTGGCATTAGGATTTTCAGAAACATACAACTCATGCCATGTTATGGTTGAAGATGAAACAAATGAATGACTTTGTTATCACAGAAGGGATTGATTATCCTCAGAAATTTCTTCAATAACACCTCTCAGTCTTCTTTCTTTGTGTACTATATCCTCGGTTCATAAATAAGTTGTTGGAAGAAGGTTAAAAGGATTTTTCTTGAAAAAAAAAAGAAATTAGAAGCCCATTCCCACATTAATCAGGTACATGACCTATGCAAATTTCTGAGATCATTATGTTGTCATCGTATGAAAGATTCCTTTATTTTTTAAAAAACTACTCCTCTGTTTCTTAAAATTATTGCTCCTTGGCTGTTCAAAACTATTGATTGATACTACTATAATTAACACATCTCAGATCCTCCGATGGATCCAAATTGCAACAATGTACTGCACACAAAGCATGCAAGGCATATATACAATTAAATAATATTAATTATCTAAAATAAACTACTATTCATTAGTCAATTAACTAAAACGTTCAAATCATAGAAGTTATTGATAATTCTAAAAAATTAACATCAAGACTCTGCTAACTAATTAACTAGTTTAAAAGTATCATCAAACCCAACTAATTAACTAACTAAAAATAACTATTAGTAATGTCCGGCAAGAACTAGTTTTACCCAGTGTTCCTCTTGTTTATTTCATTGAATCTGAAAAAAAAAAAAAAAAGAAAAATATTTTATGAGTTTACAGATCACAGAAACAGAGTCCTCTGACTCCCCTGACTGGACTCTTTGCAGTCACATTTATCGCCATGGTCTTCAAATTTCCAATAGGAGGAAAGTCATCTCTTAATTTAACAATCAAATGGAAAATTGCAATGGGATTAACACAAAGGCGTAAACGACCCATGTTTTAAGAATCCTGCATATAAATGTTGGAGAAAAAAAAAAAAAAAAAAATTTGGCATGAAAGTTGGCAATACCTCTAAGAGTATTGAAAGTATGAAATATGAAATTCTATTCCAATCCTGCTTTTGACAACAGAATTCTCGGCCAGTGCAACAATTTTAAGAGAGAGACTGCTTTCCCACACAGAATTGAAGAAGAAAGAACACAAGAAGATTAACCAAGAATACGGCAGAAACTCCAGCTCCAGATTGTTTCAAGGAGCTCTACAACTTCATTCAACACTTCAACTTAGGAATGATACTCACTTGTGACACATTTTGCTTCAGAATTAGAACCCTGCGGTATCTCAGAAGAATTAGTCATTATAATATCTGCATAGGTTAACGAAAATAAGAAAGCTAATGAAGCTTAACAGAGCCAGAAACCAATAGTAGTTGTCAAGTCGAGATTCCCTCGCATCATCAGAGAACCAGCCATGGTTTCTTCCTCTTGAACTGGTTGTCAGCTCCACGACTGAGATCAGCATGGCACCGAGAAAGCTGCCCACACCAAAGACACTGAGGTAAAGTGCTATGCCAATAGTTCTCATTGTAGTAGGAACTTGGGTATAGAAGAACTCTTGCATTCCCACCACCGTGAAGACATCAGAGATTCCCAGGAGAATGTACTGAGGTAGCAACCAAAAGATGCTCAGTTGTGTGTCTAATGACTGCGATTCAACTGGTCCTTTCTTTATAATCTCCAGCCTCCTGGACTCGACAAGCGCTGCCACCACCACACCCACGATGGAAAGCCACATGCCTATCCCAATCCTTTGAAGCACAGTGATCCCCTTCTCGTCGCGAGTAAATACACGCAGGAATGGGATTATGAGCTTGTCATAAAGAGGCATCAGCAGTATTATTGAGATGGTGATGGAACTTTGAAGCATTGCTGGAGGGATCACAAAATGTCCAATGTTGTGCTTCATCACCATGCCTTGTTTCGTGAAGAAAGTTGCTGGCTGTTGGAAGATGACTGCAAACATAAGGAGCACTGTCCAAATGGGCAGAAGCCTCAATATTATTTTAGTGACACTTGGAGGTTCTTCCACAGTGGCAAAGTTGGCATCCAAAGCTTTTGAGCAACCGAAATCATCTCTCAGGGGTTTCTCTTGTAACCTACATTCAAAACAGGCACAAGAGCACTAGATTAATAGCTCCAGAAAGTTGTAAGGTGCTTGTTAGCCATATATTATTATTCCAATTCGAAGAATTTACTCTAGTTCTGCAACATCATCATCTCTTGATGGTAAGCAGAGTTTCCGGTTCATGATATTTTTTGCAGCAGTCTTTAGAGCTTGGACTATGCTCTCTTTAGGCCTATTGTTGATGTTAAGTTGCTTGTGCACATAAAAACGAGCGCCGCATAAGAAGCATGCCACTGACATTGCCATGGCACCAGTGGGGATGGCGAATCCCCAACCCCAACCAAAGGTGTCTTGAATGTATGACATGATAGAATTTCCCAGGAGGCTTCCAGTACATATGCCGAAGTACCACCATTGGAAGAACAGACTCTTCTTGTTTGCTCCGTCTTCTTCTTTGGTGCAGGGCAGATCCTCCTCAATCTCCAGTTGATCTGCTCCAAATGCTTGCAATGATGGGTTGTATCCACCTTGTCCTATTGAAATGAAGTAGAGTGGAATAAACAAGGATGACGCTGGCATCCACGCACATAGTAATGCCCATGAGGTCAATCCCACCAAACCCTGCCAAGAGGATTGAGGATATGAAGTTTTAAAAAGAAATGGTTATAAAGAACAGGAATGATCCAAGAACTCCAAGAAAGCTCTAAATTACTCTTTATTAAGAGTCAAAAAAACATCATATTGGCCCCTCTTTCCAACTCCTAAGTTCTATGTCATTTAAACATTAAAATTAAAAAAAAATATAAAAAAATAATCTGAAATCTACAAGTTTTCAGGTGCAGGGATGGTATAAATAATCATGATAGGTAGAACTCAAAACATTTTACTTTCAATTAGAGTACAACCACTGACAGCAATTGGGGGTAAAAAAAATTGTTAACAGTTGACATGATTGATTTAGAGCACCAACAACTCTTTTTCAGGATGGATATTAGAAAGTGATACAAGGCAAGCTACTGGTATCCTATCATGCAAAAACTTCAGACTGGTTGAAATCTTCCAATGGTTGAGCATCATAGTCAGCAGAGAAGAAAGATCAGTCTATGGACCTCTATATAGTTTCCTTCAACATCATAATGGCATGATGGCCTTGGATCCAAAATGGAGATACCTGGAGATAGGATAGCACAGGGCATATATCTACTTGCAAAGCACAAATCGCAATTTTACATGGAGAAAATCCAAAGTTATAGCTGCCAGTGTTACAGCTGAAAGCGTTAATGGAACACATCAAGGATTCATTGCTACATGTACACAAAAAATTGAAGAACTACAACAATTAGTAGGTTACTTCTGAACTACTACATCCCTTCAGACAAATAGTTCTCTATGGTTGTCCACAGATAAACTTACCATGACATAGAGCAGGGAAGATGCCATGATGGTCGAATAACGATTCCAGTAAGAATCGGCAAGTATTGCGCTCACGAGGGGAAGCATTGAGGTGAGTCCAACCCAAGCGCTAATACTTTTCGCAGCAGAGGATGTGCTCATCTTCACCACATCAGTAAGGTAAGTCACCAAGTTGGAAGCCACTCCCTTGTATGCAAATCTCTCCACACTGGCCACCACTGCGCTTGATACAAACCTACTTCAAATTAAATTCACCTCTCTTCGGCATGCAGTCATAATTCCAACAGCAGAAAGCACCACCAACGGGTGTGATCAAAGATGTTACCTATAATGAGAACACATGACTTGCTGAGCCCTGTTGATCTCTTCTCCAAAGCCATGAAAGGAGGACGGAGGGATGTTACAGATGAGAACCGCCACCTATCCCCTTGGAGAATATGCAAGGTTGGAGACCATTCAGCTTCATCACTCCTCCCTTTTGTAAACTCGTCAAAAATAAACACGGCCAGCACTTTATTTCTACGTAGCAAACTCCCACGGGATGCTTCTGCTTAACCTTCTCATTGATCAGCGTTATACTGCTTTCTTTTGGATGGTTTATTGCTCTTAGTGGTTTTGATGGGATTCTAAAAGGTCAAGCATCAGAGAGGATCTAAAGAAAGGCTAATGGTTTGGCTTTTTGGTTGCTGGCATCCCCACGGCGGAGAGGCAGAGGAATATGACCAGTGTTGCACTCTTAAGGGAAAAATGGACACGTCCCTGGGCTTTTATATCAGAGTGAGCAAACGTTTCTGCTCCGGAGCTCCATGACATGAGCCAAAGAAAGCAGGATTGCTGGGATGAGACTCTCCTCTAATGCAAGAATTATAAGGAAGATTTTCCTCAACTTTATTTTTGAGGAAAGTTTTCTTAACTCGAATGAGGTACCTTAAAATTCAAAGTGGTTTAGCTCTCACATTACTTTTCCACTTGATGTGTTAAGTGTGGAATTAGAGAGACTTCTAAAAGAATCATTGTTGTTGTTGTTGATGATGATGATAATGATGATGGCGACGATAACATTAATTTTATGATACCATGTCCATAGCTTGATTATTGCTAGTTTAAAGGACAGTTTTGATTTTGAATTTGCTTTGTTACAAGCAGTTGCATCCCCCATCTGTCTTTATCCTTCTCATTTCTTTCAATAGCCGGCAGTGGACCCACTGTCATCCTAAACATGAGAGTATAAAAATGATAGGATTTTAGATTGCAGTAAAGCTAAAATATATGCTTTGATAGGTAGCGTACGTTGAATGACTTTAAGTTAGCCTATGAGATTTCTCTCAAAGAAGAGAGAGAATGGATACTTTACCAACACGAACATAAAGGTGGGGAACGCTTAATACAATGCAACAAAAGCATCATGTAAATGTGCATCGTGCTTTGCATGGCCCATGCGTTGGTGGAGCCATGCAACTACAATATGATGCAAACACTGTTTTAGCCTGACCAATAACATTTTCCTTCTAATTTCTTTGTTCGAGTTTTCAAGACATATTTAATCCGCCGGCAGCATCATTCAACCAGCCAGCCGGAATGGATCGTTCCAAAAACATGCAGAAACTCCAACGTTATATAGCTGTTCACCCTCGGATCCAATGCCGTTTGGAATTATTGCCAACTGGATCTTTACTCTATATCCCATGAAATTCTAGGCAAGACACACAGCCCCTCCGGCTTTGATCCCCAGGTTCTCCGTTGAATCTCGTTGTTAGATTCTTTTCAGAAAAACAAAAAAAAAACAAATTTACAAAACCATGCGAAGTAAATCACAAATACATTATAAGAGGATGTCTGATAGGCGTCAAATTGTTTGACTTCCATCTATGTCCTCACCAACTCCTTAATTCATTAAATGTCAGGCGAACTCGTTCGAACTCACTAAGCATTGGACATAAAGGCAATGTCACGAGGTTATTTCTTAAGTCATACATATTGCTTCATTACAAGGTTTGCATTTCGGTGCATAATGCGACGATCTTTTGACTCACGAGGCACACACCATGTGTCAGTACGATGACGTGACTTTGGATGGATATATTGTCAGGGTACTGCGCATCCTACGCCAGTTCCATTATGGCGAGCAGCAAGCCATCGTTCTTTCGCAAATGTTTGCTCCCATAATTCACTAAGGACAAAAAAAAAAGAAAGAAAGGAATGTTGGCATATGGTAGAGCAGGTGAACGAATGAGGTACCATCGAGGCCACCAATTCATGAGAAGAGACTTTGTTATATATATTTTTTTTTTTTAAAAAAAAAACGAGATGCAAGAAAGTGTACTGACCTAAAAAGAAGGAGCAGTCCACCCCTTTAGCCAAGAAAAGCATCCGTTCCCAATCAATCCGGGTGGAAAGGCGTTTGATGAGGATGCTGAGAGAAGTCATGAGAATGAGGAGAGGAGTTGCCCATCCTTGTCTCCTCTTTGTTGCTTGCCGAGTCGGACTTCACTCCCGTGAGGATGAGGTAGGTGGGAGGGTGGGTGGGTGCGCATCGGCATGGAGAAATCTCTGGAAGAAAACTACGTCACGCTCTACGGTTGGAGCGGTTTAACTCGCGGGTAACTTTCGTATTCGAACTCTTTCATCTATTTCAATAAATCTGGGGGAAGATCTTCTTCCTCCAATTACCCATCAAACAAAAAAAAAAAAAAAACTCGCAGTAACTTTACAAGGCTGACCGGTGTCCCGCTGGCTTGGAACAAAAATGGCTTTATAATTATTTTTTACTGTAAAAATTGCTTAATAATTCGTTGTGCAGTTCTTGGTGTAACACATGAGAGGTAGGTTGAGTACTTTAGAAGAAATCTGCACCATTCGATCCCCCACGCATATCATTAACCTACCATGAAAGTTTTTTTTTTTTTTCTTAAAAAAGAAATAATAGTCTCTAATGGAAGCTAGTGATTTGTTATATGATATGTAGGCCTCAACTTATGTACCATGCCAATTCCTAATTGTGACGGGATAATTGCATGATAGCACTCCATTATCTGTAACAATTTTAAGTTTCCATCCAAAAAGATTAATCGGTATTATTTGAACTTCTCGATTTTGTATAAATACATAGAATCTTCTATGAGTATAGACTATCACATACTCCCATATTCAAGCACTATTAGCCTCGCCAAGCTGAGTTCACATAGAACCCATCTATAGTATCCTTTAGTCCACATAGGTTAGAGGCCGAGTCTGCTCTAATATTATTGGTAATAATTTAGGATCTTTTTAAAAAAATTAGTTAAAAAAATATTATTTAAATTTTTTAATCCTGTATAAGTAATAAAAATCTTACTAATATATAATTAATATGAAATTAAATACTTGTTAATATGAGCCCTTACAAATGTTATAAAGGATTGATGTACTAGGTTGGTGCAGAGTAATAATCTTGTAATTTGGATAAAAGCACAACCGAAGCATAGGTGCTATTTCGTGAACCAATTAATATTGCCACCTGACGGGTGACTAGATGGTGCCATCAAGCAAAATGTTCCTCTTATTTCAAGTCTTTGAAGACAATCTAATTTAATCGATGCTAGAGGCACCTCACTAGGTTCACCTCTATTGTGATCAGAATAGTATCTACAATCAAGCTCAATTCAATGAACTTGTAGCATGGTTTAGATTGTTGGGTATGAATAGTCATTTTCCTAGTTCAAAGAAAAATGAAAAATGTAAATAAAGTTAGATTGCCACACCATGTGTAGGTGGAGCGTTTACAGAAGCGAAAAACCAAGCAAATTATGGAAAGATTATTAGCTAATTCTACCATTTATAGATGAAAAATATTTTGTAAAAATGATTTTAAAAGTAAGAAATATTATATGATTGATTTTTCTCTATAAGTATATTAAAAATCATTAGATATAAAAATTAATATAGATATAGATAAACTTGGCTACACCAGTGTGGAGCTAAGTCTAGTTGCTCTTTTCATTTTTGGATTCATACGGATTACGAATTTTAAAGATGAAAAAAAATTAGGTGGCTTTAAAATTTGTATGGATTTAAGAATGAAAAGAATAATCGGATTTAGAGCTTGGCTACACGTGAGTATAGCCAAATCCATCACTCTCTCTTTCTATATATATAGAAGTAAACTTAACTACATTCAAATATAGTTAAGTTTAAAATCCAATCATCTTGCTCATTCTTGTATCCACACGGATCTCAAAAATATTTTATCTTTTTCATCTTTGGGATCTGTGAATTGTATGGATCCAAATGTGAGGAAGGTGACCATTATAAAATATTTTATCTCTAACAAGACTAATCTTTTCAATATAAAATATAGTGTGAAATTTGATTATATTGAAATATATGTAACTAAAGCCATTCATTTTTTTCAAGGGAATGTTTAACAAGTACTAGATGTAGCTAGTGATATTGGCATTTGGAGTAGTTATGGTTTTTTTAATCTAATAATGCTTGTAACCATAAAGCTCTAATTTTGACATGCATCATGCATTGGAGGTGTATTCGATATATATAATTTCCACTCTTTAAGTTGTAAAGAAAAAAATTCTTGAATGATATCACTCTTTTAGCTTCTTATATGTAAAACTTTCACTTGGAGTGAAGATTAGAAGAAAAATCATTTATGATTTGCTATTTCTTTTCCATCGATTCGTATCTTCTTTGTTCTTCCTTCTCTCCTCTCCCCTCTTCCCTCTTTCCTTTCTACCTCCTCCTCCTCTCCTCTCCTTTCCTTCCCTAAGAATCCTATCCTATTTTTCCTCAATGGCCCTACCAATATCACATTCATGGTGATAATTAGCATCCATTGCCCTGACATTGCACCGCTTGTTACTAGTTGCCTATCAATGCCTGTTGGTTCTTATGAGAATCCTTTGTTTCCCTGTTGAAGAAATCCATGTCACGTAAACTATAAAGTTAATATGAGGTATTGCAACTAAAATATATCATTAAGTTACCATTAGTGCCATTTGATGCCTTTTTGGGCAAGATGATGAGAGGAACTACCGTTGATTTCATTATACAGAAATAGGTAAATAAATAAGAGATAAACAGGAAGAAAAATAAAAGGAAGTAAGAGAGAAATAATAAGATACAAAAGGTAAAGAAAAAAAGAAAATTTTAGGTCCCGTTCAATGGTCAAAAATTGAAGGTATTTTTGAAAAATTTTTCAACAAAAGAACATTAGATAGAATTTTATATGCAACCTAATATTTTTTAGATAGAAAATTGCAAAACTATGTTTTCTAATTTTTTTAAAATACATTAGATTCGAAAACATCTTGGAATTATTTTGTCATTATTTTTTTTTTAAATAAAATATTTTTTTTTCTAATATTTTTTACCATCATACGTCCATCCATCACCGTTCTTGCTACCAATATCTTTCTTTCTCTTCCTCCACCTTTTTTATCACCGAGCACCACCACAACCATACTTGCACCATCACCTCTTTTCACCATCATACCTTTATCATCCATTATCATAGCAACTTTCGCCGCCTACCACCATCACTACCATCCTTCATCATTCATCACTAATACCATGATTTTTACCACTATACCTCCATTACCATTACTCCCTCCACTACCTTCTATCATTATTGTCACCACCATCATTATATCTTCACTATCCTTCACGCCACTACTACCATCTCCGCTACCTACCACCATCATCACTATCATATCATGTCTTCACCACCATCAATCATTCTCCGTGGCTCATCTTTTTCTTATTTTTTAAATTATAAAATATTTTTTATTTTAATAAATAATTATATTTTTTAATTTTAAAAATTAAAAATGAAAACGGAAAACGTTCTCTACCATTAAACAGGCCCTTGGAAGTTCTCAACCAATTCAAGCCCCAAGTTCAAATGCAAATAAACTAGACCCAATATCGAAAAAGCCTCTCATTAACACCAAAGCCCAGCCAAAACTAGTCCATTTGACACTCGCTGAAGATCATGTTAAACTGACAACTTAATCCCATATCTTTACTAGGTAATAATGCATCATATGTGATGTAATTTTGATTAAAGAAGAGTTGGTTATAGGCATAAGAACTTTGAGATTGGATTATTTCCTTCTCCTTCTTAATCAAATTAAAATAATCAATAAAATCTAATTTTATCAACTTAAGAAATAATATTTTATTTTATTTTATACATAGCAGAGGATAGGCTGCAGCAAAAAGGACAATTGATTTTGTTCGTTGCGATTTGAGAAGAGTTGAGGGTGCAGTGGCAGGACATTGTTGCGATGTTCGTTGGATTTTATAAATTCATCTGTGTCCATTTTGATAAATAATATTAATTCCACATAGATTAAATGATATTTGTTACGATTTTTTTTTTTTTTTTTTTTTTTGGCGCATATATACCATTGCAAATGGGGTTCATTGAATATTTACCTTCCAAAATGCCTCTGAAATCATCCTTTTCAATAATGCACATTCTGTTATATTTTCAATGAATGACGTTAATAAGTAAATGTTTTTTTCATAAAGTGTGAAATGATCCTATAATTCTTTGCATTAAAGCTCTAAAAAAATTTATGCTTGATTTGCATTAAAAATATTATATTTTTACATAAATCTTTCATGAGAATTCACGCAAAATGGCAAGTTCATTTCCACTTCAATTAGTTATTTATTAAAACAATCAGCCAAAAATCTATTGGATGATTTTAGAAACATATATGCAAATGAATATATAGTGATTTTTTTTTTATAAAAAAAAGTAAATATGTAATAAGTTAGGATCTATGCCAAAAAAAATATTATATTTATAATTTATATTATAGGATATTTGTATATATTATCTTTCTTTAAAAGAGTACTTTAATTGAAATATGTTTGCTCTTTATGGGAAGATGAACTAGCTAATGCCACCATAGCTAATAAAAAAGTATTTAATTTCTATAATACTTCAATTAGCATAGCACTTGGTTGTGATGCGTAAATATACTACTCTTTAAAAATAAGGTTCAAAATGGGTTAGGTATTCATGCATCCATATCTTATTTATTTTTATTTGACAAATATAGATACGACATGAATTTTAGTCAAATAAAAATAATTTATATTTATATTTATTTTAAATGAATATGAATCCAAATTGTGTATTAAAAATATGGATATAAATATGTATTTAAGTTGGATAGCTAAATTTTATGACCATTAAATTAAAGATGTCACTGAATATAAGATAAATTAGATTAATGCTATATTAATACGATCATTTATTTTCTATAAAAGCTCATAAGTGCTCTATAACATTAAATAAGATTTGAAGCAGATTCATATTGGTTATTTGAATATGGATTAGATAATTATCTATTTTTGTTTTTATTTAATGGATATGGATATAAATGTGGATATGTCAAATATAGATAGATTCAAATATAAAAACTTACTCGGATGTGATTTACTTTCTTTAAAAATGTTTAGTTTGGAGACTTTTAGTCCATGCATCAAAATATCAAAAAAAAATATTTTATGTTATTTATATTTTTTATTTTTTTATTTATAAGCTAAGGATCTTTAAATCATAAGATTTTTATATGTAAATATTTTAAGAATAATCTATCAAATCCAACAATTCAGGCCATCAATACGTGATTTTCAAATCTAAATTTAATCAAATATAAGTAGAGATCCTCTCAAGTGTTACTAAGTTAAGCTCTCTCTATAGAGAGAGAGAGAAAGAATGATAAACATATACTTGCATATACTTATAAGAGTTTTATGAAAGGCTAAAATCTCATCCAAAAATAATTTCTCCTCTCTACCCATTTGATATCAAGAGATCGAGGCTTCTTATTTGCATTTGAATACTCTAGTTCGATGGAACTTGCATCATTCTTCATGGGTGGCAGTGTCTTTGCAATCATGTTTGATCCATGCAATCATATTTGATCCCGTGGTCTTCCATTCAAGTTATAAAAGTTAGAAAGAAATGAAACTAATTAGGCTGGATAAGGAGATGGTGAATTTTTTTTTAAAAAAAGAAGAATAAAAATAAAGTTGCCCTATTGCATAAAAGCATAAAAGTGTACTTAGATGGAAGGAAGGAAAAACTAAAGTAGATTATGAAGCTAACATAAAATCCTAATCCTATTCCTAACAATAACAAGCATGTATACTTGAATCAATTTTCATATTGACTATATCTATCTTTCTTATTTTATTGATCAGTAATTATTTTTGCTAGCTCAATCTAATGATTTTTTATGGCACTGTTATCACGCCATAGAAATATCTTAGTTCTAACATTTTTACATATTTTTTTTTCAATTTATTTGACAAGATGTAATTATAAATATATACCTTTTTCATTTGTTCCATCTGATTAGGGGTGATTATATATTTATCAATGAAATGAAACAGTAGATGATGAAATAAAATTAATATATGAGTTAAATGCAACCTAAGCAATAATACCATGTTGCTCTCCATTGTAAAGTGTACATCATATACATTGAAATTGCTTTTAATGTTTAAAACGAGACTCTCTTCACTAAAAGTAAAATTGAAAAGAGAAATCACCTATAATTTTATTTCAACTGTTCTTTTTTTATTCCTCTTATTATTTATGAATATCTAATTTATTAAATTTCTATAAATTTTATTTCTAAATACATATTTTGCAATGATTATTAGTTTTTGATTTTCTAATTCATCAAATAAAATAATTTATATAACCTAATCCTAATCTTTATATCAATCCGATGAAGAAATAATGTATTATTTTTTATATAAAATAAAATATTCTGTCAAAACTATGTTATACATAAATTAAATGTATAATATAATTGTTTTACAAAATTTTGATAACACCTTGACTTGTCGACCCAGGGGCTTACGCCTGCGTAGCCAATCCTACACCCGGTTTCAGCCACGGGTCAAGCTAGTTAGAGTTGGCCTCTCTCTCTCTCTCTCTCTCTCTACCCCCAGCAGCCCCCACCGCCGCCGGATCTCGATCCCTCCGCCGTCATGAGCGGCCACCAGCAGCACCCCCACCGCCACCTCCGCCTCTCCATCGCCTCTCCTCCTCCCATCCCCATCCCCCGCCTCTACCCTCCCTTCCACGCCGCTCCCGCCACCCCCTCCACCCCCTCCGCCTCCACCCCCTCCAAGCGCCGCCACTCCTCGTCGTCGTCCTCCTCCTCCTCCACCGCCACATCGCTCCTCCTCTCCCTCTTCTCCCTCGGCTCCCTCTATTCTCTCCTCCCTTTCATCCGCTCCACCCCTTCCTCCTTCTCCCTGTTCCCCTTCTCCTTCCTCGTCTCCCTCCTCGCCTTCGCCCTCTCCCTCCTCTCCCTCGCCCTCTTTCCTTCGCCGTCTCCCCCCGACCCCCACTCATCTCGCCTCCTCTCCCTCAAAACCCTAACCCTACCCCTCTCCTCCCCCTCCCTCCTCCGCCCCCTCGCCGCCAAGTCCGCCCTCCTCACCCTCGTCTTCCTTCTCCGCTTCCACGCTCTCCGCTACTGCGGCGCCGGCGCCTCCATCATCGCCGACCTCGCCGGGGCCCTCGCAGCCAAATCCCTCTCCGACGACTCCCGCGCCTTCGCCGGGCCCCCCTCTTCCCGTCGCGGCCGCCGGATCCGCGGCTTCGCGGCCCTTCTGGTCGCCGTCTCCTTCCTCTCCTTCAGCTGGGATCGCACCGGCTGCTTCCCTATGTCCTTCTCCCCTCCTCCCGCCGAGGGATGCGCCCGGGTCGCCCCCATGCTGCTCCCTTTCGCTTCGGGCTTCCTTGCTTACCACGAGCGAGCCGCTGCCTATTGGGTTTCGCTGAGGCAGTTGGGCCGGAGACGGGTTCGGCTCCTCACCTTCGCCCTCACCACTGCCATCCTCTTCCTTCCGGCGTTGGCTAACTTTCTCCTGGCCGAGGGCGACGGTGGTGCGGTATCGGTGATGGATCTGGGATGGCCGCTGATAAATACAGTGGTTTTTGGTGTGATTCTGGCTGACAACTACGGCGACGAGAAGGCAGTATTCAGTGCAAATTTCCGACGTGATTTCGCGGTAACCTTCTTTTGCACTCTTGTCTTAGAGCTCTTCTACTTCCCCAAGCTATCTCTGCCTGGTTTTCTTTTCTGTGGCTTCTTGTTGTGGATTTCAGTAAGGGAATTGGGTTCCTCTTCTTTGAATTATGTGGAGCTAGGAAATCCTAATAATCCAGAGTCTTTATATTCCATGATCATGAAACCTATTCGGCACATTCTGAGTGAAAGAAAGTCTCGCAAGATTGCTCTTTTCCTCCTGATTAACACAGCCTACATGGTGGTGGAGTTTGTAGCTGGGTTTATGAGTAACAGCCTTGGTTTGATATCAGATGCTTGTCATATGCTGTTTGATTGTGCTGCCTTGGCAATTGGGTTATATGCTTCGTACATTTCAAGGTTGCCTGCAAACAGTCAGTTTAATTATGGTAGAGGTAGGTTTGAGGTGCTTTCAGGATATGTTAACGCTGTGTTCTTGGTCCTTGTTGGTGCTCTTATTGTTCTGGAGTCATTTGAGAGGATTCTTGATCCTCAGGAGATTTCAACAAATAGCTTGTTGGCTGTTTCGATTGGGGGACTCGTGGTGAACATGGTAGGTCTGGTTTTCTTCCATGAGGAGCATCATCATGCGCATGGTGGCGGTGGCACATGTTCTCATTCACACTCCCATCACCACCACCACCACCACCATCGACATATACATGAGGGGGAAGGGAGGGCTGAGCATCATCAATATGTTGGGGTTCCTTGTGAATCATCTGATGGACATTCTCATGGTGACCATGAACATCATGGTTGCAATCATGATGGTCTTCCTCATAGTCATAGTGATGAGTGTGGGAATGATACCAGTCATTGTCATGGTCATGAACACGATCATCATAGTCATTCTCATGAAGATGGCCACAATTCCCATAGTCATGAACATCATCATGGCAGCCAACCCCATCATGCTGATGTTCATTTTCATCAAAGACTTGATGACTCTTCGAGAAGTTCTCAGAATCATTGTTCTGAAGGTCACACCAATGACTTTCATGTGGAGAAAGAAAACTGTAGCTGTAAAGAGCTCCTGGACTTGTCTCAGAACCTGGACCGTGCTCATTGTGACTCCTATACAGAGGAATCATCTGTTAAACAAAAATCATCCAGTGATATGCAAAAGCATCATCATCACATTGACCACAACATGGAAGGGATTTTCTTGCATGTTCTAGCTGACACAATGGGAAGTGTCGGGGTGGTAATCTCAACACTTCTTATCAAATACAAGGGATGGCTTGTAGCAGATCCGGCATGCTCTATATTTATTTCAGTAATGATTATATCTTCTGTAATTCCGTTATTGAGGAACTCTGCTGAAATATTACTACAACGAATCCCTAGAGCTCATGAACAGGATTTGAAAGTGGCTATAGGTGATATTATGAGGACTAAGGGTGTCTGTGGCATACAAAACATGCACGTGTGGAACTTCACAAATACGGACATTGTTGGCACTCTTCATCTTCATGTGTCAGCGGAAACTGACAAGGCTTCTGCTCTGAGAAGTGCTTCAAAATTATTGCATGAAGCTGGGATTGAAGATCTGACAATCCAGGTGGAATGTGTGAAAGGATAGCAAAGAGTTTGACCAAAATCATTCAACCTTAAAATTTGCAAGACAAAACCATGCAAATATTTATCCAAATTCAAGTCATAATCCTTTGCCTGTATTACTAAATCTGGATATGGATTTCAGAATAGATTTTTTTTGTCCATCTTGATATTCTAATGTAAAATCTGGTGGATGCAATGTTGCAACTGGTATCTTCCAAATGGCAAAAGTTCTTCAGCACAAATTATTTTATGGCCAACATCAGCCATTTTTCTGTCTTTGAGGATGACTTTCCTTATAGCAGTTGGTGCATGTTGTAACCTCTAATCAGAGTAATAAATTTCAATGCTTATATTTTAATAGTAATACATGATCAGTATAGTTCTGGTAGCATTCATTGGGTGTCTTTGTTGTTTCTTCTCTTCGTGCACAGAGAGTGTTTCTGATGAATTTGCTGATGCTATTAAGCGTATGTTTTGTTTGATCATGCTGAGGTTAAAGAGCTGGCCTGCAATTCTCTGTCTTGAATTTGAATTATTAAACCATATGTGGATGGAAGTGTTGGGTCATCTTTATAAACAGGTAAACCTTTCATGCTTGATCTGTCAGTTGCTTGAAAGAGCATGCTGCTGTCCAGACTCGAGAAGTGGGAGGAGTATTTCAACTTTCAAGTCCATCTTAAAATGTTCCAATAACTTCTGATTAACCTTTTTCCAGGACTAGAGGTGAAAATAGACTAAATAATATACATCCAGTCGGGATCTATTTCCATATTTGAATCTACAGATATGAACACAATTTTGAATCCACATTTGTATCCATATCCATCAAAGAAAAATAAATATAGATATGGATAGACAACTACCCCATCCGAATCTGAATATCTGGTTCTATAATGTTATATAGCTTTCATAGACTTAAAAGGAGCATTGGTAATAATATTAACATTTTGTTAATTTACTCCTATATAATAATATCTTTAATTTAATGGTGATAAAGTTTAACCATTGATTTATATCTATATTTATATTTGTATTTTCAATATCCGATTTTATCCATGTCTGTTTAAAACAAATATGGATATAAATTTTTGCATCCAGTTAATATCTATTGTATTTGCCAAATAAAAATAGATATGTACATGGATATATTGGTATCGGATCCATTTTCATCCCTATCCAGAATTATACTTCCATAATCTCAGAAATGATATCTTCCTACAGTAACCTTATATGCATGTAAAGTTCTCTTTGCTGGGAGTGACTGCAAACTGTCTATTGCATGCATTAGTTTGTGGTTTATGCTCTTTTTAACTACGATTTGGACTTCTTCTAGCTTGAATGCTTTTTTCCATTCATGTACAAGTTTGGAAATCAAATTATAGAACCTCTTTCGTCTGCTAGAAGTATATATTGGTCATTTGTTTGGCATATTTAATGTCATGTGCATAAAGATGTATGACATCAAGTGGATCAATAATATCTTGGATGTTCATATGCTTGCTTTATGTTCAATTAAAATTGAGGCTTGCAAATTTCTAGAATTCTTACAAGCAAAATGTCAACTTTCACACATGGATATCAGGACTGACAGTACTCGTCTGTTCTTTCTTTGGTCTTGCTGTTTAGATGTAAGTTGTCAAACCCTTAATCATTCTTTTTTCCCTCTCTTGCTCACATCTTCATGTCACTGTGAACCATGAGCTGCTTTATATGGATTTCTTCCATCTTTGATGGTTAGAGCTGTTCAATTTAGAATCTTCCATTTTCATATGTTAATATTTCCCTTTTAAATCTCTCTCACACATAATAATGCATTTAACATAAATATTATTTTTATTCAAATAATCATTTTTTACATTTTGTTAAAATTTTTCTTTTTTTATTTTTTTAATTGCATGTGCCTAATTGCTACTACTTTGCAAACATGTGACTTCTTTCTTTACTGAGTTTCAGTGACAACAATATTTGAAAAACTAACCCAACATTGCAAGATTAAAATTTTACCACAATTTGTGAAGCATCAAAGAGGCATAATCAGTTGGAAAGAGCCTTCACTTAGCTATGGAACATAGCTAGAATCTTTTGGTTCCTTGATCAAAAAGGTACCGAACAATATGCTGGCTTAAAATGTAGGTATGAATCTTGGTGCCACTAAAAATGTTAAATTTTGTTTTTGAATCATCACCAATTCTGTCTTGTTATTAAGTAGATCATGAATTCCACCATTGTCTATGAGTCTTACATATCCAGTTTGATTGCTCTCTAATTTTGAGACATAGTAGAAGTACTTTGTGTAGGATTTTTAAGTTTATTATGCATCTATTTATTTTAAAGATAATTGCAACTTATTTTCAGGTTTCTTTTCTAGGTTATTAGTGCATCTATTTTGAGCTTTAACTTGCACAAATAGTTTGTTAGCTCATTTAGGTAGTAGTTTAACAGCAATACTTAATAGATTTATTTCTTTAGGTGACTTATTAATCAACCTATCTTTACTTTTGATTCTGTCTATTGAACAACAACTGTTAGTCTCTTCACCCTCTTCAATAGTTTTATAGGACAGCATTGACCCTTCCTACGTTAACATAATGACAGCTTGGAAGCATGGATAACTAAATTATGGTGTTAAATTCATTTCCAACCTGCAAATGTAGTTCTTATTCCCTTTTCTATTTCTCACTATGGTCCACAACAAGGTCTGCAAAACCAGTACCAAAAACCATACCAACATATATCAGTTTGATATAGTACGATATAGTATGCACCTTGAATCGAAACAGGAAGCCACTATATTTTTCGCTCTCAATTGTAGCATTGCTCGATACTAGGTGGTATTGCTCGATTTGGACTGGTCCAATTCATATCGAATCAAACCTCAGTATTGTACCAATATGTTATCGATACAGTATGGTACGATTGGTACAGGTTGGTATGCCAGACTTTGGTCCACAGTATGTATCATTCCTCCCACCAAATCTTGTCTTAGCCCTTGGTCTTTTAGGGTGGTCGCTCAATGTCTTTATTCCAAGATAAATTAAGAATCTTCATGCCAACTCCTAGCTTTTTCCATAGATTTATTATGCTAGGAAAGGGGCCTTGCTCTTTGATTAGTTTAAAATATTTTGGTAGATGTTGTATCTGATAGTTTTTATCCTTTTATGCTCACACATGAATTGCATGTCTTATAAGACACATGTTAATACATATTATCATATTTGTTTAAATAACATGCAACAAGACTTCCCGATTTTTCCATGGAATAGTAAGCCCCGTGTCTTAACACTCGGGAAGGTGGATGTTCCATCCCATCCAGTTCCATTTCTCGACTTGTACTGTCTCAACACTTGGGACTGCCCTGTCTCGACACTCAAGATGAAGGAACATCCCGACATTCCTTTAGTATTTAAAACCTTCCTATTTAATTTGTATCTCCACGTGCTTGAGGAATCACTTAGGTTTATCTTCTCAAGGGACCTTTAAAACTATTACATGAAGTTGGGATCAAGTTTTAACTATTCAGGCAGCACTCATAGAAGAATAGTGAATTAACATCTATAGATTTGAATATCCTGCTGTTACCATCTGCAAAGGGAATCCAATTATAGAAGTGTCCCATGAAGTAGAACTGAACTGGTTTCTAGTTTGTGCTTGTGTACCTTGGTTTTCTACTCTATCAACCCTTTAAAACATATGTTTTTTGAAAAAGTGCCCCATGCTTATCCCTTGATGATTTCCATAAGAGGTTTGACAGCTTCTTGCGTGTGCCCTTGTGACGCTATCCTTTGCAATTGCTGGGGTCAAGTTTGGTATCAAAGCTTAGGTTATCATAGTTGATCAGTATTGCAAGTGTTGAAGGCACTAAATAATATGAAGTTTTACATGCTTGACCATGTAAAAGACTTTGTGTTCTGCCTTTTTATCCATGATACCAAATCATTCATGAGCCATCAGGTCAATTCGGTTCTGTCAAGAGAGAGAAATCCAACCTAGCCTACTTCTAGGCTTTAGCACCACAGATATGAATATTCCAATTGTTGCCTAAAATCCACATTTGCTATCATGAGGGACCATCAGTTGAGGAGATATAGCTAAACTAGGATAAAACCTCCTTTTGCCTAGTAGCCTCTCATTTCTCCTTCAAAAAGTGTGCTTTGCCTTCCAAATTCCTCATTGAAGAGATGGGTGTAATCCCTAGCAGACTAATATACTGGCAATTGTCCAAATCCAAATTGGCTAAAGATGTTACTAGGGGCCACTGGTGGAGAAACTGTGATAAATCTTCATTTTCCTTGTATCCCCCCAGGTATCCTTTGAATATCTGCTTCTTTTTCTGTATATCTAATTGTTTCAGCAGATGACTTCGTATTTCTTTTGATTCTCTCTTTCTAAAAATCTTAGTATGGTTTGTGAATGATTATACAGTGACAGCTATAGTTCCATGAAAATGCACCATTTCCTTCTCATCTAGTCCTATAGTTTGTTTTTGTTTTTTTGTGAAAAATGTGCTACTTAAGTAGCACATTTGCATTTTCAAATTCCAGTTTGTTAGACCAGTATTTACTTTGTTTATCATCTGCATTTCGCTGTCATATGGTATGATGATGACATAATCAAAACAAATCCACATATATGTCAGGTTAGGCAAGCTCGTCAAGATTGGTGGATTTGAACCCCATCAGCCAGATTTCATCTTCAGCTTTCAGAGTTGCCTATTCATGTAATAGTTTTACTTTTCCATTGAAGTATAAGAGTAGGTTATTGTCATTGCCCTATTAAATCAATGACTGGCCTGTTAGCTAGCAGAATTTGTAGTTTTCTGTGCAAATGTTTAGTTGACTGTAACATTAACTAAAGATAGTTGACTTGCTTGATATTGTCAGTAATGATGCATGCTAGACTTTTGAGGTTCTTGTTTTAGCTCAATTCATCAAACTTACTGGGTGGCTAATTACAGATGGGATATTATGATGCCTAGATCTTTCCATTACACAGGTAAAGAGTGTTCATTCTGTTCAGAGTGTTGATCCATTTTGTCTTCCTATACAATTGAAATTCGGAGTCCAAATTTTATTGGGCGGTGGATGTTGCAGGTTGGCTGTAAAAGCTATTTCCCGCAGTGGCTAGCCTCAGTAAGCCTATTTAACTTCACCGGGAATAGTTGTGAAGGTATTGATTTGATATCTGAGTTTTACAAACAATTCATCTCCGAGTTGCTTCCAACACTAAACACACACACACACACACACACACATGTTTGCTTTAATTCAAATTATTTACCTATGAAACATGTTCTTCTTCTTTGGTGCTGAGAGAAAGATGTGCAAAGAAAACTTCAGCAGTTAATCAGCATATTTCTTGCAAAAAGGTTTCAAGGCAAAGTTGAAATGCCCGAGGTTGATATTATATCCTCGTAGAAGGGAAAGAGTGAGCTGAAGCAGGGAGATACCTGGATGAGGTTAGCAACTAGTGCAGATTTTGCATTACTGGTAAAGCAACTTTTGTCTTCTGGTAGTTGGAGTCTAGGCTTCTTGATACCAAAATAGTTATAATAAGTTGTTTGACCCCACTTTGTTTGAAATGAGCTACTTGTTGAAAAATGTAGCTTAAGGCCTGTAGATGGAGATGCACATTTGTGAGGTGGTAGAGCTCTTTCACTAGTAAATCTTTTAACCCAATTTATTAACTCTGATTTAAGGCTCCTACAAAATTTCTCTTGTGATCTGGCTGAACAAGTCTGGGGTCAAGTAAATTTGTGTGAAAGCAAGTAGGAAACATTGCACCAATAAAACATAAGCTTGTGGGCTCTAAAAAGTTGTGTTATGTTTTGTTTTCTGTACCCAAAAAAAAAGGTGTATTATCTTAATGAATCTCTTTCCCTATGTAACTACAATGGCTGGCTGGATCAGAAATAAGCCAGGAGCTTAAAATTGATAAGAAAAGCAGAGGTGAACTTATCACCTCTTTTTTTTAATGAATTGCAATCATCCATCCAATGCTCTTTGGAATCAGTTACACTAAGTGCATATGTTGTAAGGCATTTCGTCTATCAGTGAAATCACGGTCTTCCTTCTAATTGTCTTTCCTCTTTCAGTTCAGTTACTTTCCATTGGAGAGAATTTATTCAAAGGAGTTTACTCTAAGACACGGTTCAGTTAGTTTTCATTGGGAAGAATTTATTCAAAGGAGTTTATTCTAGGACAAGTGTCTCATAATTTCATATTATAACTCAAATTGATGATGCTTACTCTTATTGCTATTGATGTAGTTTTTGCTGCTTTTTTAGTTGTATTTGCCTTAGATGCATGTTGGAAACCCATTACCCCATGATTATAAGACCCTGGTTTTTATTACATCAAATTTCACAATAAAGGATCTCATCAGATGTATGAAAATGATCAAACATTACCAAATAGAAGATGACTTGGATGCACCAAAAATTATATGGAAATAAGATTGAGGGCTGAGCCTGCAAGTTTGATTGTCACGAGGCTCCAATCCAATTTAGTGAAAGAGAAGTGGCACTTGACTCACAAGCATCATGTGGATTTAAAGTTTTGAAAGTCAAGTTAATTTATATTTTTAGTAGAAGTACACATTAGTCAATGTGATATCACGACAACATAAATAGAATTTTAGCATGAAATTACTTTCAGCATGTTGGACATTGAGTAAGCTTTCTAATATATTTTGAATCATATTAATTAGAAATTGGATAATAAAGTTATGACTGAAAATATTGAAACTTGTTAATGTGGTTCTGATGTTGTGAACCAGTGGCCAGAATATATTGTTCTTATTATGTGGATGTGGATGGTGACAAATCTATCATCGATACACTTTGAATATAATGTCCCTGTCACTCTCCCAGTCCCCACTGGCTCTGTTCTTCTACCTGTCTTGTCGGCCATGTTCGTGGCCACCCGCCATTGCCAGTGCTTCATCGATGGGAAGCGGAGTGGATGACTCCACTTGTTTTGTTTTCCTATTGGAAGCAAACCCCTACTGTTTATCCTGCTACCAAAGACACTTTGATTTTGTTTTCTTTTTTTCTGGATGAAGCTACCAGAGAGCTGGCCCTGTTTGTTTACCTCCATTAAGTCTGCGTGACCAGCGTGGTCTGGTAGGAAGTGTGTAACATATTGTTCTACAAAGAAGGGGTATCGGTGAAACTGCATCGAGTTAGGATTTCAATTAGTTGGTGGCTTGCTAGTTTCTTTTCTTCTTCTTTTTCTTCTTCTTTTTTTTTTGTGCTGTCAGAGCTGGATTAACTTGTCCGGTCCATTCGTGTTGCAGCCTTGTCTTCCACCTGCCTCCTTAATATTTCCCATTAGTTTTGCAACCTTGCCTTCACCTACTTTATTGGTCTTTTTATTTTCATCTGACATAATGATAGAGTGATGTTTTCTCCCCCTATAGATGGGTCGATGGACTATTTGAATTTTAGGTTCGGCCTATTTATTGGAGATGATTGATGAAAGTTCTTATCCTTAAAAATGCGCTATTGATGTAAATTTAAGTCCGCTATAGGATTACTGTTGTGCTGATCCTTTTTTGTGTTCAAATTCAGAATCAGTTCGATGGCACTCTGTCATTTTACTATTTGTTGACTTTATTTATGCTGAAGGATGATAAATTTTGTCAGCAAAGCGTAAATATGAATGCACAGAAATGTCTGCAGGTGCATTTTGCAACAATTTTTAATGATACACAGGCTCATCTGTTCCCAATGAAATGCTAATAAATGCAAAATTTTAAAACCAATGCATTTGTGCATCACCAAACCGTACATCAAATTGCAGTAGCTTTGAGGCAGTTATGCAAAGCAAATTTACCTGATCCATCACCTGATCCATCTGATGAAGAACAACTTAGCAGGACTTGAGGCAAATATTAGCATCCTTTTCTTATCCGGCTCTAATTCTTAAACCATGTCCTTAGGTGAAGGTATAGGACATATTGTTTGCCAGGTAGCCCCAAATGGAAATGGTTGGACACAGCCAAAGTGCCTAACAGCTGCTTGGGGATCAAGTGTAATCTCAATAGGAGTCTTTCTAATCTACAGCATATTTCTGTGCAACAATAGAAAAGACAATGTGATATCCTTTATTTTTGAAAATACTTCATCATGTGCCTTTCTGGTCAGCATATTTCTGTGCAACAATAGAAAAGACAATGTGATATCCTTTATTTCAGTATAAAAAGATAATCAAATATATAGCTACCGCCAAGAAAGAAGGTGCAACTATTTTATGTGGTGGTGGTCAACCTCAGGTAATTTTCCTTTTCATTCTACCACAATTATATAATTGCTGGATTGTGATGCCAAATAGCATTTCTACAAAATGCCTGCATTTAAAGAAAGGGTTCTATATTGCCCCAACCATCACAACAGACATTGATACCTCCATGCAAATCTTGGGGGACAAGATTTTCAGACCTGTTCGATGCCCGAAGACATTTACAACTGAAGATGAAGCCATCGATTTTGCTAATGATACGCAGTGAGTTCTTAAAATTCTGTCAACAATTAACGGAATTAACTCAGTTAAAAAAGTTGATCCAATTTGGTTAAACATTATCTGATTTCTCCTTTTCTCCAGTTAGCTTGGCAGGTGCTGTGCTTTCCAAGGATCTAGAACTTTGTAAAAGAATTACAGAGGTGTGGCAAGACAAATATCTGAAGCATTCATCCTTTCCCAAGCATTCACAATTTATAACCATCGAGAAGTATCATATGAGCCTTGAAAGCACTTAGAGTTTTTAAGTTCTCGACAAGAAGATGCATACATTTGGAAAAAGGTTCATTTTTGCTGCAACACCACCTTGAATATATTTATACATTAATTTTAAATAGAAGGTTGTCTCCATATCTCTCTATATTATATAGGCTAATTCCCTATTTTCTGTCACAGAGACAGTTTCCCACATCTACTTTGGTGAGTTTGAAACAAAAAAAAAACCCTTACCAACTGCCACAAGCAAGTGTGAAAGGACAAAATTGATTGAAATGTGAAGCCGCCGTCAGGATGAGGTTATTCTGATAGACATTTTAGATCAATTCTTTATAAGAGACATTTTAGATTGGCAGTTAAGAGAGTTTTTGTTACAGTGAAGAAGAACAAGGATCTCATTATTTTTATCCTCAACAGCAAACCTTAATTCCTTCCATCCCGAAAAACTTCCAACAAACACAGGTGCAAATATGGGTCACTTCTTTTAGTAAATAGTTTAGAATGTTAATTGTTTGACATAACAGTCAAGCCATTTTTTGAAATCCTGATTCGCTGTCGAGATCGAGAATCGAGAATCTGGCTACCGATATAACCAGAAAATTATTATTTTCACATTCTAAACTGCAATTAGGACTATACATCCAATGTGAAGAAAAATTTCACTCTCTTTCATCAACAACATCTGTATCATTCAGGAAATTCAAGCAGGGATTGTGTGGGTGACTTGCTTGCAGCCATGCTTCCTCCAGGCTCCCTGGGGTGGAAAAAAGAATAGTGGATTTGGGCGTGCTCTCGGAGAATGGTAGGTGGTCAAACATATCCACTGGTCATGCTCCGTATCTAACAACTGAGAAGAGATTTATTGCGGCAATGCTTATTTGTTCTTGTTTTTATTCAGGGGACTCGATAGCTTTTTAAACGTGAAGCAGGTGACTGAGTACGTTTCAGATAATCCATGGGGTTGGTACCACCCACCGAAGCTATGAAACTGTGGGCGAGAAATGAGGCTGCCAAAACAGGTAGCACCAGTAGTATACATCGCTTGATAACGTATTAGAATAAGGGTTTGAGCATCCATTGCATGATTTCCAAGTTCCCGCTGTTCTAATTGCCATCTAGAACTTGCATTTAGAACAGAAGGAAATGCAACTATAATCTTTGTTCATTTTTCTGAGGAAGAAATATGATGATGTTCTTATCTACTGGAAATTAATTCAAATATAAGGCACCATCATCATCTTAGTGAAATAGAGGTTGGTAATACTGCAGGCCTTAAATCCTGAATACGAGATTTTGTGTTCTGGTGAATTTATTTATTGACTGGAACCAGGAAAGCCATCCTACTTGATCACTGAGGTGATGACCGGACTGTGAACAGTAAAGAGCTGAAAGAGAACAGTGACGACATTCTAAGACACAATTATTATTTCTGCCATACAATTTTATTGGTTTTACATTGAAGCTAGGAAGCCACATCCCCAGAAATTATTCAAGAAACACTCCAGAACAAATTGCTTCGATGTTTTGCATGAAAAATTAGGACGATGGTCTCACCAAATATAATACAAGAAACATGCTGCAAATTATTTATGCCACATAACATTAAATGATTCTATTTTGAAAGAAGGCAGGTAGTTTCACCACACATGATCGAAGAGACACACTCAACAACGATAATTTTAAGCACTCGATAGGTTCATAAACCACCGAGGCATTTTCATTGCCACTGCCTGTCCTCACTGATGGATTTGGTATTATTACTTGCGGCCTATGTTATCATTAACTTTCTCTTTGGACTTCTCCTTATCTTGCTCTGTCTCACCCACAACTGCCTCCTTTGCATCCTCCCAAACCTCCTTGGCAGTCTCACTGATTTTTTCACTCTTTTCTTTTGCTTGCCGGCAAAACTCTTCAGCTGTTGATCTTGCCTTCTGCCCAATTGCATGTGAGGTCTCCTCCTTACTGTTAGTTGAGTACTGAAGATATTGGGAAAAATGAAACTAAATCAGTGAAAGAGAGAATTCCAAAGCAGAACATCCATAAAAAGTATATATATAAAAAAAAGGGATTGGTATATTACATTATTTTTTCAACCATTATTTGAAGGTCAGTTTCATTTTTCATGGGATATAGAATTGGCCTTGTACCAGAAAAAAAAAAACTCTATCACTGAAGAAGAAGCCAACTTCTAATCCTTTAATATAGAATTGTTCTACGACAAACTGGAGATCTAGATTTAGAATAACCATTAAAAGTACAAGAAAAATAAAGGATCTTAAGATCTGAAATCCACACAGACTAGTGGGTGCGAAGACCTCAAACGGTGAGTATTGCTTATAGAGAGAGTGAGGATGTTAGGCGATAGAAAGTAATAGACATACGCTGTTTCTGAGGGTACCACCAAGCGAAGGCAGCGCAATGGATGCCTTCAGCGTCGAGGAACGGCGACCATGGAGGACGAGCTTGTCCATCTCGATCGATGCACAACGCCCAGCTCTTCCTTGTATCGCATATAAGAGAGAAAACGGAAGAATGAGAGAGAGAGAGAGAGAGGGGGGGGCTAGGGGTGCACGTGGATCGAAGATAGAGGGGTTTGCAAAACGTGGCCGAAGGAGAGTGTGGGCACGTATCCACGGGGGCACTGACGGTCGCCCGGCTTCGTCGGGTTTGGTTTGGCGGACGGCATGGCAGGAAAGCAGGTCGGATGGAGGTATTAATTCATGGCATTAACGCTTGATACGTCCAAATGAACGCTTGTTTTGAATTGTTTTGAAACCGACAAATATATGCTTGACAGACACCGTAACCAGTTCCATGGGATTGTTGATGTGGAATGATTTTTTTTTTTTTTTTTTTTTCTTTTCTTCTATGATGCCACCTGGGTCTACATATCTAAATATTATTTTTATGAATCCTAGTGGTTTCCTTTTGGCGACAATTAATCACGCATCATCATGAGACTTATCCTGTAAAATAATCCATTTAGTGCGTATTTAATGTTGCTTAACGTATTTTATAAGCCTTCTTTTCGTATTTAAATAATCCATGGACTAATCTATTGAAATCTTTTGGTATGTAAATAGGCCAGCCGGAAAGATTCTCTCTCTTTTTTTCTTATTGAAGTCCTTGATACCATCCATGAAATAAACAATGTCACGGTGGCTGCATGATATCCTTGAGAACCTCAATTAAGCACTAGTTTTTTTGGGGATTGCCCCCTTAGTTCCTGTCTCACAATCCATTGCGTCTATTAGGTAGAATTTTATTTCACAGTAAATGCATGCATCTCTGTACCTTAAATCTTTCTCATGGGCACGTAAGTTTTCTTTTTTCGCCCTCCTCTTTTTGATGGGTAGAGATGGTTAAATCTATTCAATTTATTAAGGAAAAAAAAAAAAGAAAAGGGGTAAAGAGAAGAAGAAAAGGCACGTTCAAGGGTGTAAATTAGCAGTTTTTTTTTAAAAAAAATAGAGAAATATAGATTTTAATTAGTATCTCTTTGTCCATTTGACTTGAGGTCAGCAATTAGTAGATTCGACGCCATGCGTAGATAAAGGGGAAAAAAATATTATCTATATCTTTTCACCGGTGATGATATATGATAATTTGATTTGACGATCCAACAAGTCCTTGGTATCCAGAAAACATGCGGCGAATGATCTGCAGGCGTCCACTGCACTAAATTTCTACCTCAGGCATGACGTCCAACGAGTGTTGGATGATCAATCAAATGGCCCGATCATACCAACTGAAATGCTACGAAATGCTACCGTCGGTCGTTTTCTTTGTGAGAAAACCATGGTAACCGCTGACCGTTTGCCGTCCAACCTAATATATAATGCTCTGATAAGGCCGCTGGTCGGTGACTTTTCTGGTCGTCTCTATTGGCCGCCTGCTTTCGTTGGCCAATTTTGCATCCAATAATATAACTCCTCTTGCTTCGCCCCCAAAAAATATTTATATCGCTTCAGTTGAGCTCGAATCAGACTTTATATTGAGCCGCTTACTTACTCTTCTTTCTTTTTCTTTTTTTTTTTACTCTTCTTCCTAACATCCTTGAATGCAAGTCGGCGTGTTTCGATTTTATACCGTCTCTGTTTTCCTTCCCCTCTCTTTTCCTTTCTACGCCTCCATTGTACAACTGGTCATTTTTCCTGTTCCATCACTATGAAGTGGACGCTTTGTCCTCCACCTCGGCTACAAGTGCACCATCCATCTCTCTACTGAATGTCTTTCTCCTCCCTTTTTTTTTTTTAATTTTTTTTTTACCTCTACCTTCCTTTGACCTTATGATGCTCTTTGACAAGATCCAGTCACACTGGAAATAGAAGGTGAGAATTGGTGAGGTAACAAAATTTGGTCCATTATGATCCAAAGAGGAATTTTAAACAGAGAAAAAAAAAAAAAAAAAATCTCTTGACACGTGATTAAAATCGTGTACACTGGATATGATTAAAGATAGAAGTGAGCTCAGTTGAGTTGGGCTACATCCTAGCCTAGGTTGAAGCTCATGTTCAGCTGAAAACTCAATCAAACTGAATCACAATAATTTATTTGAGTTAAAAATTTGGTTGATTGAATTAATTTTTAATTTTTAAATATTTACATAAAAATAAGTAATATTTAAAATAATTATAGCTAATTATTTTAGAAAATTTATTATGCATAGAAAGCTATTCTCATATAATTTATAAAAATTCAGTACAAAATTTTAAAGGCTCACTATATATTAAGGTTTTGCAATTGCATTCGAAACAAATCCAAGTATAACTAAAAACCAATGCTTCAAGTCTTCTTTGAGCTTGAACTTCAGATTAGGTGTAGACCGAACCAAGTAAAAGCCCGAGCTTAGCTCTATTTTTTTGTTTTTCTGCTTTAATTATAAGTCCAAATCTAGTTCAAATTAGTTTAAGCTTGGCCCATGGCCTAACCCTAAGTAGGGCCGGCCTAATAGGCCTTGGGCCAGTTCGAGCCTACTTTCAGCCCTAGGTACGGATGGATAGCTGCCCGAGCGTGGATCCTTTGTAGTACACGAAAGTGTACACATTTAGATGGCCACCTTATATCATATTTCAAATACGGATGGCTATGATGTACTTAGAAAATAAAGATGGATTTATTAGGACCTGTGACTGTAGATATGGGATAGCTATTTGTATCTGAAATGAAATGAGTTATATAGCAGTCATTCAAATATGCACGATACCCTACGCTGCAAAGCTTGTCTCACGGGGATTCCATTTGACCAAACATTTCACCTTAGAATTGGGATGCATGGAACTGTGAAGTAAAGAGTAAAATCGTCCTGTGTTTCGGTGTATCACTAGCATTCTGATCCATGGAATGCAGCCCCTCCAACAATAATTCTGTCGCACAAGGTCAAATCTGTCCCGTTCCCTATCAGTCTCGAGCTTCATCAAAGCCCAACCAGCACAATCATCAAAGTAGAGATGGAATTCACTTAGCTTTTGCCATTGGCAAGAAGGTACCGCAATATCCCCCCATCACTAACAAGATCCAACGCACAACCAATTTGGATTGCCTAAATTTCAGCATGAATAACATAATTCCACCACTTTGATGCAAAGAAAGAAGTTACCAGTCCAATTCCAAGGATAATTTGCACAAAGCGTGCATTACGGAGTCCATACAATAAGTAAATGGAAGAGACGATATCAATGACCAATATCCTTTCTTTTGCAGCCAGAGTACTTGCAGAGGAATGGCACGTAGCTCTTGTTAATTATCCTTGTACATGGATCTGTTTAGGCTTCATGAGTGCTACATATAATCATGATGTCTTGTCCTGGAGAATGAAAATAATTTTAGAGGATGGCACAGGGAATAGTGGAATACAAGCTAGATTAGTTTGACGTAATGGATAAAATCTTGTTATCATGAGTCATAACATTTCCTATGAAAATGGAAATCATTCTTTTGCACAACCTTGTTACCGCCTTTGCCTTTACCATATTATTAATGCAATCCATAATCTGCTCCTCTCTTGTCCATTTACTTTTAAGCATTTGGTCCAGAATTCTAGACAGAACTCACCTTCCTGCTCTGCTCCAGGACCTCCATTGGATGTGATCCTGTTGGAAATCTAAGTCTATTCTGGCGCTCTTGAGAGCAGCTTGGGGTCAGTTTTGCTTAGTGTTCTAATGGATTATTTAAAAAGAAAAAATTCTAGAATCTTCAGAACGACGTTCTTTTCTATCAATTCCATTATATGTAAAATTCTTCTTAGCTCTCTTAAAAAGAAGAGCATATAAAAATGGCCTTATTCTCAAAAATCTTCTCTCCTCTCATCCCCTTGACCTCTTCCTTGTACATTCTTTGTTCTTGCAAATTTTATTTATATAAATAAATTAGGGGGTTTACCCCCTGTTCACAGTTCGAAACCTAAAAAAATAATAAAAAAAAATCTAGTAAAAATTTATTGAGTCAATTGAATGGTAAACTTTAAGAGCAATTCTTAAATGACAAACAACTCTCAGTGATTACCCATGCATCCAAAGAAAAGGGGAGTGTGGTTGTATAGGTTTGTTGTGAGAGCTAGTTTAACACAGCACTTTCTCCTTAATGTCTAATTTCTTATCATACATTACTACTACTACTACTACTACTATTTTTTCTGCCATCTCTTTTTAGCTACATGATATAGAAATTAATCTGGCAAATCTGACAGACCAATCAGACGATGATAGTACCAATCAGCAATTTTTAAGAATAATATATCTTACAGCCTTGGTAAGTCATACCTTAGTTTCTTTTATAGTTTATTACCACCAACCAACAAGTACACCAAATAAAGATCTAAAAATAATAAATAATAATAATATAATTATAATTATTTTAAAATTATTCTATATTTTATATGTTATGAATCTCATTATATATGACAAGAAAAATAAAAATAAAGATCCATGCTAACTCTATAGCAGATGAAATCTTACTGAAAGCTAGTCTGACAAGAGGAAGTATGCTTCTTTGTTGCAGGATGCACCGCAGATGGAGAAAATATAGTCCTAAATAATGAGTGGGGCAGTAAGACTCACAAATCCTAACATAAAGTTTACCGAAAATATTAGATATGCTACCATTGAGAGAAGAGTGCATGAGGCCTTGTTTGAAGGATCTTGATTTAAGAATAATGATCATATTCTCCCAAAAACAAAAGGGATGATGATCATGTATCTCTTTTCTGAAAAGAAATTAAGAAAGTCAAAGAATAAGTGGGATACCCAAAGTTTAGTCCCACATTGGATGGAAAAAAAATGTGTTATGTGCTTATAATTCAAGTCCACTTGCTACCCATTAACTTCCACTCGAGTTTTTGGGCCACGTGGTTTCGGTTCGCTAACGAAGTTATTGGGCTAGCAGATGGGCGTGGGGCGATCCGTATATACAGAAGTTGGTGGGCATGAGGAAATGGCTACCTATGGGGTGTCCATGAACCACCCTTCCAGCACCAACGATCCAACTGGAAATAAATTTTGGCTAGTTTGTGGCGTGCGACGAGAACATCGCATTATAAGGTGGGGAGATAGCCATCTTTTTATAAGGTGGGGAGATAGCCATCTTTGCAGCACTAATGACCCGACTCGGAATAGATTTTGGTTAGACTCAGAATAGATTTTTGCTAGCTTATGGCGTGCGACGAGGACATGACTTGGAATAGATTTTGGCTAGCTTGTGGCGTGCGACGAGGACATCGCATTATAAGGTGGGGAGATTATAATACTCTAAGTTTAGTCCCATATTGAATGGGAAAGAAATGTGCTACATGCTTAAGTGCACTTGCTACCCATTAATTTTCACTAAGTTTTTTGGTCACATGGTTTTGGCTCATTAGAGTTAATTATACTAGCAAATGAGCAAATGAGCTTGGAGCGTTACACTAGGATTTTTTATGAGGTATTTTGTTGGTAGAATGAAACATCTTATGAGATAAATATGAATAGATCAACCTAAAAAAGTATTGGATGACATGTAAGGCTAACGTAATTGTGAAATATATTTCCACTTTTTTTTAAATTAACATATCTTAAAATAAAAGAATAAAATAAAAGAGATGGGGAGGAAAAAAAAAAAAGAGAGAGAGAGAAAGTGAATGGGCTATTGCCGCTTAACCGACGCATTGTGTTCCAGAGTCTTTGGTTTACGTTGCTGGCTCTAACTCGCCGCTTTGAAAGTTTGAAACCAGAGATGGCTACTGCTTGCCGGCAAGCGGCGGCATGCCTGCCGACCGCCATGGATCTTTTCGGTTTTCCGTGCTCCGGTTAGCCTGCAACCTGGCACCGTCCTCGCATTCCAGACGGAAACCCGAGAGGGAAAAGAGAGCTTGGAAGAGCCCGACAAATATCCTCGCTCCACCGCTGGAAGACAAGTCCACCTCCATTCTTGTGATCCACGTATTCCGGTCTCCAATGTAAGTATTTTAACGATAATAAATTATATTTAATAATTCAGATTATACTTTAGAATTCTTATTTTTTAAATTTAAATTTTATCAAATTTGAATGAAAATTTTATTGGACGGATGCAAACCATGCTCGCTTGCTCTCACATTTTATGTATCATGAGACCCCAACGATTGACGCCACTTAAAGCCTTAATCTGGGAACCTTATCTAATAAGATAACTTGATTGATGATAGATAATTGGCCCACTTGTCATCCTAAATTTTTCTATTAGGAATTATAAATGTTTGATTAGATTGTTTAGTTGTTGAATGGTCAGCAACTATTGATTTTATTTTATTCTTTTTTAAAAAAAAAAGAAAGAAAGAAAGAAGAGAAAGCTTACTTAGATTTGTTGAGACAATGAAAAAGAAAACAAGGGAATGGATAGACTGACGGGCTATTGACAAGGAAAGAGAAGCATTAGAGCCGTCTAGCCCGGTACGTGCCGTCGCAACTCGTGCAGTACAAAGTAATAGCCTTATCTATTGCCGACATATCGCACCATAATGATATCATGGAGCTCAAGAGAGGAGTAGAAGGTGTGAATGCCCAAACTAGAGCCGCTTAATTTCCTTCATTTTTAATTTTTCATGTGGATCTTTAATTTTTTTTCCATCATTAAATACCAATTTCACGGCCACAAGAAAGCAATTATAATAATGAATGCCAATACTTTTTTTTTTTTGGATAAAAAGAAATATAAGGCTAAGGCCTCACATATAAAAAAATCTTGAATATCAGCCATAGCCAACTGAGATAACTAGAAGAAAAAAGTCTGTACTCCAGAATCTGAACTGATGTTGAACCGCTGTCCAGTTAGTGAAAAAATAGGCAACCTGATTACCTTCTCTCTGAAAACATAGATATCTAAAATGTAGGAATTGCACTCATTAAAGCTTTCAAGCGCCGAAGCAGAGAGCGTTGACTGTGAGAGACCCAATTGAGCTAAGATATAATTGTAGAGAAATTCCCTTTTAAGATGATATTGGGCCCTGAAATCTCTTAATAGTTTCATGCAAATCATACCAAGTGCCCATGACTTCAGCAAAAGGCACATGTTTAGTAGAAAGAGGAATGACCAAAGTCAACAGGATCCATCCCATGTGATCCCTAACAACAGTGCCAGCACTAGCAGATGAGGGATGAACCGATCTATCGAAGAAACTAATGTAAAGGAATCCACAAAAAGATACGGAGGAGAGCCCTAAAAACTAAAATTTAAATGTTCCTAAGAGCAAGATATAAGTGTAAGAATTCAAGTGCCTAATATAACCCCTGATCAGCAACCCAGCTAAAATTGAACCACATATATTGAAAGTAAACCATATTATGAGCTTTCCAAATTCACCACAGAATATAGCAAAAAATAGTTTTATTCTCATAAAAATCCTATCCAATCTCTCTTGAAATAAAAAATCCCAAGCTTCATGCATAGTGTGGAACAAAGAGAACTATCAAGGCTAAAAGTATTACCAAACTTGTTTTGATCTATCGCAGTAGAAGAAGAGATGATCTATAGATTCATTAAAAAATCAACATCTTTAATAACTAAAGTTAAATGTAGGGATCTGAGTAGCTTGTAAATTTGGTGTTGGTATCTTATTATGCCATAATTTTTAGATGAAATGAAGAACCCTTTATTGAGCTTGCAACTTCCAAATTCTCTTGGCCTTTGAAGGGATGTACTCTATATCTACCATAGTATAAAGAATATCTTGCACAGAGACTTTGGATTTGTAGTACAGACCCTAAGTTAAAACATCTTCCCTTGTTACACTTCCAACTAGGGTAAGCAGAATCTTATTGACTATATGAGTAGGCAAAATCTGTTCAAGCAACTCTTGATTCCAAGTTCCAAAGTCCCTCAACAATTGATCTATCACGGACAAAAAAGTAGTAGCATCAAAGCTATAGATCAAAGGTTTTCTATTAAGAGAAGTAAATAAAATCAAAGGATGAGTAACAATAGAAACAAATGGTCCACTCCCAACTGACCGAGTCAAATTTTATGAGAGCTTAACAACTATAGGACAAAGAGCCTTCAACATAGATAAGGCACTCCGAAGAAAATGATAATGTTCCAATCACTAGTGAATTTATATTTGGTAAGTACGACTCTTGCACATAGACCCTGTGAATGAATAAAATTCTTCTTGCCACCCTTTTAAGTAATGTATCCCATCAGTATATAGTGTGAGGAATACCCAGCCCACCTACATTCCTTGAGTTACAAATTATCTCTCAAAAGAGTGTGTGTAAAGACTCATTGCCTATCTCATAACCCTATAAAAAGCATCTTATAACTTTAGAGAACCAACTAATAAACCAACGAAGAACAACCATATTTGATATTAAGTGTAAAAGGAGGGAGCCTAATATTGAACTGATCAAGGTTACTTGGCTTAGAAAAGAAAGCTGGCACCACTTTCAAGATTTCAATCTCGTAAGGATATGGTCCATGATGGGCTATAGATCAACTTATTCTAGTTTGGTAGTCTTTAAAGGAACACCCAAATAAACTTTCAATGAGGAAACACATCATACACCAAGAATTGCAGTTACATCAACTATCACATCCAAAGAAGTAGAGGGATTAATTTAAACCATAAACTTTTACGAATTCACTTATTAGCCTGATTGCAAACAATATGCATCGATAATAGATCTAAGTATGAGATAATCCCTTCTTGTGGTTGTGGTTATAGAAAGAGGAAAGCAATCATATGCAAGCATCAAATGGTTGATCTTTGGACTCATCCTTGCTGGCTAGAACCCTTCAATTTGGTGACGCGAAACAGCTACACGAATTCGCCGCGTTCACATCTGAGCCTAATTCTGTTCTTTGGAATGCTTATTTGACATTTGTCTTTCCTATCACAGCTTCTCACGAAAGGTCACGTGAGGAGGTTCACACGCAAATTAGTCCATCTTAGACTGTCTTCCTCCGGTCAAACTTGAAGCTACCCCACCTCATCCTCGAATTCAAGTCAAGAGTGCCAGGGAGCAGCGCTACGGTAACTCAGAAAATCGACTCAGAAAAGTCACTCATGCGTCTTCCACCAGCAATTTTGCTTCATCAAACGGCACGCTTAACAATACCAATTCAAAGAGAGCAAAGAGAATGCAAACCACAGCAGCTGAGTGACTTTTTGAGTGGTTTATTTGAGCCACTTAAATATTTCTGGTGCCAGAAATATCCCAGGTTAGGTTTGGTCACTTTAACGGGTAGAGTGATATTGCCGGCCACTCAGCAGAGGCGTTTGAGTCACACTCACACATTTATCATCTCAAGTACGGAAAGCTTTAGCAGCCAAAGTCTTTGCCAACTAATATCAGCCAGTCCTCATCTTCAAAGAACCTAAAAATTGAACTGCTTTGGGTTGTAGTCTGTTTGCTCGGCAATGCTGCTTCCGAGCATCCAAGACACGTATAAGAATAATTTCATGTGCGATTTTGTCTCTCGTGAATTATTGAGCATTGTAAAACTCTTCAACTTCTCATGCAAAACAAGCAAGCTTGGATTCATCTGAAGGTAAACATCACAAGACATGCAGATGATTCACTAGAGACATTGAATCTGATCGGAAAGTTAAGCTCCGACACATAGACATCACCTTTTTCATGTGCGACACCTGTGATATCTAATGGTGCATGAGATATTGCGAAGAGTGATACTATGGAATCCCAATTTGGTACCAAAAAAAAAAAAAAAAAAAGGCATTTTGTAATTAAAGGTCTGTGACAGTAGGAGACACGTAGTATTGGATTTTTTTTTGGCACCGGATTTCGGCTCCAAAGCATGCGGTTTCCCATTGCAAATGAAACATCACATGAGTTGGTCCAGTGCACGCCTAACCACAGGATGCGACCATGGGTAGGCATCCGGAATGTCTGGAGGGAATTCTTCCGTCAGTCCGATCTAGCGTGTCGTTTCCCCGGAAGGCGTTACGTGGAACGTCGCCCTTCGCCCGGACCACGCAGCAGCGTCGCTTTCGCCTTTTTGCCGTCCGTTCCATCGCCCGGCAGCCCACACCCACTAGAAGTCCGGAATCTAATCGGCTCTAAAGTTATTCCCTCACATCCGTCCGCATGGTTGGCACAAGAAAGAGGACGTGGACGATTAACTCTCTTCCTCCTCCCTCCCCTCAATCATTAGCCTTTAAATTCACACTCCCTCTCTCCTTCTTCTACCAAGCAATTCTCGCTCTCCTGGGCTCCAAACTCCCCCCCTCCTCCCTTCTCTCTTCGTATTCCTCTCCCCGTCTAAAGCTAGACCATGGTAAATAGCATGCACTCGTAACCAAACTCTTCCCTGCCTTCTTCTTAGTCTGACCCCTTCTCTCTGTCGACAGGTTTCCGCTGGAGGGTACGCCGATGATGACGGATCCAACCAGGGCTTAGTGGTAGATTTTAACGGGAATCCTGTTGACAAAACCAAAACAGGAGGATGGCTTGGGGCTGGCCTCGTTCTAGGTGCTCACTATGGGGATCATTATGCTTGCATTCATAATTGGATTCATGGATGTTATATATATGAGATGTATGTGTATGCTGTTGCAGGAACTGAGTTGTCGGAGAGGGTATGCGTGATGGGAATCTCGATGAACCTGGTGACATATTTGGTCGGAGAATTGCATCTCTCCACCTCCAGATCAGCAAACATTGTCACCAACTTCATGGGCACTCTTAACCTGCTTGCACTTCTCGGGGGCTTTCTGGCTGATGCTAAGCTCGGTCGTTATTTGACCGTTGCTATATTCTCCTCCATCACTGCCATGGTAGACCTCAAGCATGCATTAAAAAACTTGTTGCTTACTATCTCGTGAGGACATGGCGTTCGTCTAGATTAACGTTTGAATATAGTTTGCATTAAAAAAAAAAAATTACATATACTCCATGATACTGCGTCAGATTTAGAAGTCCTTGATGGTCAAACCGCTAAGATCTTCCTGTTTTATTCGAGTACTCTTTTGTTTACTTTTTTTTTTTTTTTTTAACTTTCGCTCTCAAGATCTGGCGGTAGAAAGTGACTGAAAGTGAACAGATTTTTACCTCCGAGGATTTAAATATCAAGAATATCGGTCTCTAATTTTGGACCAAATTCAATGAAATTATCTTTTTGTCATCCATCTCACTGCATCAAATTTTAAGGTCCTTTTTCCTCCTGTTTTGCACCAGGGTACTAGCTTGCTAACAATCGCCACAACGGTGAGCAACATGAGACCTCCGGTCTGCGACGACTTCCGAAGGAACCACCACCAATGCATTGCGGCAAGCGGCGGACAGCTCGCGATGCTCTTTGCGTCCCTCTACACGATAGCTTTGGGCGCGGGCGGCATAAAGGCCAATGTCTCGGGGTTCGGCTCGGATCAGTTCGACACGCGCGACCCGAAAGAGGAGAAGGCCATGGTCTTCTTCTTCAACCGCTTCTACTTCTGCATCAGCCTCGGCTCTCTGTTTGCGGTCACGGTCCTCGTGTACATCCAAGACAACGTTGGGAGAGGGTGGGGGTACGGCATATCGGCGGCCATGATGGTGATTGCAGTGCTGGTGTTGCTCGCCGGCACGCCGCGCTACCGGTACAGAAGGCCGCAGGGGAGTCCGCTGACCGTGATATGGAGAGTGATATACTCGGCTTGGAAGAAGAGAAAGCTGCCGTATCCCGCCCATCCCAGCCTGCTGCACGAGTACCACCAGGCCAAGGTTGCCCACACCGAGAAGTTCAGGTAAGACGAGGCACAAGGCACAAACCACTCTGCCTCACTGATTCGTAGGATCAATTAGAAGCCGATGCTATTCCAAACGGCCAACAACCTTCAATTTCTTTATGCTAATGTGTCAGCCTTAAGTTCTGCTGGCACATTACTAAGGAATCTCATGTCAGCTTTCACTGGTGTGGTGGAGTACAAAATTTACACCAGTGATGCACGCCCTCCAACTTGCACTGAGATGCATGCCAGATGCCGTTTAAAATATGAATTGATCTATCAATGAAGTTAAGCATGTATCTTTGGTGCGTTTGATAATCCAGATAGGGTCACATGATGATGACTCTTATGCTGGAATGATCCTATCTTGGGTGATCTAAGACCAATATATTTAATATGCCATAAAACTTTTAAGTCATAAATCATAAAATATCAAAATAACTTTTAATTAGTTAACCTTATTTTTACTAAAAAAAATTATCATTTATAATATATTTTACAACTAGCATGATGATTTTTCATTATTTCATATTATCATAATGATTAGATTAAATTATAATATTATTCTTATAATATAATTATAATATTATATTTATAATTATATTATTATATTATTAGAATTATATTATTATAATATAATGATATTATATTATATTATTGTAATGTTATAATATTAAATTATATTAACATAAAAATAATATCAAATATTTTTTATAAAGATGAGCAGCATTTTGATCTCTGTATCCTAAGTTATTGGTTGGGGGAAATCTTAAATACCCAATCGTATGGACGACTATGGGATAAGTTGGACAATGATTTTAAAGATGGGGTGATTTAGGATCACCATCACGTAAAATCATTAAGATGCAACTAAATTCAATGATCCCATCACTTCTATCTGAATCACCAATGATCTTGAATAGATCATCCCTTATCAAACCTGTTTTAAGGCATTGTCCAAGTATATCAAGGTGGTTTGAGCAATATTAATTTGCTATTAGTGCTTAGAAACTCTCTATTTTTTATTGCCAGCAGAACTGACCACATGTATCTAGGTGTAAAGGGCACATATTAGTTGTTTTTCTTTTCTTTTTTTTTTCTTTTTTTTTTTTGTTTTTTGGGGACAACAAGATGTTTAAAGTCGGTCGTTACTATGATCGCATGCAACCATTTTAATAGAACTGTGTGAGAAGGCGGAATGCACATGTGTGCATGTGTGTTTCCTGCAATAGAGTTGTCAAAAATACAAAAAGGGTTGGTGCAATGAGCAACACTCGTGCTGTTTAGAGCTAAAAAACCGAACACCCGCTTAGATGGCTTGTGAACTTGCTTGCCTCGAATGAGCACAGATCAGTAGTACTAACTGAGTCAGTGCTACTTGGTCAGGCTTAACCAAAGTTTTTTAGGCAGAAAATTTCAGAAACTATTCAGTTGTTTGAAACTTTGAATTGCACACCACATGCTCAATGCTTGCATCCTATTTTTATGCATAAATTAGTGAAAATTTTCTGAAAACAATGCAAGATAATATCAGGCACTCTATGTATTGGCTATTTATAATTTATGGTTCAAAATACTTCTCTTTCTGTTTATTTAGTCTCGCATTGGTTAATAAAAATTTCTCAACATACCTTTTTTTTATTGAGTTGTATTAAACTGGGTATCTCTAGATAGAATGATCTATATGTGGAGATTAGTCGAGCCCCACTTCAGCAAATTTGGTCCAATCCATTCAAGAACTGTGCTAACAAACCGTAAATTTGCCTATATCACAAGGTTGCAGATACGGAATAGGGTGACATCTCATTGGTAGTCTCAGTTTGTTCCCTTTCCTTTCCCTAAAAAAACATCAAGATCCTTTCCTTTTCCCAAAAACATCAAGGAACAACTGAAAGCTAAGTTTTCTTACTTAATTTATTCTTATTTACTATTAATTCATAATTTTTATATTTATTTTAATCATTTAATTTTCATCCATTAACTTAATTTTATAACACTATCACCTTGTATTGCAATTGCTCATGATCACAAAACTATAGCATGTGCTTGTCAGCTTGTGGGGTCTCATTTGAGCAATTAGAATATGCAAGTGGTTCTTTGATTAGCCTAAAGCAAACAGCTTTGTCTGCCATGAGCTATGCTGACCACAAAAACAAGGTGCTGAGATTTTGCCTTGTCCAATGCACATGACCATTTAGTAAATGACATACGTTGTCCCACGTAACCACACATTGAGACCTGGAGGATTTTTGTTTTCATATCAAACATGTACGCCAAAGCTAGATGCCCTTGTCCATACGTTTTCTAAGATGCCAAAGACCTAGGAAAGATATTGCTTTGCGTACCATGCATAATGAGTCATGATTGCATCTCGACACAAATCCACACTGACCCTCGAACAACATAAAATTATTAGGCCTTTGATATGCACCACCTAACTCTCTTAACTGGATAATATGGTGACAAGGCTTGGGTCATGGGAGAGGGGCTCCCTTGGGTCCCCCACCAACCCATCTTCACGTGGATGAAGTCCATGATTGCCTTGTCGTAAAGGAAGAAGCACTCCAGAGGTAGGGCCAGCACAATCCTCTTTCCAGCCCGAGAGAGATCTCACTTCTTCCAGATTTCTCCACATCTCATTCCACTCTTCTTCTACTTTCCAAATTTGAAATGGACGTCTACATCTCAAACTATTAAAATCTGATGTTCTATCCTTGTTTTCTCTAGAGAGATGCATACTCTACGCTCACTCCAAGTTGTTGGAATGAGCTGGGGATCGTATATTGCTGACTACATAGCAGTCAGTTTGCAAGAATATTCATTAATAGGATACGCTGGCCATCCGTTCTATTTTCATGGCTGGCAATCAAATTGTAAGAATTTTCATGGCTAGGTTATGCTATATCTGCTAACTTATAACCTTATGTCACATAGGAGAGATCTGGTTCCAAAAGTTCATATATAAAGATAATGCATGAAGGCATGTCATGCATACCATGCAAGTTTTGACAACTTAGTAACATGAAACTACTGTTCAGCCTAGAAGGAGTTGCACATATCTTTTGAAAGTCTTGCTCAATTAATTCAATAGAGTTATTATTTATATCTGGTGTGCAACTAAAGTTGGTAAAGCTTTGAGGCATGGATGAAAACACTGAATAACGTGTCCATACGCAGGTGCCTGGACAAAGCGGCAATCTCAACAGACCAAGCCACCTCCAAAGAGGAAGAGAGCAATAGTGGGACTAGCGAAGCTACCATGGTGTCAACCGTTACCCAAGTAGAAGAGGTGAAAATGATCCTAAAGTTGCTTCCAATTTGGTCCACCGGCATACTCTTCTGGACGGTGTATTCACAAATGACCACCTTTTCTGTTGAGCAAGCTACGTACATGAATCGCAATATTGGTTCTTTCGTATTCCCATCAGGTTCTTTATCGTTTTTCCTCTTCATCACCATCCTCCTTGTCACCTCGCTTAACGAGAAATTGCTTGTCCCCTTTGCTCGAAAGTTCACCCATAATGTTCAAGGAATAACGAGTCTCCAGAGAGTTGCTATAGGCCTCGTATTTTCGATGCTCGCCATGATCGTCTCTGCAGTTGTTGAGAAGGAGAGAAGGAATCTCTCAGTTCATCATGGCACCAGAATAAGTGCCTTCTGGCTCGTTCCCCAGTTTTTCTTGGTGGGAGCTGGCGAAGCCTTTGCATACGTTGGGCAGCTGGAGTTCTTCATCAGGGAAGCTCCGGAAAGAATGAAGTCCATGAGCACCGGTCTCTTTCTCACCACTTTATCAATGGGCTTCTTCTTAAGTAGCTTGCTTGTTTCTTTGGTAGACAAGGCTACGAATGGTGCGTGGATCAAGGACAATTTAAATAAAGGGAGATTGGACTACTTTTACTGGATGCTAGCAGTGTTGGGTGTATTAAATTTCGTGGTCTTTTTGGTGTTCGCAAGTCGCCACGAGTACAAAGTGCTAAATTTCGACTGGAAGAATCCAGTTAAGGAACTTGATGAGTGGAGAGATGAAAATGTTGATGAGATAAAAGGAATTGATGTGTAGGAAAGGGACAAAGCTAGGTGCGAGAGTTAACTGCACGTTTTGTCCAAAACTGTAGTTTTTCATGAAATATATTTTCTTTGCTTCGTATCATTCTTATCTTTCATTTCTGAGGCACATCCCTACATTGGAAACGGATGTTCGCATATTTTTCATGCCTTTGTTACGCTTGTACTTGTTGGATTGGGTAATTTGAACAACTTTTACTGAAGCCACTGTCTCAAAAAAATATATATATATATATTCCAATAACTGTTTTTGAGAGAAGCACCAAGAAGTAATGTTACATAGAAAAGATAACATAGACTTTTATAATCTGATAGCTTCCACTACTGATGCTCAGCTCGCTCACTAGGGGGGAAAAAGGGGCGTGACATCAAACAAGTTTAGAATTGCATGTAATCCAAATTGCTGATTATCTAGTTTTAGTTCTTTCTTAGGGTCTTTAAATGTTCAAATAAATTTGAATCCTTACATCTAATATTAAAAATCTCTAATTTTGAACCGCAATATTCAAGCCCTATTTATCATATGAACTTTTTTTTTAACAAAAAATGTGAATTTTAATTAGTAACTACCTAACCTCATTAAGAAATTAAGTGCCGTGGGACTAGGCTGTGCCCTTGACAGCCCTAAATGTGGGTCCAATCGCTGCTAGACCTCTATGGATGGGTTTGGATGCAGCTTGTAAGCCAAATAAGTCTAGATTTAGGCTATGTTTAGTATCATTATCAACTTTCTCTTAAAAAAAATAGAAACATAAATCTTATTTTAAATTTTTTTATATATTTGATGATAGAAACATGTTTGGTAGTCAGTGTTGCTTTTTGTTTTTTATAATCTGATAACAGCATAATCGTAACCATCCAATACTAAAAATATCAGCTCTTAGATTGATGAATAAAGTGAACTTCCAAGCTTTTCTCTTTTCAATTGAAATGCACATTAGCCATGTCCTAAGCGACATCCACATGTGTTATTCGCCACCATCTCCTCCTACCTCCCAAACCCTACTTCCTCTCTTACTCCTCGAAGCCAAAATTAGGGTTAGAACTTTTAGAAAACAGCTCCAAGCTGAGCCTCCTCTCAATCCTCTCTGGCCCTCTGTTAATGCCGATGCCCTCACTTGCCTTCTCATCCACCACCATGACCCCTTCTACCTATTGGAGTCCTTCCTCCATTAAAGTAATAAAATTAAATTTATCATAAAATTTTAAGATCAAAATATATTTCTCAAGATCTAAACAATGATGTGTTACTAGATTAGATGTTGAGGTTTTTTTTTTTTTTAAAATTTACAAAGGACCTCTGATCTAGTGACAAATAATGACGTGTTACTAGATTTGATGTTGGGATTTTTTTTAATGAAGGACCTCTAATCTAGTGACACGTTATAATTTGAATATTAAAAAATACATTTTAATCTTAAAACTGTATGGTAAATTTAATTTTATTATTTTGATGAAATATTAATCAAGTCAGTATGAAGTTCACTACTAATATGATCCTGTCTAAATTTGAAAATCATGTAAATTTGATCAAGAATTAACTAAAACCTTTAAATTATATTTTAAAATATTTTTTTGATATTTTTTTTATTATTTCTAAGTTAAATTATTTTTTTAGATTTTTTTTATACAAAGTGAAAGTATGTCTTATGTTATCTTTTAAAATTCTTCAAATTTATTCTTAAGAGAGAGAAGGAGAGTTGACTTTTTATTCTTAAATAATTTAATTTTTTTGATATTTTTATTAAATTTAAATGAAAAGTATTTTCTTATTTTTATAAGAAATCTTAAGTAAATAAAAAAAAAACAAAGACAAGAGAGATAATAAGAGCTCATGGGACACTCTTACCATCATATATCATATAAAAAAATTAAAAAAAATAGTGAACTAGCTTAAACTATACTAGTTAGTCCTGTTTGATTCAATTCAACCTATCTTAATTCTACGGAGTAGTTGCATAAATATACTAGATCATTGTCAAATTAACAATTCCTCATAGCACATCTTGGACTTAAGGATGAACAGAATGGTGGTGATTCAGAAATGTTATTGCGTGCTTAGGACAAGTTTGTACAAGCAACAATTCCTATAATTTTCAATCACTTAATATATATTGATTCTATTATAGCGGCTTCTTTTGATTCTTAATATATATTAATTCTATTATATACAGCTTCTTTTGATTTCTGCTTGTTAAAATAACCATTTAATTTGGGTCCATTCATTTGAGTTCTGAATCATTTCGGGAATTCTATACCTATACTTGATGATTCATAATTATTTTGGTGAAGAACTTCTGATCTTTTACGCAAGATATTCATATTAGTTTTGAATGAATTTGATGTTGATTTCACTTGCACCACTATTTTACCATTTTCATGACATCTCTATTGTAATATATCTAACAAGACTATCAATATAATTAACAAAAGATACTTATCGATCGTTTGACATGTGCGATCATTATCCTTAAGAGTAGATCGCGCTCTTCGAAGATGTTGCTCAGTGTAGGAGGATAATAATGGCCTACCCTTTAGGATACAACAATTGAACTTTGTAAGTGTGCAATCACAATGCAAAGATACATAAGACTGCTCAAACTTGCTTCACAAGAAGAGAAAAGAAAATTGATATAAAACTAAAAATGAAAGATGAGAGAAAAGCAAAACCTAGCATATAGGAGAAAGTTTGGTTCATGCTCTAAAGCTTAATGCATGAAGGTATTTATAGGGTTGAGAATGGACTATAAAAGGAATGAAAGATCGATTAAAATAATTATAATTGATTACAAAATTAGGCAACAAATGGAATGAAGAATCAATAATAACAATTGATTGGCAAATCAAATAATACCTCAATTTTGTTACATGTAGAATTCAAAAATTTGCTATATTTATCATACAAGATTTGTCAGTCTATGAAAGAATCAGGCTTATAAATCTATCATATTTATCATGCTAAATTTATTAGTTTATATAAAATTCAGACGTATAAAATCTATCACTTATTGGTATGCAAAATCAAGCAAGTTTTCAAATTCCTAGAAATTCTAAGAATTTGAATTAAAATTTATAAGCTTGAAGAAGGCTGAAAAAGAGGAAAAAGAAATATTTCTTTAACTTATAGCATATTCTCAGCTTTTTTTAGATATGAATAGTTCATCTAAAGCCAAAATATTATTTTGGTGACTATTTTAGAGATCCAAAATGGTTATTAAAATTTTTTGAATAAATTTTTGATTGAAAAAGTGATGGTACCATTCTGAAGGATTTAGGTACCTATCAAAAATAAAATATATTTTCTCTATCAAGAAAACAAAAAAAAAATGGCATTAAAAGGACCTTCTTAATGTGTCAAAAATATAGATACAAAACTAAAAAAAAAAAAAAATCTAGATGTGGCAAATAAAATTTGATACTTTTGATTTTTAAATAGTATAACCTATTCAAACCTGAAAACCTAATAATTATCTTATTAAATATATTTCAACAAAAGGATGCTCTTGGGATATCATTAGAACTATTAAATATAATTATTATTTTTTAAAAAATAATATAAATTTTTATTGTTTTGCAGGACTCATCGTTATGAATTTTTTTGGTCCAGCATTAAGGAAGGATTAAAAAAATTAGAGACCAAAATAATATATTTTAACAATCAAAATTACGTAAAGGGCCACCATTGGTTACCAATCAGCATGATCTATACTGCTAGCGCTCTGTAATTAATCAGATCTAACCTGTCTTTTCCCACACAAATTTTTCCTATGACTGTACTTTCGCAGTCCTGACCATGGCTGGTTTCAGCAGTGCCAAAATTCTTCCATCAACAGGAGCCAAATATCCAATACCAAACCACCCAATGATCAGCTGAACCTGGCCCATCCCTGCCCATAATTTCTTTTTTTCTTTTTGACCAAACTTCCACCAACCAAAAAAATTCTTGAATTTCTACAGGGGTGATTTGGCGTGGTTGGGTAACGCTTGACCGGAGAGGTCCCACTTTCAGCGGAGTCATACGACGCAAGCGATGGGAAAGGACTGACTTCTTCTCTGCTCCAAGAATAAGCGAGCCATCCCTCTCTGCTTCTGTTGTTAGGTTCTGAATTTTTAAATTCGTTCATAATACTTAAATCATAAACAGAGGCTGAACTTTATTGCAGAGGCTGTTCTATTTTTTCTGCAATGCTTCATGAATTACCCTGCAAAATTTCCACCATCCGACCTCTTCTTGTGAAGGAAGGAAGATGTTCCATTCTGTTTCTCCCAACAGGCAGATGAAGGGCAGTCTCTTGCATGGTAATGGTATGTCGTTTTTTGTTAATTACTCATGCATTCCTACGCATCCCTGCACATAAAAGTACCATTTTTTTCATTGTGCCATCTTAAATTCTTTCTTTAATCGATCTTATACTTTTTGTAACAACCTTATCCTCTTCGATTTTATATAAGTATTTAAGATCTCTTTAATACATAACTAATATCGGATTAAATACTCATCGATATGAACTTTATATACTCTCTCCATTCAAACCTTAAACGTCTTTCACAAATTAAGCATATTCAAATTTAATGGAATCCAATCATAAACACATGGGCTATATCTATTCTTATATCATTTATAATAATTTAGAACCTTACTCAAAATGATTGGTTAAAAAGCAATTTAGGCTCCTTAAACTTATACGAATACTAAAAATTTTTTCAGCATATAATCGATATAAGACAGAATATTTGCTTACATGGGCTCTCACACCTTTATGTGACGTTTGATTTGCAATAATGTAATATTATCAGGAAGTTTATTTCTGATAATCTTATACTTAGCAATCAGATCCTCAAGAATGAAAGATTATTATGATTGATTCATAATAACAAGATACAGTAATTAATTTATCATATCTTTGAATTTCATTATAAATTATTTTTATTATTTAAGTGGTGCTCTCTTCTTTTTGGTAGAATACGAAATGTTTTAATAAAAATAAAAACTCTTTGTAAACTAATTTTATAAATAATATATTTAAATATTATAAATATTTAATGAATATTATATTATATAAAATATTATTAAATGTCCTATTATAATATATATATATATAATATAAATGTTTAGTAATTTAATATACAAGAAGGTCATAAATATTAATAATTTAAAAATTGATATTATAAATATATAATAGTATTTAAAATATTAAATATTAAATCAATATTAATATAAATATATCATATTATGTATTAAATATTAAATATTTAAATATTTTTTATTATTAACTAAATATATAATCATATTAAGTATTATTAAATATTTACATAAAAGTCAAAAACATATTTAAAACTACTATTTTTCATATGAAAATTAAATTATCATGATTTATGATAATCTTAAATTATCAATAATTAAATATTTCTACTCAAATCAAATCACCATACCTAATTGTCAAATATGGGAATATGCATGACAATCTCGAATTATCAAGATGCATTGCTTTGTACCAAAATTTCATTACATAGATGACATCAAGATGATACATTAGGTCCAAAAAAAAAAAAGGGTGGGATTTGAACAGAGGATACAAATTGGGCATATTTATTAGGAAGTTTGGTAGTCGGGCTAAGAAAGACTAGCTTTATTTGAATGTTGGTTTTGGATGCTTAGACATTATTGTATATTTTACTACATATTTTATGTAGAAAGTTCTTGAAGGGTGTTTTATGATACATGCTTAACAATATCACCAAACTAAGTCAATTTAGATAGATAAGTAAAAATATTTTTTTTAGTACTTTTCTTAAACTTTGCTATTTACATCCAAATTACATTTATTTATTTAAGTAATATGGATACCTTATGTGTCATGCAAAAATTGAAGACTAAATTAAAAATTATGTGTTTGATAATACAAGGGTGCATGGTGCAAGGAGATCGTTTATAAAATTAACTACTAATTGAAGACATGCAGCAGGTACCAAGAATATATATATATATATATATATATATATATATATATATATATATATATATATATATATATATATATATATGTATTTATAATATGGTTACATGTTAGAAAATTATAAAAGATGGTTGATCCTCCGCACGCGAGTCTATTTAGCGATAAAGTGAATTTTATCACGACCTCTAAAATTTGTACTATATATTTTTTTATTAATAAAAAAAGAAAATTACATAGCAAGATTACAATTAGAGATGCAAAAAAAAAAAAATTGTACTAAGTCAGCATGTTTCATGTACCATGCTAGCTCACATGCCGTGCGTGCCATGCTGACTCATTAGCATGGCCACAATTATTTTTAAAATTTTTTAAATGCTTTTTAATACCAATCTAATTCATTCATGCCCATCATGCATGATCCTTTCGTATCATCATATCGGCGTAGCTCACAGGTTGATAGAGACTAAGCACAACCTAGGGATCATTTAGAGTTGAGCTAGATGGCCAACCGTTCCATTTGACAACTCTAATCGTAAAAATAAGTCATAGATTATATTATTTATATTAATAAAAGATGGTAATAATAATTTTTATGATTATAACCATCGACAACATACCCTTCATCTACATGCATCATATGCAATGGAACCATGACAGTTCACAAATCAATCATAAGCATTGCACATGCCATGACTGGTTAATAAAGATATGGGCATGTGGAGCGGTTAGTTCGTCCGAATACTTCGCTGCTGGCTTGTGGCGACGAGCTAATTTGCTTTCCTACGTATGGGCGGCTTTGAAATCGCGCGTTGGAGGAGGCCTTTCTTTTTTATTTTGGAAAAAAAAAAAAAAAAAAAGTTTTTGTTAATCCACGCGCCATAGAAAACCAAGGCCAGACCGTCAACGCGCGAGCAACTGCGCCGGGTCGGACCGGCAATTGCATCGCGTGAACTAATCCCACTTCGGACTCTCCTTACCTTGCGATTCCACCGGCTTCCTGTCAGAGAAAAAACAAGAAAAAACGGAGCGAGCCCCACTAAAGAGAGAAGGCGGCCACCAAACCACCGCCGCTGACTCGACTCCGATGGCCTCTTCGTCCGACGACGGCCCACCCTTCTCGTCCTTCGAAGCCCAGCTCCAAGCCCTCCCTCCCCTCCGCCACGCGACGCCGCCGGCCGACGAGGATCCCGCCGCCTGGTCGGGCGGCTTCCACACCCGGTCCCACTCCCCCACCCCGAGCAGCCGCCCGGCCTCACCGGTGGCCTTCGCCGCCTCCTCCTCCTCCTCCTCTCCGTTCCGGGCCAGTCGGCTCTCCTCCTCCGGCGGGTTCAATGGCTCTCCGGGCTGGTGGATGAGAGTGCTCTCGGGTATCGGGTTCCCTTCGGGCGAGGAGCCGGCGGCGGAGCGGCGGCTGAGGCAGAAGCTGTGGTCCTCGAGGAAAAAGAAGGTTGGCGGCGGCGGTGGTGGTGGCAGAGGATGGCGGCGGAGGAGGAAGAGGGAGATTGCGGCGTGGATTGGAGTGGTGGCCTTCTTTTTTATCATGAACTGGTGGTTGTTTTCTCGGCTCCCATTAGAACATTCCATCCGCCGCAGGAGTTCTCGGATCTCCAACTCGACGTCGTCTTCGTCGTCGATGCCGGCAACTGGGGTACTATTTCGAATATCTTTGGTTGAATTGACCAAAGCATTCTACGTTTCGTAGCTTTTTAGGATAAAAAAGTTATAATGTTGTCAGTATAGTAAAGTATAGATTTAATCTGTTATAATTCTGTCAGTAAAGTAGATTATGGATTTAATCTTCACGCTTTAACGAATCAGAGTATGATCTGTCAATGTTCAAGAACAGCTAGCATTTGTTTTGCTTTCTTGTTGGGTTTGAAATTAGTATTCTGATTTGATCTGGCAGTTTGCACATCGTCATCCGTCACCTTTTTCTCATTTCCTTTCGTTTCCTTTCCCTTCCCAGCATCCAAACTGATCCTGAAGCTCTTCAACTACTGCTTTGATCTGTGAATGGTTTAAGGTAGTCTGACTGATGAATTAGTGTGGTCTCGATTTGTGATCCAAGTTTGGGGGGAATAGTAATACAATTTTAGACCATTTCTTATATACATTTAAGCTGCAATGAAATAGTTGATTATTGATGACCACTCTATAGAGCAGTTAACAAGGATCTTTTTTAATTTTTTCAATAAAAAACTGCACATACTCTAAATTTATTTCGAAGTTGCACAAGCTGAAGATATGGAACTAAGAAGATGTTGCACTCTTAAGTCTCAAGCATAGGCTTAAAAATCTGATAACGATAATTATGTTTCATGGATCTATGTTTTAGCTTGACCCTTTCATACTATGTCAGTTTGGAACATATTGCACTGAATAGATTAAAGAAGCAAATAATGGATTATAGAATGACTATTGTTATCACAATGAATTACTTTACTCCAAATGTCGTTGATGTGCTAGATTATTGTGAGTGGGAGCTAAATTCTAAAGCTGCAAATTTGAATAATTTTGGAAACAACCAACTAATAGATGCACAAGCTGTAATGGATTAGCAAATTCCTTCATGTTCTGGTGTTTGAGTGATAATAGATATCTATGATGTTCTACATACTGCTTATTATAAGGAGGTCTGAATTATTCCTGTTTTGCATCTCATAAGTGTTCTTGAATTGCTAGACAAGGTAAAAATTATCCAGTTTGAGTGGACACTACTTAGTATTTAAAGCACAGGAGGCCAGCTTGAGAACTGACATATGCCCCTTCCCACCCATACCTAGGGGATGGTGACAAAACTGGGTGGTTCAAACTTCAAAATCTATCACAGTTAGAGGCAACAGAATAGGACCGTATACCAAAGGGCTTAACATTATACTCTCCTAAAGCCGCTGGCATCTAAATGAGTCATATGAATATGGCTATGTATAATTGTTATCATTATGGCCTTCATCCCATGCAGCTAACTATAATTTTAAGTGCATTAAAGTTAAATATTATATTTGATAAAATCCAGCACATTTATGCATTTGCTTTTTCACTGATGTATGTCCTCACAGATGCTGCCAAGCAAGTGCTCCTCAACTAATATTTGCAATATTTTCATAGATACCCTGCAAACTATGAATACATATAATTGAGGTTGCTGTTTATTCTGTGCTTTCCTAGCGTACTGATTGCATTTGCTACGAAACCATTATAACAATTTATGAACTGCCTTTCTCAATTATGCAAACTTGCAGAACAAATGGCCTGGAAAATTCAAAGCACCTCACGGATTGATGTTCTCCAAGCTACTGGGTTTGGCAGCTCATGCCTTGGCAGAAGTAAGATTTGGATGCAGTCTCTCCTATCTCATCAAAATATAGCTTAAGCAGCATTTTTTTTGTTTTTGACCCAGTTAATAATTATAATCATGTTCCTTCTGGATATTGACATCTAGGCAGAGAATAAACCAGAGCCTAAAGATTTATGGCAGGAACCCGTAGATCCTGCTGTTTCTTGGACTCCTTGTGCTGATCAACATAGTTGGGAAGCTTGTGGTAACATCAATTCATATCTTCTTTTTGCATTCTCAAAAAAATTAAAAATTTTCTTTCTGCTGTACTCTATTTTCAGCATGTTGTATGAGTAGAGGATGTATCTTCACACTTATTTTGCTCATTAGATAAATGTTATCATTCCTAGCACTTTTGGCAAGCAATGTGCTTATATCCATTGTTGATGTCTGTTTCTTGCCAATGTAGAGGGAAGTAACGGATACATCCTAGTCACTGCAACTGGTGGCATAAACCAGCAGCGAGTTGCTGTAAGCATTCATCCTAAAAAACATTTCATTTTATTATAAATTTTTTCTTCATTAGCAAATGCTAGGGAAAATAAAAGCCCAGACGCTACATTGTTTTAGTTTTGTTTGTTGTTTAGAATTTTAAATGGGAGAACATGGTTATATTTTATACTTTAATATCTGAAACAAATTACACTTTGTTCTGTGGTGGTCTGTTTCATTTTCAAATGTAGGTTGCATATCAAGAATGTCCAGCTTGTTGAATTCATATTGATTTAAACTTCTGGTTGGAATCTAGAAAAAAGATAAATATTATAAATTTCATGAGAGGATATTCCCATGTTCGTTATAGATAAGCAAAGCAACATTAGTTTTTAATTGTACAATCTAAGGGAAATATGTCAATGTTTCAGAATGAAAACAAAATTCATTTTTCATCATAGATATTTGGTTAATGCTGTTTGGATTCCTAGTTTCTGTTCTACCAGTCTTCTTTTAATTCCTGATCTTTCTGATATTTTTATCACTTACCTAATCAACAGATCTGCAATGCTGTTGCTGTTGCTCGATTACTTAATTCAACTCTTGTTATTCCACATTTTGCATATAACAGTGTTTGGAAAGATAAAAGGTATTTTCCTCAACGCCGTTTATCTTCTGAGTATGTTCATTCCTTTGATTGAAGAAAATTTAGAAAAATCATTGTAACAGCAAATATCGTTTATTAGTCATATGTGAATGTGTAGAGTATATCTTCTTGTTGAAACTAAATTAGCAATGATTACATGAGTACCCTATATGATATCTCTATTGCTGTTCATGAGGCCTTTAACCTCATCAACAATGAAGGCCTTTCTTTAAAGCAAGGGTCAAACTTACGCCCATTGAAAGATTATAACCTGGCAGATTTGCTGGTGCAGGTTGCATGGGGATTAGCCTTTAAGTGGATAACTTCAATTTTCCCCCAACAGGCCCATCCTAAAATGTCTATCGTTGTTTTATGGCACACAAAAAATCTTTTACAAATGCATGCCTGGGTTTGCAAACTTAAATATTCTGGTGAGGTACCACATTTTGAGAAGAAAAAAAAAAAAACCATAGTTCCTCTGCTGGTTATGGGTTTGCTATATAGTTGGCTATGAAGCATGTAAAAACGTGGATCATGGTGGCAAGTACATTACCTGGCAAGGCATAGCCTTTCTTGCACTCTAGAGCCAATCAAACCCCATAACCAAGTGCCTTGTATTATATTCAGCCTTTGTTCAAGATTTTGACCATCACATGAAGTTAAAAAGGACCAGTTAGAGAACATGAAATGCATATGCCTGCATTCAGATTCTCAAAATGAGTCTCTGTATGCAATGGTAATTTCCTTTCAGTTTACTTAATCTGTTTGCTTCATTTGCTATATCTGAGGCTTATGTTTAGCAGCTTTGAAATATTTTGTGACAGTTTTTTCACTAAAATTTATGCATCATGGTTATATTTGTAGTATTAGCTGGATATCTCTAGCGCTAAGATTAGAGAACTACTCTGAGTTATTCACATATAGAAATTGACATTATTGAATTCTATATCTTAGCCAGTTCAGCGATATATATCAGGAGGAGCATTTTATCAATTACTTAAAAGCTGACATCCAAATTGTTAAGGAACTGCCTGTTGAACTACGATCTTTAGACCTGGAGGCAATTGGTAGCCTTGTAAGTTTATATTTTCTTTAACAATTTTTAAATTTTATATGATAAAAAAAAAGAAGAAGATATCAAGCCATATTGTCTATCTTCCTGGTCCTTGTCTAATTTAAAATTACCAAAATGTTTGCTAGGTGACTGATGATGAAGTCATGAAAGAGTCAAAGCCAAGCTTTTACCTGAAAAAGATTCTACCTATCCTAATGAAAAATAGCATTGTCCATTTTGTTGGATTTGGGAATCGCTTAGCTTTTGATCCCATACCATTTGAGCTACAGGTATGCTATAGTTATAAAATGTATGCTGAAGTTCATAGAAGCTTGTTGATGCTATTTCTTTAAGCTTCCATATGAAAATGTTTCACATGAAAACCACGATTATATATTATTTTCTAATTTCACCATGCATGTGTTATTTGCATTTCTATTCCCTGAGCCAGGTATGTGCATTCTTCGAATGCCTTCTAAGGCAATTTAACTAAGTTCTTATTATGTTACACTTTTATCAGAAGTACATGCTTCAATGTTTAAGTTTTTCTAAATAAAATATTCAAAATTTGTTTTGACCATGCACTTCTTGCTCTGGGATCTTGATTTGGTGTTTTTAGATAAAGACTACAAGATTAGGTTTAATGATAAGTATTGTGATCAAAAAAGTCAGTTTCGTATGTAACATTGAAGGAGTCTGTTTGTCTATCAGAATAATCAGGTTGAAAATTTGTTTCTCAACTACCAGGACGAGGAGGGAGAATGAGAAATAGCCGGGAGATGCCTTTGTAAGAAAACACATTTGTGCATCGCAGGCTAAAAGATAAGCACCTATGCATGTTCCCGCTCTTGAGCTTCAACAGGAAGGAAAATCCTGCAATGGAGAAGCGCCAAAATTTTCTCACATTAAAGGCTTTCTCTGTCAGCTTCTAACTTCTGCATAGTGTTGAAGTATAGAAGTTTCATAATTTCATATTCCTAGAATTCCTCAGATTTATCCATAAATTATTGGATAGAAAAAATTGGTAAGTTGTAAGAACTGAAGAGGCGAACTGGGTCCAATATTGATTATGCGTTCAAGCTTTGGCAATGGTGGTGCTAGATGTATTATACCAACAAAACATGACTTTGAAAGCAAGATTTATTTTCCATATGTGAGGTAGAATGTCATGTGCTTGTGATAAAACTGCTGCTTCCAAACTTTAATGGGTTATTCTGGATTATATCGATCAACAAAGTAACATGTCTTCTTGCTTTGAATTGATCCGAGACTTCAGATTGTATCTGGGAATTTATTAGATATTAGAGCTAGTTCCTTAATTGAATTTTTTTTAATATAGGTTGGAGTCACCATATGGAATCATCTTTGTGCAGATAATGTAATCAGGAATCAGAGAGCTTATATAACTTCAGATATCATTACCCTGCAATATTGATGAAGCAGGAAGGTTGCCCTTGAAGTGACCTTTCTCCATCTCTTTCACCTTTCCTGCCTTTCCTATCACGCATCCGTTATGTATTGTTTACATGCAGACTTGGGGGCTATGTTGAAATCTGTCCGTGATTAATTTAATTCATCATTCATCAAAGTTAATTTGACTTGCTTTCTTGTTTCTGAAATTTTCTGGGGCTAAAGTCTGTAGTAGTTATGACCAAGACGCATACTAATACTAATGTGTGCAATGGCAAAGCTATAGCTTGCTGTCAAACTGAAATACCCTGGAAGGTAGGAATTTTCATAGAACTATATTGCCAGTCGAACAAATCAAATCATCCTCGCTAATTAGTCATCAGCTAGATGATGGAAGCTGAGCATGTCATTCATATTTTCTTCGTATTTTCTATGTATGCAGTGTTTTACCTTGGTTCGATAGAGGACTTAGATCTTGTTATTATAGATCTTGTTATTATGTAAAAATTTTATACAGTGCTTGCTATCTCAGTAAATGTTTTATTTTTTATTAGTTTTATGCTTCTTGAGTTCCAGATTTATATCTCTCTGTCTAATGAAGGGTATATATATATATATAGAGGCTTCGATGCAGATGCAACTTTCATGCTCTTCGATTTGTTGATAAGATACAAGAAATGGGTGCTTTGCTTGTACATAGGATGCGTAAGCATAGATCAGATTCAGGACCTTTGGAACACAATCTGGTGGGTCCCTTTGCAGAGAAACCAAATATGACTGCAAAAAAGAATCTTCCCTCCAAATACTTAGCTGTGCACCTCAGGTTTGAAATTGACATGGCCGCGTATTCTCTATGTTATTTTGGTGGTGGCAAAAATGAAGAAGAGGAGTTAGAAGCGTACAGAGCAGCCCATTTTCCTGCATTGACACTTCTCGGGAAAACCAGAAAGTATGTACGATACTGCCTCAAACTTTACTAATCATGAACAAATTAATGATTCTAGGATTTTTCTGAACTTATCTGTTTGACTCTGTTTTGGCCAATCTATTTTATTGATTCACCTTTTACATTTTCAAGTAGCCCTTGTTATAGATTTAAATACAAATTCTCATAATCTTTTGCCTGCACACGTCAGGTTACCTTCTGCTGCATTCCTGCGTTCTGAAGGCAAATGCCCTCTCACACCTGAAGAAGCAGTGCTCATGCTTGCTGCTCTAGGTTTCAAACGTAGAACAAGCATATACCTTGCAGGTGCCCAAATTTATGGAGGGAAACCGAGAATGGCTGCTATGACTAGCTTGTATCCAAATTTGGTAACCAAAGAGACTCTTCTTTCTTCATCTGAAATCGAACCATTCCGAAACTTTTCATCTCAGGTATTTGACTCTCTCTCTCTCTCTCTCTCTCTCTCTCTCTCTCTCTCTCTCTGTGAGTATACATTTTCTGCTGAAAGGAAAAAAACCAAGAGGAAAGATATATTAAACCAAATCTCTATACTCAAATCACTTGGTTCCTTTTTAGATGTTAAATGTCATTCAAGCAGAATCACATAAATGTTGACTTGGATGCCAATGTTTTTCTTTTCTTTTTCTAGCTAGCAGCTCTGGATTTCATTGTGTGTGCCACCGCTGATGCATTTGCCATGACGGACTCGGGGAGCCAGCTATCATCTCTTGTTTCAGGATATCGTATGTACTATGGTGGTGGGAGACTTCCCACAATTCGGCCTAATAAGCGTCGGCTAGCCAGTATCTTCTCCAAGAACTCAACAATAGAGTGGAAAGAATTTGAGCATAGAGTGAGGAAGGCAATTAGACAGACTAAGCAAGTTTTTGAAAGGCCAACTGCGAGGAGTGTCTACAGACATCCACGATGTCCGGAATGCATGTGCAAGATTGAATAGCACAATTTCATTGCTTTCTCAAGTGGTGCTCCTGAAACATAGCCATGCACTTAAAGGGTAATCAGTTCAGTGTGTTTTCAGGATATGCTGAAGTGGTCTGAGAAATGGATTACCATGACAGCCTCTGGAAATTGTTATCCAAGCTTCTCAAGGATGGGCATTCAATGCATTAATGGTTAGTTTGCCCATTGGGATGAGTTTGTGGCCATAGTTTGGATGAGGAAAAACATTATTTTGCATCTACTTGATTTTGGTAAATTATGTGTCCTCAGTTTTGGTAAAAGGAATGCTCGTAAATTGTCAATCATCAAGCAATAAGCGCAACAGAAGTGATAGAGGCCAATTAACATTGGCGTGCATGATGGTATATCACAGTGACTGCATTGTTTGGAGGAAAAAACTGTACAACAAATGTAATGGGAGAGACACGTAAACCAAAATTATTTGATGACCATTGTTCAAAATTGGCATTGGATTTCTTTTTTCTTTTTTAAATTCTCTATTGCATAGCAGTTGTAAACAGCTAAATAAAGTTTTTAATAACCTTAAATAATAATGTGGTGTACAAAATTTGCCTAAAGCTCATGGATGTTTTTTCATTGTTTATATAGGCCCTTTTTTTTGCCCATCTGATGTAGTAGATCTGATCATGTCATCCGTTGGCCTGTTTCCACCACTCAGATCAGTACCAGGAGGTAGGATGCGGTGCCTAAATTTGTTTGAACTTCACAACATCATCATCAAGAAGAACTCCCTCATAAAGATTGAGCATGATGGATTAATTAATCCACTGCAGAACTTGTATAATATTTTATCGCAGAGAAGAAAAATATTATCCGATATTGTATAATATTACAAAACAAAAGGAATATTATTAAATAGAATTGTCTGATACAATCAGTGTATGGATTAGTTTTGTCTTAAATCCCATCAAAGCAATGAAGTTTGAAGCAGGGATCTTGGTTTGGCCTAAAGATCAATGCCTAATTGCCTGACTTTCTAAAGCCATCATAAAATTTTGCGATCTGGGCCTTCTTCAGACCAGCATATCACCTTGCCATTCAGAAAAGATGGCAGGCATTCTCCAAATGAGCTTCACAAAACTTTGCCATGCCGGCATTAGAAACGGTGGACGATCCCTTCTCGTCCTCATGCTGTTCGACCATGAATTCGTGTCGATTGCTAAGCTGCGAATATCTTATGCCAGCCAGTAGCGTGTTGGATGCCGGAATCGAATACGGCCAATTCTAATTACATCAACGACAGCTATGCTGGCATCACACCATGTACCCCAACAGGAATCTTAAAGCCGAGCGATGGATACACAGTGGAGAAAAGAAACGCGAGGTAGGTGGACCATCCACATCGTTGTGACTTACGGACGGATGGGTTCCACGATGCATGCATTGCCGGGGACTCCAAGCCAGGTTGGTTGGCTGCTATATTATTTATAAGTTAGAGAGTTAGTTTATTCCAATCAAAAGAACTACGTGCAAGCATCATTGGCATTAAGAAAGGACAAGGGGGGGGGGGGGGGGGGGGAGGGAAGCTAATTTCAGCTAGTGCCTGCGTCGTGGTGGCCTATTATGGTGGGGGTTGCATCCCATCTCACCTAACTCAAAAATTATAAGAAATGTTAATGATTGAGCTTGAGGGTAGTCCACCTTCCCCAGGAGCTCACGTCTCAAGGCTGAGAAAATTTTTAGCTCATCAGGCTTGTGCTCGTCAGGTAACATTAAGACTTAGCTGTATCCGTTCGTCGGTAGAGAAGTGCCAAAGAACGGAGTTCAGTACCAGGTTCTTTGGGATCGCAACGGATTACTGGCCCTATTGATGGTTTATATTTAACCCATTTTCAACTCGGTTCGGGATGCTATTGGATGGGCAGAAGAATTTTTAAATTTATACCAAGCTCCTACGATCCACAATGCTGGGATCTGAGATCACCTTTTCGTGATTCATAAGGCACTTCAATACAACCGCATTTTCCGCTGGTCCCCGCGATCCAAGTCTTCTTAAGATTAATTTTTATATGCTTCCATGGATCCGGATGAAGCAGAAGAGGGTATTATGGTTGGAGATGCTTATGGAAAGATTTTATTAGCTAGTACTATTTCTCTTGCCACATCATTGAGGCTGAATTTAATGGTGCTTAGAACGGTGTGAAAACTATTCTAGAATTGCTCTTGAAGATGGTTCGTCAATTGTTATCTCATGGTTTAATGGGATTTAAATTGTATTCATCCTTTTTTTTCAACGATTCCAATCTATCATTTCTAGGATTCCAAGGTTCAAGCGTATGCACATGTTCAAGAAGGCAAAATAGGCAGTAGTTTTTCTAGCCACTTGGACAGCTCAAAATCAGTAAATTTGGGAGAGGAATTCAGACTTCCTCTAATCTAATATAATATAATAAAGTAAAGACAGTATTTAATGATAAATTTTACTCAGGTGAAATGACATCTTTTTTTCAAAACTTTTTTATAATTTAAAATAGTATAGTAGTATTATAGTAAGCTTTTTTTAGTATTGACCAGACTTCCTAAATTTACACTTCTTTTTTTTGCTCTTTTCATTTTATAATTTTTTTTCTTTTTTTTATTTATTTGCTTTCATTTTATTACAGAGGTTTGGCTCTTTTTTTATTTTTTTACTTTCATTTTTCACTTTTATTTTATAACTTTTCATTTTTTTTCCTTTTGTTTCCTTTTTTTTTCACTTTCATTTTATACTTGATGTTTAGCTTTTTTTTCATTTTTAATTTTTTTTCCACTTTCATTTTATAATGAATGTTTGACCTTTTTTCTTTTTTTCTTTTTTTGCTTCTATTTTATAACTTTTCTTTTTCTGCTTCCATTTTTTGATGAATGTTTGGCTCCTTTTTTTTATTATTTTTTACTTTTATTTCATAATGAATGTTTATTTTCTCCCACTCTTTCTCTTCCATTTTATAACTTTTTTTCTTCTTTTTTTGCTTTTATTTTGATAATGAGTGATAATTTTTCTTTTAAATTTCAACTCATGTTTGGCTTTTTTTTATTTTTTCTCTTTCATTTTATAACTTTTCTTTTTTTTCTCTTTCATTCTATAGTGAATCATAATTTTTTATTTTTATTTCAACTCATGTTTAAATCTTTTTTTTTCATTTTTTGCTTTCATTTTATAATGAACATATGGCTTCATTCTTTTTTTTTTTTTTTTATAACAAGTCATAGTTTATCTTTTTCTTATCTCAACTCATATTTGGCTTTTTTTTCTTTTTCTTTTCTCTTTTTTCTTTTATTTTATAGAAAAAGGATCTCTATAATTAAAATTTTTCTCTCACTTGACGAACAAGAAAGCTGGGCCTATGCTCGTAAGAATTTATATTTATATATTTATATATTTATTAATTATATATTTAATATCTAAATAATATTTAAATATTGAATTACATTTGGTTATTTAAAAATAAAAATAATGGTATAGAAAAATATGATAAATAAATATAATGTGAAATCAAAATATTAGCTAAAGAGAATATTATAGTGAGAAGCTTTCTTAGAATTGCAATAATAATTTTTATAATAATCACATCTCTCCTATAAAAAATTTTATTTGATTTCAATTATATTTTTATTTTTTTTCAAAAGACTTGAAAATATTTCATCTTTTTCTTAATCTATAATTTTCAATAAATTATATTTTTTTTAAAAAAAATAAAAATAATTTAATCTAATACATATATTCTATTTATATTATTTTTTATTTTTAATTTAAAAATAAAAATTTCATGCTTTAAATTGAATAATATATATTTTAAAAATATAAATTTATTTTTTTATTTTACTAATCATACCAATATCTTTGAATATTATTTAACTGTAAAATCAAAACATTATCCAAGGATAACACTACATTGAGAAACTTCCTTAGAATTATACTAGTAATTTTCATAATAATCACACCACTATCACAAAAAATTTTATTTTAATTTTATTATATTTTTTTATTCTTTTGAAAAAACTTAAAAATATTTCATCTATTTTTTAATCTATAGTTTCAAATCAATTTAATTTTAAAAAAAAATAAAAATAATTAAACCTAACATATATTCTATTTATCTTATCCTTAATTTTAAATTTAAAAATTTATATTTTACAATTTGAATTTAATAATATAAAATTAAAAATATATAAATTTTATTTTTAATTTTTTTAATTAATCATAACAACATCTATGCATTATTGCATGGATATATATATAACCATTGAGGTGGTTCTCCTCTACCGTTCAGGTAATTGAGTTCACACTGAGCACCGGACTGGTCTTAGGTTTGCAGCTTGACGTGGACGTAGTGGGAGCCTTTTCTTATTCACGTACGCACATGCATCGAGAATCTCGTGTGCTCAATTTAACACAACATCATCCCAGATATAAGATATATTAATGAACGACAGTTAGCAACTGCGAATAAAACTCTTTTTTTTTTTTTTTTTTTTTTACATGACCATGCGTCATCTAAGGCGAACATTCTGAGAACTTTTCATGCATTCAGGTAATAGAAAACGTACAATTTGTGGCCTCACTTTCACGAGCTTATTCTAGCTGTAATTGCTGATATTATGGCCTCTTAAAAGTTTTATTGGCCTAGTGTGATACATTGCCGCCAGCAAGCAAAAGGGTTGACATAAAATTTTCCACCATCCAAAAATCAAACAGACGCAACGATTACCATGTGGAATGACAGATCTAATGATCTTTGCGACCACTAATGCCCTTGTTTTTCCAAAAACAATTAAACCCTTGTATCATTGACCAATCCACTGCCATGCATCACTACACCCTAGTCAATGTAAAAACTGTAGGAGAAACAAGATTGATTTAAAATAAGGGGCACTTAGAAAATTACAGCATAGTTGTCACAACACGACGCTTGATACCAAATCCTTCCGTCAACACCAAATTAAGCCACGTTCCGTGCCACCGTCACCGCGTTTCAAATTAATCTTTTCCAATTATTTTTTCCTCCTCCTCTGTTTCCTCCTGTCACCTTCCACGCCATGGGGTGACCACCTAATCCCAAACTCATCCCCTTCTTCCTATCTCCCTTAAAATTATTCCCCACTGCCACCAAACTCTCTATTCTCAGCTCCCAAGGCAGCAGCAACATCGATCGATCCAGCCTTAATGTGTTAGCCGTTATGCTTCTCCCTTTCTACAATGCCCTCCCCCTCCTCCTCCTCCTCCTCCTCCATTTCCATCGCTCAAGGTCTCATCTCTCTCAAGCCATTGCTAAAAGCATGCAAATCCTTCTCGAATTATAAGCTTCTTCTTCCGACCCCTCGTCGAGCCAGCCGCTACTTCATCCCCCTGCTCGCCTTCTGGGCCCTGCTCAACATCTCCCAACTCCTCCTCTCTCCCCCTCTCGCCTGCTCTCGCCACCACCACCACCACCTGGGCCAGGATGATGCCGAAAAGCTCGATGACTTCTGGAAGTGGACGCGCTCAGGGGTGGCAGACGTCCGGCCATGCCTGAATTTTAGTGAGTCATACCGCAAGCCCTCCTTGAAGAGTGGCAGCCCAAAATATATGATGGCCGTGGTGTCGGGAGGACTCAACCAGCAACGGAACCAGATCATCGACGCAGTGGTCATCGCTCGGATCCTTGGGGCGGTGCTCGTCGTGCCTGTGCTCCAGGTCAACCAAGTGTGGGGTGACGAAAGGTAGCATAATTGAGTTGAATTGAATCGAATCGTTTGCGCGAAGCGAATATGATACGAATGGCTCATACATTGGTTGGGGTTGTTAAATTAGTGCAGTGAGTTCGCTGATATATTCGATGTTCGGCGATTCAAGAAGACGCTGAAGGATGATGTGGTGGTGGTCTCGTCGCTGCCGTCGACGCACCTGGGAAAGCGGCGGATAAGGACTCATCTGATGCCTTTCAACGCCGACGATAATTGGGTTCGAGAGAACTACAACCACATGGTTCGCGACATTGCCTCTCTTTCACTGCGTTTTTTCCTAAAACGATTTGTTGCTGCTGATAACGTGAGTGGGATCATTTGCTCCCATGGTTGCGCCGCGAAATCCTCTTCATCCCGAGGGCTGACCGGTCCAACACCCCCTTAACTTTTAGTCAATAAAAAGGTCCGCGTGGCACCCCGCATCAGCGGGACACGGCGGCGCCGTGAAGACCCATGGGTGGAGCCTCTCGAGGGTGTCAGCACCCTGTACCTGAGCTAGAGAGCTCTCCTATGGGTTGATACAACTGTCGTAATTGAACGAATCCTATGGACTCACTGTTTATATATTATGATAGGGACTTCCAGCAATGGCCTAACCATAAACAGCTGTGATTACCTTGGAGAGGATCTGAACTATTCTTAAACAGACCTCTCCCATCCGTCTTCATCTCTAAACCCTTAATGTTTCTCCTCGTCTTATTACGTTCTTAACAGGCGTTGGAACTGACAAACGGAAGTTAATTTTACTGTGTTCTCAATAGATGTTAGGACTCGCTACAGGAGGTCACCAGTCATTTGGCATTATCTTTACTGGTGCAGCAAAAGCAAAACATTATCAAATCTCTTTTTAATTTTTTAATTTCCCTCAATATTCTCCTTCTACTTCCTGTCTAATTAAGTCTGATATACATTGTTGATCATTTCTCTGATAACTTAGGCTTTTAAGATCGATTGTCCACATGGATGATTTGAATCCTTTTCTCGATAAATTAAGCTTTTGAAGTCAATTGGTTACTCAACATAATTCTGAATTTAGCAATTCGAGAACACTTTATATACACAATGCTATCAATAGTCAATTGGTGATCCAATAACCCTTTAATCCTATGCTTAGCAATTTGGGATCACTTTAGAAATATAAAGCTACCAATAGTTAGCTTCTTCTTGCTGGCTTTTTTGCCACTCTATTCTCCAATAGTTTTGCATCAATGAATAAAGGCCATTTCTCTCTCATTCTAAACTTTCTTTCCCGACTTGTTCTGAACAGAGAAGGTTTAAGTGCTTATTAAACTCTTTTAAAACTATTTAAGTACTAATTAAACTCTTTTAAAACTATGTATGGTTATCAAGCCACCTTGTTGTTTGAAATCATTAACCAAACTAGCTATGGATTCATTATGCTGGACTTAACAATTTGGGATCACTCTAGAAACATAAAGCTATCAGAAGAGAATTGAGACAATGGTTTTTATAGTTACTGTTGCACGAGTAGAAGCAACATAGGAGTCACCAAGATGCTTTTGTAGCAAAACAAGAAGAGCACCAGGTTTGAGATGATTTGAGCGGTCAATGGTTACAGGGATGATAACCTCAGGAAGATGCTCCGGCGAAGATCAAACCCTATTATCAGTAGTGAGTCCTCTGGTGAACTCCGACAAGAAAACAGATTATGGGAGAAGGGAAATCGACTCTGCTTAACCAGTTGGCTTTTTGGAGGATCCATAGAAATTGACCCTGTTTTTTAGATCAGGACTTTCCTCAGTGGATGGCTGAGCTTTTAGCCATTAATGGAGGAACTCATGTTTTAGGCAGTGAGATGAGAGTATGTGTCTTTGCCTTGGTTTAATCAAATATTAAAAACATAAAAGAGGAACGTCCCTTTGTGATTTTTGTATATCTTGATTTGAGCAAAGGGCGAAAGCTCACCACCAAAACTTATTGCATATCAAACTTTATGATGCAATTACCTCATGTGATAAATATTAATCCTATTGCAAATCTGAAGAACTCAAAATTTGACTTTATTTTGGATCATGCCAAACGTCTAAATCACCAGGTAAAATAAATTTTCTCTATCAACTGGTGTGACTGTAAAGGGATGCGTATGGGCATTACAAGCTACTGAGAAGATAATGTTTCCATGGGACATGAAAGCAATTCAATCAGCCTCAAGATGCATGCATGGTTCTTTGAATCAGATGGTAAAAGTTGGCAAGAATCTCTTGGCTGCTTTAATGGTATCTACCACTAGTGAACAAGGTAGTCATTGACCAGCAAAACCAAACTTCTTGGCTGCTTCCTTGTTTAAATCTAATGCCACATTCCACAAGCAAAAATATGAATGCTAGATATGGTTTTGATAGGGAAGAATAACCATTAAATATGTGGAAGTCTTCTATCATGAAATATATAATTGTGTATGGTATCTGTGTTGCAGCTTGGCAGGGAGACTGTCCTGCTCCTTCGAGCTTTTGATTCAAGACTCACGAAGAACCTCAGTGCTGATCTACAAAAGCTTAGATGCAAGGTTAGCCATATTGGTTCATTGCAAAAACTAGGCAAAAAAGAAAAAATATGGTATGTGATGTCTATTACATTCATTCACAAATTTTATATACAGGTGGCTTTTGAAGCTCTAAAATTCCAACCCTGGATTCAAGAAATAGCAGACAGGTTGATTCAGAGGATGAAAGAGGGAGGACCGTACATGGCTTTGCATCTCAGGCTAGAAAAGGATGTGTGGATCAGGACCGGGTGTCACTCAGGCTTGGGCAAAGAAGCAGACCTTGTGATCGCAAATGAGCGCGCCTCCAAACCCCAATTCCTCACCTCACGGACTAAGCTCACGCCCCAGCAGCGCTATCATGCAGGCCTTTGCCCCCTTAATGCCGATGGCATTTCCAGGTACACCAGCTTCTGATAGTTTGACACTACTTTCATGAACTCACCATGATCAGATAAGCTGGATTTGCTTTAAAAATATTTCTAAACTTTGTATAACATACCAATCTCGCTAAGATAGCTTTTGTAGCGTCATTCCCACTAACCAGGGCCTAACTAAGGGACTGTCAGGCCTTATCATCATCAAAACTCTGAAAAAAGATGGGCAGCAGCATTGAACTCTGGTATATATATATATAATATGTCAAGTAAACAATGGACCGAGAAAGTTAAATAAACAATTAACATGAAAAGAATTTAAACTCACGATCTCTGGCAAATTTTTGCTCTCATGTCATGTTGAGTAATCTGAGTGACCTCAAAAATTCAAGATTGTAGAGAAAAAGTCAACAGTATATGTCAGGCTTAACAAAGTATGGTGATCATGTCTTCCTCCATTAATTAGGATGAATTTGTTGTTGAGATAATACAGACAATAATCCATGTCTACCATATAGCTTAAAGAGCTTAGTTTGTGGAGAGGCGAATTTTTGCTATAGATTTGGGTTTGTTTCAACACAGCTGATGTCTGTCTTTTGCTGATGGTGATTCAGGCTGCTCAAAGGGCTCGGTGCGTCGAATAAGACAAGGATCTACTGGGCTGGGGGCGAGCCTTTTGGAGGCCGGAAGGCGCTTGAGCCTCTCCAGTCCCAGTTTCCCAACCTCTTCAATAAATGGAGCCTAACAAGACCAGGCGAACTCGATGGAATCAAGCGTAAACCATCCGTTCTGGCAGCATTAGACTACGCAGTGTGTCTCAAGAGTCAGTTCTTCATGGCAAGCCATGGAGGAAACATGGCACGCTCCTTGCAGGTATGCTTTCACTTCTGGGGTGTCTTTCTTCCTCTCTTTATTAGCGCAAGATTTCATCGAATAACTTAACAGCGATTTCATTGTTATCTGATTATTTACCAGGGGCATCGAACTTATATGGGTTATGGAAAACACATCAGGCCAAACAAGAAGCTGTTAGTAAAATTTTTCACGGACAAGAGACTAAGCGATGATGAGCTGCAGAAAAGAATAAAGGAAATACACACAGTTTCATTAGATGTAGCATCAGACCTGAAAAATAATACCAGCATAGATGTAATTGGATTCCCTGTTCCATATTGCATGTGTAGTAGAGACACTGCAAGTTTAACTTCAGTCCGAAAGTGACTTTGTTACTGGGAGTTACTGCAAAGGTTCTTGTACATGCATTGAGAGTTTTGGAACGTACTCATGACTTTAATTGGCATATATGAAATTGAGTGTAAATTATGGCAAATCATAAGTGGTCAAAAAAGGAGATGCAATCTAACATTTTTTGATTTTGATTTATAAATTTTTTGGATTCTAATTTTAAGCCCAAACCCAATTTGAATTAGTTGGGGCCTAGTCAATGGGCCCAATGGGCTTTGGGCCAGCCCGATCCTACTTCTAGACTTAAGATGAGGGCTTCGATGGAGAAAAGCAGATTGGCCGAGCATTAAGAGAGCTTTTTCATCAAATAGTGGAAGTGTAGGGGAGATCGAGATAATGGACAAACTAAACAAAGAATGGATCTCAATGGTGTGATTTTCAGGGATAATATTTTTACTCTGACCTAATAAGAATCCATCGTGAGTCGCTCTAATTGAGAGTAGGGCCTTCAAACTTTAATCGAATTCGACATGAATTTCAAAGAAAACTAAAAACTTTATGGTTGGGATCAAGGTGGGGCTATTTTTAAATATTTTTAAAAAAATTAAAATATTTCTAAAGTTTGCTTTTTAAAAATAATTTTTTAAAAAAGAAAAAAAAAAGATAAGATCGAGGATGGAGACTAAAATTATTACCTCGATGGGGCATGAAGTGGGGTCTCAGAAGTTGGGAACAGAGGCCAAGTAGGCAAAAATTAGCTCCGACTGACTTCCTTATCATATTCATTTTGATTTCCTTAATCATGATTAAAGTTTAGGCTATATACTTTTTATATGTTGCTATTCTTAATCATATGAAAGAATGTAATTGTAAGTGTCATATTTATTTTATAAAAGGTCATGTATTTGTAAGTTGTGTATGAATGTTTTGTCGTTTTCTGAAAAAAAAAGAAATATGATAAAAATCTTGCCATTACCTTCTTGTATGTAGTTTTTTCTTGCAATAAAATAGAAGTCTCTTACTTCCTCTATTAACTTTTTTCTTTTAAAATAATCTTTAATACAAATATTGTATTTCCAATAAGATCTATCTATCACTATACACCAAATACACGGTTATAATCCTTGACTTCTGAAAAGCCGAACATACGATATTATATTTTTCGTGCAATAATCAACTTCAACTAAGATTACAGTGGTGCAAGAAGCATCTTTCTTCTCTTTTCGAATTGTTTGATTTTGCTAAGGGCGTATACAAAATATCATAAAAGCTCGAAAGTTAACAGCAACGAATATATGAATAACCACCTCATGAAAAATCTAGTTGATGAAGAGTATAATTTGTATAGTTCTTTCATCTTTTTTTTATTTCATAGCTTTAATGAAGTCAAAATGATCAACCTTTCCTAATGAATAGAATCATGGATCGATTGATAAAAATTATTTTAATTATCACACGGCATAATTTTAACTATCAATGCCAATTTTTACTATCAAAGAAAAATTACATACACTTATTAGGTGTCCATCTAATCATTTTAAGCTATCATATGTGTAAAATATTCTTCAAATTTTACGTTTCTCATCAATAATTGAATGCAAATTGCTTGAAATCTAATATTTTTTAATCTATTTTGTTTCAAACATAGCATCATTGTATGATTGTGCAATGTAAATAACCATTTTATTTCTAAGAGTGCGTTCGATATACCAGATTAAAAGAAGGATTGAATTTTTTTAATTCTTTTTTATATTTATTATTTATTAAAAAAAAAATAAAATTTTATCTTATAAAATATTTATTTTTACTGAAAATAAAAAAATAATTTATCTTATTAGAAAAAGATGCTTTTATTTTTTTCTTATCAAATTATTATGTTATATTTTTTTATTCTTTTCTTAATAATAATTATTTTTAAAAAAAATATATAATAATGTTATTTGGTTCGCTATACTATCCTTCACGAAACATGAGATGGGATATATTTTTTTACTGTTCTTCTATCTCTTTGCGCTACCTCTCTTACAAACGGTCGTGTCCATTCGGAAAACGTACTATAATCTCAGTCTGAGAACGGATTCCTGGACTAATAATCTACTTGATGAATCAAGGAAGCGTCTTCTTCCTCAAGCCTCAACAGCAACAGAGAACGGTAAGAGCCTTGCTCACCAAGACATTTTGCCATCATTTTTTTTTATTATTATTATTATTTTCTTGAATAGACTCCAGGACGCATTGGACCGCGGGGCTTTATAAAGGCCCGACTTTTCGTATCCATTTCAAGGATCGGAGCTCGGAAACCGACGGCAAGAGAGAGAGAGAGAGAGATAACCACTGCGATGAGCTTCTTGGCCGGCAGATTAGCGGCAACCGAGGGTGCCTATTTCCTCCAAGACTCCAAGAACGCCGTCGGACGCCTCGCCCAGAGGCTCCCCCAGCCCACGCCTTCCTCGTCCCCCGCTGCCGCCGCCGCCGCCGCCGCCGCCGCACCCAAGAACGAGGAGTCGGCCGACGTCCTCCCGGAAATCCTCCGCCACTCCATCCCCCTCAAGGGGGCGGCGGCGGAGATCGACCCCACCCTCTCCACCGCCTCCAAATGGCTCCTCCAGCGCTCCTCTTCTGGTTCTCCTTCCTCCGCTTCCCCAGATGCCCGCAACCCGCTCCGCGCTTACGTTTCTCTCCCTCAGGCCACCTTCGGCCCCAGAAGGTCTCGTTCTCTCATCTCATTTTTGGCTTTTCTTCGTTTCGATTATGAAATTTCGAGGCGAATTAGACTCCATCAAATTTTATGCCTATATATACGTGCGATGATGATATAAAGCTCTGCTTAGTGAATAGACCAGATTCGTGGCATCCATTCAGGGATTTTTCCCCCTTAATTTACCTTTTTTTTTTCTTTTTTCCCCGTAAAAAAATCAGCTTTCCTAGTTATCAGCTTTCATCGGAAAACTTCTTGTGGAGCTTCCATTGGAAAGAGGATATTATTGAAATCAATACGTTCTAGCCTATTCTTTTTTGTACGGTACATTTATCTCTAGTTCTCGGGCCAAGCTCTTCTCCTATGGTAGCTTTCGCGTGGTTCGTGATGAGCAGCCTTTTTCAAGTGACAGTTTATAGTCGTTCTATTGCGTGATGAATCGGAATCTAAGACTGGCTCTGATGTCAAATTTCATTAAGTGAATTAATTCACAGGAAGCACCGACATTTTTATCAATGTTTTGACTGTTGTTGCTTCACATTAAGAGACATATATCTGCTCTGTTTTAAATAAATTTGCTGTTCAGAAGACATGATAGTGAATAGAAAATAGGCTTCACGTTATTTGTTTTTTAATGATGGTATAATCAGATGGCAGCTGCCTGATGAGCAACCCAAACTTTCAGTATCTACGGCAAACGACCTACGGCATGATAGATACCCACCCATGGACCCTGAGAAGTTGAAGGCTGTGGTAGAAGGGTACTATCGAAGTAAGTCTCTTCTGTTTCCTTTTTGTTTTATCTCAACTTTCATGATTTTCTAAGTTATTAGATCTTGCATAGGTTCAGCTTCTGATTATATATTGGTACAAATAAGAAATATGGAGTTAGATAATAAGGTATGCAATAACATTTAGAAGACTTTTAGAAATCAGAAATAGTGTGGAAATTAATCTGTTCTAGAAGAAATTCTTTGAAAAACTTGAATAGTCCAACTGTAGTCGCACTTGTATACAGTAAAATAGTTAAGGATTAAAAATGAATCTATCTTAAGATCTACATGATATAGCAGAGGTAGAGTTTTTTTATCCCATTACTTAAGCCCAACACGTGGATAATAAGGCCTTGTGTAAGACACTAAAGTATATAAGTGTTGAGTGCAAGGATAGGTGTGAAAAGCTTCTTCACAGAAATCCTAAACTTTTATTACTAGAGGTTAAATTCTTAGCAAAAGTTGAAAACTTAAAAGACTAAGACATATACAGCAATAACAAAACCTTAATCTCAAATTAGTTAGGATCGGCTACATAAATCCTTTTTCTCCATTCAACTCTGTTCTAAGTCATATTTTTTTTTCCTTCATTCAGCTCTATTTTTTAAGTTGAAAACTTAAAAGACTAAGACATATGAGAATCATTAATTCCTTTATGCATTTTCATAAGTCCAAACTCCTCTTTCCCATCTATGGAACGTAGTGGACTGCTACTTAAAAGAAAAAAAAAAGAAAAAAGAAAAAAAGATATATATATATATATATATATATCTTGCCAAATCATAGACCATATAATGTCAAACTCTTCAGATATTCTTCACATATCAACATAAAAGTGGAAGAAAATATAGATTTATATTATAAAAACAGGTGAGTAGAAATATGATTATCTTGATCTGGGTGATATGATGTTCTATAACATGTGCACTACTAGGAAATCACATGAGTATTTCAGCTTAGGTAAGAATGAAATTGAGGAGATAATTGTCACAGATAGAAAATAGTACCAACTGAAAGAGAGCACTCAATCGGCCTCCATTAAAGTCATGCACTCCGTTAGACTGATTCACCAAATGTCATCAGTGGACTGAATTTAACTGTGTTGAATATTTCAAATATAGTGTCTACATTAGATGGAAATGGAAAAAGAAGACAAGAAAGAAAGTAGACAAAATGTCAGACAATGATATCCATTCTGTATTGTTAAACAATCCAAATGATGATCATGCCCCTTGAGTCACCAAATGATGTGATATGAAAAATGTCAATATGTGCATTAAAAAAAATGCAACTTATGCTCTGATTCATGATAAATCTTGACTTTAACACCATGCATGAACTAGTTTTAGTGTTGGAATTTCATCCAATATGGAGCATTCTGACCCCACAGTTTGCTTAATTCACAAATTCATTATAATAATAAATTCATAAGAACCATAGGTAAATGGCGCACAAACTAAATGAGTACTGTTAAGTATGTCTTGAATTTCTTGATTTGCCCGGCTTCTTGATTTGTCTTGACGAATTTGGAGGAAAGAAACGGTTTGGAAACTTTTTTGTGAGAGCCATCTCTGTACTTTTGTGTTTCTTCCTCTTGCTTTCATAGGAGAATTTTCTCCTCGTTTTCGCTCATGGATGGAGACTGAAAGAGCTGAACCACATAAATCTTGTTGTCCTGTATTTGATTTGCTATTTTCTCATTGCCTTTATTTGATGTCACATTAATCACATACAGAGCATTGCAATAAGTACAAATAATTTTAAATATTAAATATTTAGAGTGTCTTGGAATTTTCCAGAAAAAAGGGTCTTAATCTCTTTTTTGCAAAAGTTGCCAAAACTGGTAAATAATTTTCATGAAGGCATCAGTTTTTGTCACTAGGGTCACCACTAGAGCAGATATAAATAAGCTTAATAGTTTTTAATTAGCATTTAGTTCCAAATAGTTGTGGGTCTTTTTGTTTAATGCGTGATTCAGTGGGAGATTTCATAATTCGATGTATGTTTGTATAGTTGGGAAGGCATTTGCTTTTGCTACGATGATGGTCTTTGGAGGTGCAACAGTTGTGTCTCTACTTACAGCTCATAAGCTACAGCTGCATAGCGTAAGTCAATCAAAATTTCTGTTGACTCCAAATTATTTATTTTAAGGGTTTCTATCATTGAATAGAAATAGATATTTTCTTGCCAACTAATCCGACATTTAATAAGTTCTGGTTATTATCTTTCTTGGAACTACACATGCATGTTAATGCTTCTGTCTATGTTCGTTCGTTCAAAAAATAGAAAATTGCTGTTCTCTGTTTCATATGATCAATGATTTAGATGTAATTCATCAGAAAATAAGAATACTTCAATGGTGCTTTTGACACTTGAAGCAAGCTTCTGTGCCACAAATTTGGTTATGACCAACTTTAGCAATTGTGGCAAGGAAGATAGTTTTAAGGAAAGAACATATCTTCTCCTTGAGGCAAAAGCATTGTCTGTAAATTCCTTTTCACATCAATGGTTATTGATTTAAATAACTCCCATAGAAATCCAGCTGTTTATATTTGTTATTTGACCCCCATAAAGCTTTGTTTCAACCAAGAATCACAAACTTGGTATCGGACCTTGTATCGGTACCTTCTAAGCACAGTTTCAATATGTTTGGTATGATGGTTGGTTCAGTATACACCAATACTTATTATGCTCCTGTGCATACTAGTTCGGTATTGATACAGTATGGTATTCTCAGTAAGAACCGATATGGAGTACCGTGGTTTCATCATTATTATCAGACTTTGTACGATCACTTTTGTGTTGAACTATAAACCATTATCATAGATTCAGAAGCTTCATATTTATCTTGTACCCCCATGGCACACCTTAAGCTTTATTAATTCTCTTGTCCTTCCGAATATGTGGTTCTTTTTAGCATGACTTTTGGAGCAACATGCCTTGCTACTTACGGGCTCAGAACTTTAAAGCCTAAAGGGGTCAATGCATGTCAATAACATGGTGAACAACCACTAATTTTTGGACAACCATGCCTTGGATCATATTTGGTTGCCCCTTGTTTGTCTTGGACACTACACTGCTTCCTGAATAGATGTTACCCTTGCTCATAATTCAACTCATGATGCTGCCTGTATTTCAGGAAGAAACTTTAACTACCACTAAATGGATCAGTGGATGTCCTTTTGCCTCTCTGTTTTCTAAACCTTTTTGATATCTTTTTCTCTCAAGACAAGCGTTGCACTTGATATCTTGTATGCATACTTATCTCAATCTTTCTGATTCTTGCATACCTTCTACCTGCTACTTACTGCTAAACCTCTGTCTTGTGTGGCATCAGTAGTGTTAACAAATTAGTGGTTATAATATCCCCATTTGTCAATCATATTTTCTTATTAACAATATAATAAGATGCACATATCAGGGAAGAAATGATGAAAATATCAATAGAGTCCTAGTTGTACCTCAATCTTTAACATCTGCAGTTTGCTACTTATAAATGATTAAACATTGCGTGAAGATGCTTCTTTGGATTTGAACAATTTGCAAGGGAAATAATCACATTTTTCCTTTCATGCTTTGCCCAATTGGCTGAGACTGTACAGGGCCACACTATAAACCTTTATGGTATGCTCAGCGTTGCATTTTTCCAGTATCTCATGGACCTTTTTTGGAGTCTACATGTCTGTTTTATCTCTGGGATTTACCCTTGTGAATGCTGCCATGCTGGACAAAGAGATCCTGAATTTTGTTTGGCCAATTTGTTCCTCCTGTCCAACTATTTCATCTCTAACTTGACATTCAACTTCTGAATATCTGCTGCAAATTCCTATTCAAGTTGAAGATCCTGATACTTTGGATGGAAATTCTTCAATCCTGCTTATCCACATCAAACTTTACATTTGACATCTTCATGCCCACTGCAGAAACTAGATTCACAGATTGTATGGCAACTTATGAGGGAAAAAACAATCAAATGGAGAGGGCAAAAGAATTCTCAATGATTTTAACTTTTGTCCATTTAGGGCACATCTTTGAAGGCACAAGTAATTGTATGCATAAAGTCCATGCTTTCTTGCAATTTCATTTGCAAGTAGACAATTTTTCTTTACAAATTGGTGTTTATTCTGCCAACAATGCAATGGCAGTGTTTATTTCCTGAGTCATGATGGATCCTTTTGTAATATAATCATAGTCTGAACTCTGAAAAATGGAGTTACTTGTGCATGAAATTTCTTGTAAATATATGCAAAACTTGACACTCATGCCATTAAATTTTGCTAGTCTTCTTCTTATCAGAAAACAACTAAACAAGAATTATCTAGAATTAATTTTAATAAGTTCATGTCCCTAAAACTATGAACTTAGCTTCTTTTTGTTTCCTCAGACTGATGACATCAGAACTAAAGGAAGAGATCTGATCCAACCGGGTGCTGATATGGTGAAGGAGAAAATGGTTCCCCTACGAAATTGGGTATGTAAAACTACCATATTTCCAGCACAAAGATTTTTCGTTTGCCAACAAATTGCATCTCTCATTCTTCTAATCTTCTCTGTTTGGTATCCGTATGTTCCTTGCAATAGTTATGATGCTACCCTTTCAAATTACTTCGATTGCATTTTCCTGTTATGATGCTCTGCTGTTGCCATTTTTTCCATGTTAGCTAAACATTATCCTAAATTTCTTTTTGTGAGAGCTGTGGCAGAACACTTCTGCCCGGTTAGTCTCAAAGTTTATTTTCTCATACGGATTTTTGGCAATTTACAGGCTGAGAACATGTCAAGAAAATGGCATATAGAAGATGGAGAAGCTAAAGAGAACTCTCTCGTCAAAGAGCTTTCCAAAACATTCGGTGCCAGGACATCCGACTGATGCATCCTGTTGTATAATGTAACCAATGCTTGCTTGTGCTTTTATATAGCAAAATAATCTGCTCTAAAATCCCATATAAACCGAAACAATTTAGCTTCATCAAAATGCTGGCAGACAAACAGCATGTACGCTTCCAGATACATTCATCCTTGCTCATTGCGAGGGAAAAGTGGAAAATTATCTGCTGGTAAAAAGTGACATAAGGTTGCTTTATTTTACCGAACTTGAGAGATCTTTCTTTTGTTCTTCTTTCCTAATTAACGTGCTGTTTGGGTATTTTTGCAAGAGTATCATGTAGAAATCGGAAATTTTTATATATTAGAGTGACAAATAAATTACACATTAACAAATATTATGAGTGTATCTGATCAAGTTATAGGTGTATTATCGGGAAACAAAGCCAAGGCATTTATTTATATTAGTCTCTTGGTGGGTGCAGAGTGTATCTGATCAAGTTAAGGAGATGCACCCTAAAAAAGACGTATATATCACTCTATTCTCTCTCTATATACGTTTCTCAAGGAGGGGTGTATCAAAGTTTATCCGCTAAAACTATTCACCATCTTTATGCCTTCTTCTCTGCCTTTGTCACCAACCTCACTGACACCCTCCTCTCTGTCCTTGTCTCTCTTCACCTTCTCTTTCTCTTCACCAAGGTTGTCTCTCCAATGCCGTCGCCCTCCTCTGCAACCTTCTCAATGGCCTTATCTCACTTTCAACCCCACCTTCCTCTCCTATGCTCTCCTATGCTGTCGTTTAGGATGTACACAATAAACCTCATCCCCACTTCGCCAACAACATCTTTACTCCTTTTCTTGTTAGTTTCTCTTTCTTTAATTATCATTTACACCACGTTGAGCTGACCATGATTTTTAACTTTGATTTTCATATATATATATATATATATATATATATTGGCCACTTTATGGGTTATGTTGTTAGAAATGGAGTGATGATAGCTCCATGCAAAGCATGCTACATCTAAAGCAACAAATAATGGCCATCTCATTCCCCTAAGCAGATCTAAAGGCAGTCATGCTTTGTTTGTTTCATGAAATACTAAATAAGTAAATGCCTCTGTGTGCTTAGAGAGGTCGATGAATCAACCATTTCATTGGCTTTAAAGGTTCCTTGCTGGAACCTCTTGAACTAGCCAATGGGGGGAGAATTTCTTGCTTATTGTTGGAACTTGATAAAGCTAACGGCAACTCTGTTTTTTTTCTGTTGTAACGTGAATAAGATTACAAAGGCTTCGTCCTTGACAGCTAAAAGAATAGGAAAAGTGCGACCCGCTTTTAATGATATTTTCTTCGGAATACTTGAAGCATGTTGTCATATAGGATCGAATCCGTATACCTTCAAATCCAAACTTAACACAAACCATGCGCAAGGGTTGTGCCAAGGTCCAAGTTGGGATGGTTATGGTTTAGTCAGGGCTTTCAGAATGGAACAATACTAGATTAAATCTTAAGCAGGTATTATTGTCTAGAAAGTCCAAGCAGCTCACTAGCTTCAACATATAAAAATTTTGTTTGAGAATATATATATATATATATAGTTACATTCGAATGCAGTCAAGTTTAAGATTCGATCATTTTTTTTATTTTTAAATTCATACAGTTTATAAATCCTAAATATAAAAAAAAATAAATGGCTCTAAAATTCATGTGGATCAAATAACGAAAAAGATGACCAAATTTTGAACTTGATTCTTAACTTAATTATGTTATATATATATTTACCCATAAGCCTATGTCAAAGATCTTCCATAAAAGAGGGAAAAAGGAGATGGTGATGCCTTCTTGATAAACCGATTCAATTTGATCAAGAACTGAGTTCTGTTGAAGAAACCGGTTTCAATCACTGAGGCCCAATTCTAGGCCGATTTTTATTAGAAGCAAATTGAACCGGTTCAAACGCATTTCTTAGTTATTAGACTTAATCCTAATCCAAACAAGCCTATTGATTGATTATCAGCTCCAACTCTAGTCTAATTCTTATTGATTAAACTCTGGTCCGAACCAATTTAAGATTGGGTCTAAGTTTAATTTCTGCTGAACCAATGAAACTCAAACTAATCTGACTTTAATTTTTGCCGAATAAGATTATGAATCAGCCTAATTTACGGAATCAATCTGAGATCGCTTAGCTATGGGTCTGTGATTGGATTCGGACGCACGCTAGGCTTTGTACAAACCCCCACGCCAATCATAAAGAAACCAGGCGCCGCTCGTTCTTCCCACTTAACGACCTCCGCTCTCGCCTCCGAGCCCCTACCAGCCTCTCGTCTCTAACCTGGAACAATCGTTTCGGGCCGTAAGAAAACCTAGCTCTTTTCCAAGAAGTCGAGGAGGAAGCAAGGGGCTCCTTTCTTTTGCCCTCTCTTTTCTCCACACTTGAGGATTACACCCGATGATCGCCACGAGCAAACGCAAAGCCGCAGCGAAGATTAAGATACAAAAAGAGAACGAAGAAGAGAACGGTGTTGATGGCAGTCAAATCCACCCTCCGAAGACCGAAGAAGAAGGGCCTTCGTCTGGGGACGATGACTTGGCCGAGAAGGCCACCAAGTTAACGCACGGCACCTCCAAAGGCCTGCGGAAGCCTTCCGACGCGACCCTCGCCGTGAACCGGCGAAGGCTGAGCACGCTTCTCAAAAAGCTCTCGAGGGCTCACAACTGGAAGGAAGCGAGCGGCGTCTTGAGCGTCCTCTTGAAAGGGACGCCTCGCGGGAGCTCCTTTGCGGAGGATCGCAGGAATTTCTTGGTAAGCAGTTCAAGAACCGAACGTCATGACGAACCCAGGGTCTATTCTGGTTGAGGCGTCGAGTGGTTTTGTGTTACTCTTTGTCCAATGTAGTTGAGGTGTTTGTTGATAGGTAGCAATGGAAATTCACAAGCGACTAGGGGATACGAATAATTATTCGACTAAGTTCAAGAAGATGTATGAGATTTGGATGAGCAAGCTCGCATGGATGAAGAAGCTCCCCAAGAAGGTACGCATGATCTTTCCCTCCCTTGGTGGTTGTCTAGAAATCTCAAGATCTTGCATTTCTTTTTGCAATAGATCATCATAATAATTTCTTTAACTTTGGTATGGATAATAAGGACATGATACTATGGGTACCTTGAAAGAAGGAAACCTGAGTATTGGCCATAAATATGACCTATCTTTTTGCTTCAATAGTCCATAAAGGATTCATGTAGCTGATCCCAACTAGTTTGGGATTTAAGACTTTGTTGTTGTTATTGTTGTTAATCCATATTCATTTTTTAATCCATTGTCACCTAGATGTGTGGTGATCAGATCTTTGAGTTTTTCACTGAAATTTCCTTTTTAGTGTCCATAGTCTAAGTCTTTTACCCATGGTGAGTTCATCTGAGAAATCTTGGCCTCCGCATTGTATCTTTTTATACATTACTTCTTGAATGTGTTAAAATATGCATTACAGTTATGAGAGAGGGGCATTTGATTTGAAAACTTTATTTTTTAGGTTCAATTCGGATTTGCTGCTCGTTGCCCTGTAATGACACCTTGTAAACCTCTTTGGGGGATTTACTTGACTGATTTTGTAGTGCAAAACATATATATATATTTCCAACCTTGCTGTATTACCAATGCAACATAACTGAATGCCTGTATTTAGAAATTCTGGTGTTATCCTGTGTAATATGTCATTCTATAATTGCTTTCCCATGTAAATAATATTTACTGCAAGCTTTCCTCTTCTGTTGACAACATGCTTCCTTTGTAAGTTAAAATAATGAGATATAATGTAGATACTAACATATTTTGGTTGTCTGCATGGTTTACTTCTCTGAATGTCTTAATTATTGAGCAGAGGCACTCAGTTCAGCTGGAACTAGCTCTTTTCTACTTATCACAAGGGGATGTCCAAGAGGCTCACAATGTTATGAAATTGTGCGTTTCTTACTTATTATGTCATCGGTATCTTACATCCAGAAAAACTGCATTCATTTGGTGGACATATTCATGTCGGTTTATGTTTGCTTAAATATCATGCATTTCTTTACATCACCATGGTGTGTACTCATTTTGCTAGCATTTTGTGAGAATCAATGTTCCTCTTTAGTTGAGGACCTTAGGAGTAGCGGCCCCTTTTTTCTTGTTGGTTTTGAGATCAAATCAATAGAAAAGGAAAGTACTTCTAGAGGGTGAAGGAAAAAAAATAAATGCAATTAAACCAATGGTACAATGATACAAAATCAAAACAGAATTCAGGTTATAAAATCTAAACCTCCATCAAGGGTAGTGCATAACTACTCATTCAAAAGGATACACAGAACAGAGCTTCAAGCAATGACTCTTAAACCACTGAAGCTCAACTCTAACGACCATGAGACACTATAATTCCAATGCAAAACTTTCTGACTGCTGGAAACTATCGGTTTGAAAGATGACCCTGTAGCATTGCAAACATTTTACTTAAAACATATGCATTGATAACATATTTCATCTAAACATGTACAAGATTTCAGCTAAGATGTGAAAAATCTGTTCTTACTTATTGGAAATCCACTACTTAGGGGAGTCAGTCTACTAAATTGACCCCTTTTCTCTGTTTTACACTTTAAAAAAAATCAGAAAGCAAAAAAGGTCCTATGCAAGGAAAAGAGATGTCTCTCTTGAGTTTCTTAAAACCAAACTCCTGATGCTTCCAGCTTTTATTGAAAAATATTTTTGATCTCAAAATATATTCCTCATTGATTAGATATATCATTCATGAGTAAATATCTCTTTCATTAACTTAAAAAGTGAAATGTGACCAGAAATTTAAACTTTTTTTCTAAAAATATGCTCAAAGAAATGAAAAAAATGGCTGCATAGGGCACTAGGTGTCAAGATAGATGGTATAAAAAACACTGTACATTGTTTCAGCTGGAATCAGCCGGAACCACTGATATTGCAGCAACTAGCTCAAGCCAATGGACTGAACTTTGGGTGTCAGTTTTAGCTAGATTTCAGAAGAACTTAAAAGCTTCTAGTTAATGAAGCACAACTAATGGATTGTTTTAAGTAGCTCTTACTTTTTAATTTAGTTGATTTGTATGATAACCAAACTAGATCAGACATAAGTTTTAATTTCATTTATGCAGCAACAGATCAATCATTAAACATGCACTGTTTGCTGAATTGTGGTGCTTAAAACACCACATGATTGCATTGATAATGTATATGATGGGGCAACACACTGATTGTTCGCTTGATGAAGGTGAGAGTAAGACCATGCAAATCCCGAACCTGTAGATCATTATGCACAAACATGAATATTAGAGCATCAGCATCTTCTATGTTATAGTGCTATATGTGCTTTAGTGTGGCATAACAGTCATCAATATGCAGAGAACTGCTTCTATGATGTCATCAACAAATGGAAAGAAATTTGAATGATAAGAACATACCTTATTAGTGCCTATGGATTTGCTATGAACCGCTTACATGAGAAAGAGGAAGATAGGTTCATAAGAATAGTAGCAGCAGCCTCCTGGATACTCTGAAACTATGTAGTGACTTAGAATCATCATGATGTGATTTAAATATACCCATGCCAGCAATTGTAAATGTTAAGATCATGAGGACTTGATAAACTCATACCTGCAGACATAAAAGAGTACAGAAAGAAATTATTAAAGTGGATGGGATGAAGGATACATATAGGTTATTATTGAAAGATAAAAAAAGAAGAAAATAGAGAAGAAGCGAGTAGAGAGAGGAGGAGAAGAGGGAAAGGATGCGCATTTAATTATGAAGATATGCGCACTTCCAGGATTAGAGCATTCTTATTAGAGTCACCAAATTACAATGCTGTGCTTGATGGGGAGATGCTGAATACATGCTACAGTTTACTTGATTGGTGAATCTAATTGTTAATATGAAACACAACGGTAATCATAAATCATAATAACAAAAACCCATGTCATGTATGTGTGCCACAAAAAGACAGAAAAAAACCACCAAATCGAGTTAAAAAATATAATTGAAACCCACTAAAGTCATGAAATATATAATAAAATGATCAAAGGCTATATTTGGAAAAGAATTGTGTTATATGCTCTTGAAACCAAAATCATCAAGTGTATCAATTTGTCCGTTAATTGTAGCTCTTTTGTGTAAGTATCATGCCTCCGTCATATTAAAAATAGGTTGTATCTTCCTTGAACAATATGGCATTTGCCACTAGCAGAGTTTTTCTGAGATAACTGTGTTGGTATGAAACAAAAAATTAAAAATATAGGTGCAACATGGTCATTGTGAAAATTTTCTCTTTGTATTTTTGTCACTTTGACTTTCTATTTGCAAAGTTCTTTAGATGAAAGGGATCAGAGTTTAAGAGTTGATATGTTACTTGAATTAGTCTTGTGGTATTGCATGAGGTAGGGGACCAATTCATAGAAGTTGCTGCTATTATTTTTTTCAATGATTTGTTGGGTTAATTCATGAAAGGCCATGCCATTTTTAGTTAAAATGTAGATGAAATTATTGTTATAAATTATTTCATTTATCTTTTCAGTCTTGTTCAAGATCGTGATTCTGCTAGTGAGCCAACCATAAACCTGCTTCATGGGTTGATATTATATCAAATTTGGTATTCTGGTCTCCCAAAAGAGATGCGAGTAAATGGCTTTGACATCCGTACACCATCAGGGACATATGATATGACCTTTGATGATGGTTTTGAAGAACCTGAAATGTTGGAAAGTTCAAATGATCATAATGCTGTTAATGTTGAGGATGTCAATTATTCTTCACGATGTGCTTCAGAAAGCTCTGTTGGCAATGCGAAGAATGTCTTTATGGAATGCAAAAAGGAGATACCAACAGAGCAGTCCAGCGGTATCCATCCTGCACATGTTTTTTACCTTAGTGGATCAGAAGGAAATGAGGGAAGACCAACTTCTCCAAAGATTCATAGCCATTTTGAACATGGTTCCATTTTTCTTGCACATGGTTAGTTTTGCCCTTTCTTTCCACTGTATTTTCATGCTTTCTTTTGGATCAGTACATCTCAAAGTTACATGTTATGAAGTAAATTATTGTCGATTAATTGTTCAAATTTGGTTGGATTTATCATGGAAGAGACCATGGGTGCACATAAACTCATAGCTGTTAATAATAGTACAAGCATAGAGGACTTGAAAACACCATCAATGCTAGTTTTAATCTTGGATGAAAAAGGTGGAGGTCTGATTTTTAGTTTGACATCCAATTGTGAAAAGCATGTCAAATTGTAAAATGGATCCAGAGTCGATGTTCGTGGATGTACAAATTAAGGACAAAGCATTAGAGAACCGGTTGAGATGAAATAGGCATGTGTTACAAAGACTTGAGAGCTCTAGTAAATAGGGGCTCTAATAAGGAGGGGTTACCTGTACTGTGGAATGATGTAGGAAAAGGATGGGAAGACCAAGGTATCATGGTTGAAAGTTGTGAGAAAGGATATAAATCTTGAAACAACATCAAAATTAGCTCTAGATAAGAATTGTTTCACAAGTGCTATAGGTGAGTCTCTCTAATGGTTGACAACTGCAAATAGGAAAATGAGATTAAAAAGAAGTATTAGAGGAGTGGTATCATCATCCAAAGAGGCAATATAAAAGGAACATCCAGTTAAATGTTCAGTTTAGAGCAGCTTTCTCTAAACAATGCCATTGTTACAATAACTATTAGTTGAAATGAAATAAATGAGCTCGAAACAAATACTATTTTGCTTCAGAAAGAGTAAGCCCATTACATAATCAATTTAAAGCACTCCAAATGCAGATTAAAAACCCTTGAAAAATCTTGCACTTTAACAAACTTCTAACAGCTAGTGGCTAGCATTAATATAGATGTTGGAAAAGGGATGACCATAAGCTCTCACAAGAATGAAAGGATCTAATGGTTGGACTTCTTATCAGATTATTTTCTCCAGCAAGGATGATGACAAGTGATGACCACAACAAATCTGATTTTGATGCCACATTTCCTGGGGAACAGCAAAGAATTCATACATATGCTAGGTCACTTGTCTGTACAGGTACAGTTATCTTCATTGTAAGCATATTACTAGAAAATGTAAGATACACACAGGCAATAAACAAATCATCTTGGTTAAATATATAGGATGGAAAGAGACTAAGTTTGCCTTTAGAAGCGCATGCCGGATATTAGGACGTTTATATAGGAGTGGAAGGGAGGGAGGGTTGATTGGCTGGTGTCTAGGTTAATGGCACCATCTAGGTACCTAATTGTGATACTTCTGGCTAGATGGGATCAAGAGGAGAAAGGGGGGCATTCACACTGATATGTTTGAAAGTGTACACCTGGACTATATTTGAAGAAAAGAAAGTATGGTTGCTTGCTGTAAAGGGTAAAAGTTTGTCAAAAGATAGTGGCCCCTTTGTTCCTCTATTTTAGAACAAGTGTGAATTTTTTTTTTCTAATGGAAATGTCAAAGGATCTTGAAGCAAACCTAACCAGATGACATATTTGGACTATAGACTGTGCAAGGTTCAAGCCTTGAAATGAGCCTAGATTATTTTCAGGCTAATTATAGCCATCTGATGTGTATTGGATTAGTTTGAATTGTGGAAGTAGGGATGAGTCAATTTATTTAGGAACAACTTTTACTAAGGTCTAAGTGGTAGATATGTTGGAAGCTACAAGTGGTGGTGATATGTAATTCCTTGGACAGACCATGTTCTTTTTCTTGCACATGAGTGTCTATTTGTATAGATTTAATTTTTGCTTCTCTTTGGCCTGCTTCCACCTGTTGTGTGGATAAATTACTTTTTGAAACATGATAAATGATTCGGTGTACTATATATTCATAGTTATTGGTTCAAAATTTCTATTTTAAAATGTGAGCATGAAATTGTGCTTATACCATGGTTTGCTAATCAAGGCTTGGACACAAGTTTGCTGCCCATACAATTGAAGCATATGGCTGAGGACTTGGAGCGGTCCATATATTCCTATAGGAGGTTGGCAAATGAACAATATGATGATGCAGTGAAACATTTGCGCCTTGCTCTTTATTCAACACCGCCGTTATTAGCATCCTTGCTGCCCTTGATTCAGGTATTTTTATCAATTATATAATGTATCTTATGTGTGTATAGATTAATTGATTAAGCTTTTTAGAATTAGTGAAAAGTAAAAGGAGAACTTAACCAAAAGCTGATTTTTTTTTTTTTTTTTTTTTTTTTTCTGAACTTTGGTTTTGAATTGAAATTAAGGCTGCATTTGATTTTTGAGAGCATTTTCTGTTTTCATTTTCTATTTTCATTTTCTGTTTTTTGATCTCTAGAAAATGCATTTGGTAAGTGAAAATAAATTTTTTTATTTCTTATTTTCATTATAAATAATATCTTTCAAAAGGATAACTAAAAAATTAAAGAAAATATATAATATTATAATATTATAATATTATAATATTATATTATATTACATAATAATATAGATTATAATATATAATATATTATTATAATAACTCTATAATATGTTATATATAAATTACCTATAACAATATAAGATTAATAATTTTATTAACAATATGATAAAAGGTAGACTTGGCCACATTCAATGTAATTAAATTCAGAATTTGATCACCTCCTTCATCTTTGGATTTACACGGATGTTAGAGCTACCCCCACCTTTTTCACCTTTTTCATCTTTGGAATCTATGAACTATGGATACAAAAGTGGGGGAGGTGATCGGATCTAAATTTGACTATAGTCGAATGTAGCTAAGCCTACCCAATATGATAATATATATTATTATAATATATTATTATTATAATTTATTACATATACTTATATATTTGTTATATAATAAATATAAATAATTATATAATATTAATGATATTGTAGCAATATAATTAATATTATATTATTAATAATATTATAATGAGGTAGACTTGGTTACTTCGAATGTAACTAAGTTTAGGGTTCGGTCATCTCTCTACCTTTAGATCCATCTTATCTTTTTTATTTTTAGGATTCATGAACTGTATAGATCTAAGGGTGGTGCAGATGATCGGATTTAAGCTTGGCTACATTCGAATATAGCCAATTCTACCTCATATTATAATATATAACATGTTAATATTATATTATTATAATATTACAATATTATAATAAACTATTATTATATTATATATATTATTATAATATATTGTATATAAATTACATATTTGTTATATATAATAAACAAAATAATAATATTATACTAATGATATTATAGTAATATATAATTAATATTATATTATTAATAATATTATAATATATAACATGTTATTATATTATTAAAATAAATAATATTTTTTATTATAATTAATATATAATTAATATTAATATAATAAATATAAATAATAATATAATATTAATTAATTATTAATATAATATTATTAATAGAGGTAGAAGTGACTACATTCGAATGTAGCCAAGCCTAAATCCGGTCACCTCTCCATTTTTGAATTCACACAGTTCATGAATTTCAAAGATAAAAAAGGTGAAAAAGATGGGGTAGCTCCAGGATCCATATGAATCCAAGAATGAAAAAGGTGATCAAATCCTAAACTTAGTTACCTTCAAATGTAGCCAAGTCTACCTCTTATTAATATTATATTATTAGTATTATAATAGATAACATGCTAATATTATATAATTATAATATATTAATGTTTATAATTATATATTAATAATATGAGGTAGACTTAGCTACATTCGAATGTATCCAAATGTGAATTCGATCACCTTTCCCACACTTAAATCCACATGGCTCATGGGTCTTAAAGATAAAATAGATGGAAAAGGTGGGGTAGCTCCAAGATCCATGTGGATTCAAGGATGAGGGAAGTAAATGGACCATGAACTTAACTACATTCAAATGTAAACGAGTCTACTTCTAATAATATATATTATTACTTTTTTAAAAAGTTATTTCAGGTTCCAAAAAAAGTTATTTTTAAAAATAAAAAATAAAAATAGTATAACCAAACATTTTTTTTAGATAAATTTCACGTTCCTATTTTTAAAAATAAAAAATAAGAAATAAAAGTGATATAAATCAAGTCCTTTGTTTTTTACTTTCTTCTTTCTTTTGATGAAAAATAGTGAAAACATTTTTTTGACGGTTTTCAGTTTTCTCTCATTTTGGAGTTGCATTTTCTAGAAAATTATTTTCATCTTTATTCACCAAACGCGTTTTCAAAAGTGTTTTCTGTTTTCTATGAAAATAAAAATGAAAAATGGGACTATTCTCAGCAACCAAACACACCCTAAGAGTTCCTTATAAGTAATTGATAGCCTATTTGAATGCCTCCATATCTTATCCATGCAATAAGATTTTTGGCCATGTTTTATTTTTATTGAAATAGAAGGGTGGTGCTTCCCAGAAATGGGGGCAACTTGGTGACCCAAAATCCCTTTTTCTGGGGAAAGGTAAATCACCATTGGAAGATATCCCTCTAAAACTGGGTTAGAGGAGAGCACTAGCTGAGTGATTTCCTCTTCCCTTCATCTCTTTTGAACAGAGACTCTCCCCTCTGCTTGTATCATTCAGGTATGGATTCCAACATCTAAACAGGCTCCTAATTAATCATTGGAGGACCTTATAGAAGTACCAACCACTCCTCACCATGGTGTTTTGTACTTTAAGCATATTGTTAGATGATTTTGAGCCTCTTATTCCTGCCGTACAGAAGAAGAATTTTCTGTAAATTTGTCCATCTCTACCATATTTCTTATGCCTCTCTTTTGTTAATCAGCTCTTCCACCTATACTTCATATAGCTCAATCCCTAGCACCATCCTTGCTACTAACAACCATTTAATGCTACAAACAGGCATTTCTTCTCCAAAATGGATTTAATCTTATATCCATTGTTTTAATGTATCTAAATTATTTGATAACTATTACCAAATATAGTCCAAAATTATAGGAGAAGACAGATCTGCTAGCTATAAACTCTCAGTTTACTTGGAGCCAAACATAAATTAATTTACTGCTGTGCTTGATGTAGATGGTGCTCAATGGTCTTGATTGAATTCATTTGTTATTAGAACTAAAAAATTAGGCTGAGACATTTTTGACCAAGTCATGAACGAACTAATGCATGATCTAGAAGTCTCTTAAAATGTTCATTTGTATCTCTGTTTCTTCTATTTTGAAACTGTTAAGATGAGAGAAATGTAGGAAGGCATTTAAAGAGTTGCAACTGTTACACAGGAACTTTAGATGGTTTCGTAAGTCTCTGTGACTGGGTGGATGTTATCTTTTAGCATATGTTTAACATGTTCAGTGCAAAAAATCCTACCCAAGTTGCAAGTTAAATTGAGGATGTTGGGAAGCCATTAGGGTTGGGTTTGTGGTTTTAGTTCAGCATTGGCTGGGCAAGGTTCAGGCTATCTTATAGCCCAACATCATTGCAAAAAATGTTGGCCTGAGCTTATCTTGACCTTGGTCTTGAAACTTGAAGCCCATGCCTCACTGAAAATTAAATTCCAAGGCCTAAACCTAATCGGCTGATCTTGGCTGTTGTTTTACCTACTCTAGCATGGGTTTGAGATAGCTCCCACTTTTGTTGGAGGGGAGGGCCCTAGCTCAAAAGCTGAGGAAAACATGGGAGAGCAAGAAGTGAGGGTGGGGTGGACAGGGCATTCTTGTGAGCATGGCATGGTGTGCCTCTTACATATTTCAGTAGGGGTTGTTTGTGGTGGTTAACAAAATTGAGAATACAGTAAAGAGAATAGGGTGAGAGGGAGATTGGAAAAGAAAGGAAGTGTGATTGGAGAATTGAGCAAGCTTTTAAATTTATAGTGAATTGATTTCAACCAAAATGGATTGCTTTTGACAATGACTAAGCTAAAAAAAGTCTCGGTTCCTTGTTTCGGCCTTTTTTTTCTGAAACCAACCAGTTTTGATAGTTTAAGCCGGCTTAGGAAAACTTGCTGAAACTAATTATGGAATAATTTAACAGTATAAATCCCTTGAAACCATTAAGGTGTCATATAGGCATCTTACATTCTTACTCACTGGTACCTAAATCCTTGTTTAACATAGCCCTCCTGAGAGTGCAACCATTGTCTTTCCACCTCACTGTTATCCTATAGGAAATAAAGATATCATTTGATATGTAGAAGTACCAAACTGCATTCGTTATCTTGTTATAAAAGTTTGCAGAAAAGTCTCACTTCCTTGTTTAGAGAATAAATTAAGAGTAACTTATTATATAAAGCAGATTTTTTAAAATTTTACTTTCCATTTGGAACAATATGTACCAATGTATGAAAGGATTTATTCAATTGAATTGAGGATTTCTGATATCTTTTGCCATTTGTGCAGTCTTAATATCTGTATTTATCTGTTAACATCATGTACACATTATATCAAATAATCGGTAAGAATATTGATCAAGGGCAACTTGGGATTTTTTTTAAGACTGAGTAGTTTGCATATGAATAGCAAATGTTTATTTATGAATGATAAAGTTTATTTTTAAGTTAAATCTGCAAGCTTTTAAAAATCCAGTGGTGAATATGCGAACTGATAGCACTATGTTAGTCTACATTGCTGAAGTATCCTCTTTGGGACCTCTATGAACTTGTGTCTTCATATGTTTAATTTCTTTATGTCAAAGTACTTTGCTTTCTGTTTTACCCTTTTTGATATGTTCCCTCTAGACCTGATTTTGTTATATTACTAGCTTTTACTTCTCGGTGATCGTGTGGGAGAAGCACTTGATGAGCTTGAAAAATCCTGCAATATTTTTAATGTGGCCCTTCCATTCAGGTTCCTTAAACAGATTTTCTTAATAATGTTATTTTCGTCTTGCCTTTGTAGTTTAGTTTGCTAGCTTACTGACTTTATGCGATGGTTAAATTTTACAGTATAATTTACTAATGTTTTGATGTTAGGAATGGTTTATCCATTTACATTATTATATTCTAGTTTATGCTTTCATGTGCGTAAATTTGTGTTGATCCTTGATGCATGTACCTGATTTTCAACATACGGATGCAGGTGAGCATGCATGTTTGTCTCTTTCTCCATGCATATTGTTGTAGGGGTGCAAATTGGTTGGGTCAACTTATGACCAACCTGGTCTCAATCCAATTAGACCTAACCTAATCCATATTTAAAGACTCATGGGTTGGGTCAGGTTCAAAAATTGGACCTTATCTAAAATCCAGGTTGGGTTTAGGTCTTGTACTTTTCAACTTGGACTAACCCAGCCTATAGATCATCCAAGTCAAATTTAGATCAATAAAAAATGGGCCTCGCCCAACTAAACCCAATCCAGCCTAACCCAAAATCCTGAATCATATAAATGTCCTTCTCCTTTACTCTGAATATCGTTGCAAATTCATTGAGCAAACTTTTATTTAAACTAATTCCTCTTTTTACATCTCAACAACCACATCTCCTCTCATCTGTTTTCACTCATATTTAAACATTCATATTTCATGGTTTGTTTTGGTGGATCATTATTTATAATATCCCCAAATATAGCAAGATATGTATGTATGTATGTATGTATCATTATATTTTAAAAATTGTAGTTTGTAAACTTAAATTAATTAGTTGCTTGGAAATTAAAAGTTTTTAATTGAAAATTTTAATTTAATTCAGCTCTTTTTAGTTTTATCTAAAATTTTTTAAGTATTTTATATTTAATTATGAATTATTATATTCTATCTATAAAAGAATAGCTAGATGCTTGACTCGAATTATAAACCTGACCTAAACCCCAACATCTTAGTTTGGGTCCAAGCCATACTTGACCTTGGTCTAACCCAAAATGACCTACTAGGTCTAAAAACCTTTTCATAGACTCGGCCCAACCTGACCTAATCAACTAAATGGGTTGGGTTTAAGTCCAAAATCATGATCCGAATATAAACTCAGGTCAAGTGAGGGTTAAGCATATTCCAATCTGACCCACCCTATGCGTAGGGCATGGGGGGATCATTAAAAGTGAAAATCGACAATTATCATAATACATGACATCAAAATGCCTAGAAATAAGAAGTCATGTTTTTGGAGGTCCCTTATGTACATGTCAAGTGAAAACATATACAGTTTTTATGGGAGAGACAATGCCTCGATTTGATTTATAGCCATTGAATTTTGGTTTATACATATTTTGAGATGTGTAGATCATGACCATTGATGCAAATTCTCAAATTATGTCATACAATATTTGAATAAACATTTTAATAGCTACTATTCATATTAAATGAACTGCTTGAAATGCCACAAGAATCTCTAAATAGTGACATCTGCTTAGATTGAGTTCAGATTCAATTTACTTTGATTATATCCAGCCCAAGGATGGACTAGACATCAATAAAATCAAAAGAAACCAAATAGTCTGAGTGAAAGGTTTCAGGTGCATATTGATTGCAACTCAACCAAACTACACTAAAGTTACTTTTCAATAATTAATGGAGGTTGTTAATTGCAGTGGCATGTGACTTTATGGGTACAATCATTGCACATATGCCTTATTTATCATTTAGAAAAGGATATATCTGTATGAACTTGTGAAAAATATAAGTTCCTTTCTTTTTTGATATACAAATGATTCCCATTAATCATTATTTTTCCTTCTGCTTCTACCTGATTTTCTGTAGCCTGTGAAGTGTATCACGCGTTTCTTTCCCAGGTAAACCTAAAAATGAAAGATTGGTTTTGCCATCACATGGAATATAGACAAAACAGAAGTTGGGCGAAACCTGCCAACTTCATTGTTTTCAATTGCCATTGAATGATTGACAAGCTTGAGCATAAATTTACATGGTTATGTCAGGACAAATGGTTCGGATCTTATGAATGAGAATGTTCAGAATGATTTTATTGAGGTAGCAATAATTGAAGAAGGAAGCATCTAGAGGGTTACTGAAGGATCAGCAACTTTTTTCTAGTGAAGCGTTGAAGGTGAATTATGGTTTCTCAACTTTGCATGTGGGGACAAGAATGGAGGATGGGATGAGAGGAGAACAGATAAGCTTGAGGGTTTGTCTTTAAAAGTTCTTAATTGAAAACCTCATGGTTCATTAAATTTGTATATGTTAATGAAGATTCACAATTGATGCACTTCACTGTCCCATATTTACATGCAAGCTGACTAGCCTAAATTTGTAATTCCTATTTGTGCTGTAACCTGTGTGTGTGTGTGTGTGTGTGTGGGAGAGAGGGAGGGAGAGAGAGATTGATCATGTTTATTTGAAATTTACTTCTCCTCAGAATTGCATTGATTTTCATTAGTTTTTTCTCTTCCCGTTTTAAGGAAGGTTAATCATCTTTCATGTTAACACACTATTCAGAACTTGTTTGAGGGAATATTCAAACTTGTTGGAATATTTCATGTTATTTATTTGATTTGTATTTGTAATTGTGAAGTTTTATTTAGATTGGCTAGAGCTTATGGTGGTAATGCATCTTTCATTTTGCAGATTAAGAGCTAGACTTCTTGAGTCCTTTCACAGCAACCATGTCACCATTATCTCTAGTTGCTATGAGGATGTTCTTAAAAGGGATCCTACATGCAACTTCTCGTTGGAAAGACTAATCAAAATGCATAAAAGTGGTATGAACTTATCCTTACAATAATTTTGAAATATGAATTTTTTTTTTGGTTAATTATACAAATCTTTTATCTGTCGGATCCATGTTACTATTGCATAATAGCAGATTAGGGCTGCTACCTAATTGTTGACATAGCTTTTAGAATTTGTTGTAATTTTTAAAATGTAATATTTTTATCTTAGAACTCCAGTTTGTTTAAGAGACACCTGGCAGTATTCATTTTTGTTAACTTAGATGAACATTTATTCCCTTTAAGAGTTATATTGTGACAAGTGAAACTGTTACTGGATGCACTTTTGTATGATGTCTGGTTCTTTTGAAATCCAAGCAGCACATTTGGTCATTGATTAATGTATTTTATCAAAGTCATACTAGACAGGCCTTGTGGTTCAAATGATTATAGAATTTATACTGATCACGATTAAGTGAATAAATGACTAGTCTGGACAGGACTCAAGTGTTGGGAAGCTCTTGCTTATTCATCTAAAGTGTTATTGATTCGATGTATTAACCTTTGATCATGTAAAGGTCATCCTGCCTTTTTGATGATGGCAAACTATGTTTGTGTCCTCTACAGCTCGGCCTTCTATTTTTTTAGAGTTACCAGTGCTGTATTTTATGTTGCCCAGTATCATAATATCAATGTCCGGTTCTAAGTTTGGTTTTGAACTTTTTGTTCAAAGTGTTATATTTTAGTTACAGGTTGGGTTGGTAGGTCTTAAAATCATTGAAATTAAATCTTTGAAAGGTCAGGATGTCTTCCTATGCGTGGCTCCAGAGGGACCCAGATGTCATAAATCTTTTCTTTCTATTCACTCTTCATGAAAAAAAATTTGTTCAAGAAAGATCCAGTCAACTTTGTTCTAAGTCGTAAGTATAGTCCATACTTTTTTCCCCTAGAAGAAAGGGATTCTTTCCTTTTTGTATTTTGTACTTTTTAAACCTACAATGATCATAAGGGTCGATATACATCTGTCACTTCAATTATTGTACACTTATTTTGAGCAATAAATCATGGTCTTCTTTCTCCTTCATGTTCTGATTATGACTTGAAACGGCAGAACTAGGCGAAACAGCTGAGTCTTTGGATCGCATGGCTAGTGCTTTACCATCCCCTTCTATCTTTTCTTGTTGTTCAAATTTTTCCCTCTGTTCTAATCTAACGTAATACTTCTCCCTTATTTCATATTCTATCCCAAATCGCACTAATTCAGTTGTTGCCTATAATTTATGCCTTCTTTCTTGTATTCTTTCAATATAGGTTAATATATCTTTATGCAGGCCTGCTAAAGTAAATACCTGTACATCTGAAATGGAGAGGATCCATAAAATCTCAAATCTCAATTGAAGCAATGGTTTCTGATCCTTAGATCCCACCATACCTTGCATTTTAATCTTGTCTTAGCTTCCAATTACACTATTCTGACAATAAATTTAGAAGCTCTGCTTGTAAAATCCAAATTCTCGGCATCCTAAGTCAGGTATATATGATGAATCTTTACTGTGATGGAGATGGTGATAGTTGTAGGAAAGTGGTGACTCAAGACTATATGTCAACAGATTGGATTCTGATGGTATTTCAGGGATTCAGGTCTGGTCTGTTTGCCTTAATTTTCAATCTGATCTGATTTGATATTCTACTGTATTGTTGAAATTCTGATATGAACCAGTCCCCAGCCCAAGCCAATGAAATTACTTTTGACCCCACTTTTTTCTTGACCCGTAAACCCTCCATCTGATCGACCTCTTGAAGTTCACTACTGCTGTCACCATGGTGCCAGAAGCCTTGAAGAAGCTGGTGATCTGACCTGGAATGCTGCCTGAGGATGCTAGGATTGAGAGGGGGAGAGGGAGGGTGGCAGCATATATACATGTGAATCTGACCTGTTGTCACCAGTATTCCACCTTCAGAAAACCACCAATGTAACACAAGTTCAGAGAGAGAGAGAGAGAGAGAGGGTCAGTGTTGAGGGGTCCTATTTTAGTTATGCTGTTAGTCATATTTGGCTCATGAATACCTTACCAGAGCCAAACTATCAGATCAGATCAGATCCCATCCTTAGACGGTTCTGTGGAAGAGAATGCATGCATGATGATTTAGTGCAGGTCACAATGATGTGCAGTGAGTACTTAGCAGAAGTGCTTACAGTTAATATCTTACATAACTAGGGCAGTTAGTTATATGGGACTGTTGGTGGAAGATGATGCAATAATGGCTTAGCAGATGAAGCCTTAGAACCATAAACTAATCCATGTCATGGCAGATTGGCATATCTGTTTTGTTAAAACAGTCAATTGAACTAGAAATCATAATATACTTATGCTTTTCCAACAATCAATTCAGATCTAGTAATAATCGGACAGGATTGGGTTCATGTTGAAGGGTTCCTTTTTAGTTATTTTGTTAATCATATTTGGATCATGATCTAGTTGCAGATCATGAATCCCCTACCAGAACCAACTATTAAATCAGATCCAAGAGCATACGTACATGACGATTTAGTGAAGGTTGCAATAAGTGCAGCTAGCACTCAACAGAAATGCTCACTGTCATGAGTTTCACATAACTAAAAGAGCTAGGTTTAAGGAACTACTGGTGGAAGAGGCTAAGCAAGCCAAGCCATAGATTGATCTTAGTTATGTGAACCAGAGTTTCTGCTTTCAAGTCTTGGGTAATGTATATCTAAGTATTTGCACCGAGGTAATTATAATACAGGTGGGTTTCCCTTCATTTCTTTCTCTCTCTAAAAAAATAAGATATTAGTTATGGCAGATTATCATATCTGTGGTTTTATAAAACTTATCAGTAGCTGGCTACAACTTTCAACATAGGAACCAAAAGAACAACATGATATGGCACCTTGTGCAGATTACATGGTGTATTCAGCTATTGTTGTTGGTGTACTCTTGATTAGAACATGAATTTAACAATCCTGTTATATAGTATGACAGCAACAGCCTAAAAATGTCACGGGATGTTGTTAAATTGTGCAATATTTCGATATTCTGAATGAGAAAATGAAAAGGTCATTTTTTGAATTATTTTGCTGCTAGCTTATCACTGCCTGAATGCCAATAAAATAACTTTAAAAAGTAAAAAAATGATGTTTAAAATAATTTGTATTAAATTAATCTTATTATTGGTATAATGTAACAATAATGATATAAAAATTGCTATTAAGTTGTTGAATAATGAATGCAAAAATAATGGTTGGCCGTTACATGGCCTTGTTATACTGGTTGTACTGCATATAAAACCATTATTTATGGGTTATTGTGTATATTTAGAACATTATGTCCATCGTGGTGCCATCATGACAATGTAACAGCTGTCATTTGTAGCCATGGAATAAGCTTCATTTACTGAGGCTAGATTATATAGTGTACTGAATATCAAGGCCATAGATGTATTAATTAGCTTGTGTTTGAATTGAAATTTGTTATGCTAGTTATGGTCCCTAAGATTGCCTATCATTGATTATAGGTTGTTTGGCTTGATTTTAAAGGTGATTGTACGTGTGAAGGGCTCACAATGATTAGCAAGAATTAAATCTAAATATTAAGGTAAAACTACTAGGCGCCTGTAAATATGGGGTCTGACTGAAAGGTTTAGGATATGTGACTCTGAGGCACCATTTTCAGAAAGGGGCATAGTCCCAATGTTTACTGGGATTCATTCTAGTGTTTATCAGCCATCATGCTAGCTTTTCAGATCTGCTAGAATTAGCATGACAAGTTATCAGAAAGAAGTTTTGGACATGTCCTTGCGGACATTTATATATTTCTTTTGCTGAGCTCTGTGAGGAATCATGTTTATTTGGGGCTTAATTCAATGGGTCAAACCCTAATGGATTTTTAGCAAAAATCAGCGCGTGCTTGACTCATCATGATGTTTGATACTCAGTTGTGGCTGGGAATTTATGTCTAAACCAACCCTTGGATTTGCCTAGACAGCCAATGTGTACGTTCCTAATGAGCATTAGTAAAACAATGAGTTTGAAAATTGATATGAAATTCCTCTAAGCTTAAGAAGGAGGCATGTCTAGTTCTTCACCATTGGCATTGTTAAAGATTTGTTTATCTTGTGCAGGGTATAATCAAGTAAATTTTCTAGTTCCAGATTGGCAATTGGTTCCAGATTTTCTTGATCCTTTTAACAAATCGAAGCCACCTATTGGAAACCTTTTCTTTTTATCATCCTTGTCTTCCTCCTTTGCATGAGTTTCTCTTGCACGACCTGGTCATTGCCTGGATATTTCATCAAATCTATTGTGGTTGAGCAGTCAATGAAACATCTACAAATAAAACTGCTTTAGCTACTATCTTTAAGATCCTTTTTATAGGTATTGATATGGATGTAAAATTAGTAATAGATGACAACTTTCGAAGGTTACAGTACCGATATATCATATAATGTTCAAGGGCAGAAGTTAATGCAGTAAACATGGCTAGAGCTGTTTGTTTGTGTGCATGTGTGTGCTTGCTTGCTTTATCTATTATTCTCTGTTGTTCGTGGAAAAATATATAGTTGTTTCCAAGACGATCATCATGAACCACTTTCATAAATGATCTGATTTTTTTTGTCCTTGAGAAAATCAGTAACCCAATGATCCTGGGGTCATGATATAGACTGAGCTAGGAAGCTAGCTAACCATCTGAAGTGGTCTCCCCCATATTTAAATAAGGTATACTTGTGACAGTAGCAAATTCCTAGTTTCCTAGTGTTAAATATGTTGTCTTTTACAGGAAATTACAGCACTACGCAACTGTTGGAGATGATAGTTTTGCATCTAGATGCTGATGATGGGAAGTCTAGCATATGGGGAGAGCTTGCTTCATGTTTCCTAAAACTTTTAACTGCCATGATATCTGATCAGGAAGATTGTATATCAGCAAATGGACAAAGAGATCCAGCAAGCATCAAACCTTTCAGCAAAATTCCAACAGCTTTCACTGAGAGTCAGGAAAGAAGCATATGGAAGGTTCGTTGTAGGTGGTGGTTGACACGTCATTTCAGCAAGAATGCCTATCTTTCAGAAATGCAAGCTGGTAAGTTGGCATTCCCTGTTATGTTGAACTTAGTGGGACTGTTTGGATGGCTAGCTAGACCACTCGTACGATATTTCCCACATAGGCAGACAGTATGGAGAGTTCTTGGGAACCTTTTTAAGATATAGATTCTGGTATCCCTGAATTGTTGATGTTGGGGGAGCAACATCCTCTGTTGTTCCCCCAAACTTTCTGTCTACTTGGAAAGTTGCACACGTCAGGGATCATCTCATCCAGAGAGTATCCAACCATGTGTGTTTTTGTAATCATAAAGTTAATTCCATTTAGCCCTCCTAAACTATGGTGTATTTGCTCTTCTTCTTCGCTAAAAAAATTTGCAATTGATCCTATAATTATGATTTAATTTGCACTTTACTACTACTGTTTAAATAAACATTAAAGTTAATAGAAAAGTGGTTACATGGCTGTCATGACCAACAAATGTCAAAAGCAATCATAAAAGAACATATGCTGATTTAATCAAATCCCATCTAGGGTGACTAAAAAGTGGTCACATAGCAAGTCACATGACAACTTTTTCGTTAACTTTAACAACCATTTAAATAGCAGTGGTAAAGTGTAAATTAAGTCACAATTAAGGGATTAATTATCAAATTTTTTGTTTTAAGAGGGAAGTGCAAATATATCCATAACTAGGGTACTAAATAGAATTAACCCGTACTTATATTATGAACTCACCTTGAAAATTCTTCATGAAGTATCTTTCAAGCTCAAAAGAAAAATAGAAAATTATTGGAAAGATGTGGTTTAGCTTTGTTAATCATGCACAATCAGGAGGTCAATTCTTCATCATTGTCTCCTCGTTTCTCTTTTTAGACAAACAAATTCGAAGTGAAAAGGGAAACATTTTATTACAAGTATGTGATAAGCGATTCAAAGCTCTTGTACGGCAGAAGACTGAATAAATTATTCTTTATTTGAACAGGTGATTGGGAGCTGCTAGCCTCCAAGGCTGCATGTGCAACGCATCTGTATGGACCAGAAAATGATTACGTAAAAGCGGTTCTTAGCAGCTTGCAGGAGGGAGGGGATAATGATCAGGTTGCATTTCTGCAGGCACACTTGCAGAACCCTACGAGGTTGCGTGGTTTTCTGAATCAGGCTGCTTCACAAAGAGAGGGTTTTCATCAGGCAATTCTGCAAACAGAATGATCCCTTTGGCTGACATATGCGGTGACCATCTTTGCCGTTCTCTTTTTTTCCTTTCCATCTCTCCATTTTCCTTGTTAAGTAAAGTCTGGGGTGTAGATTGTCGTCTCAGCTGACGTTTTTGGTACTCTGGTTCTTCTCTTTCATCCTTTATTTATTTGTTTGTTTCTTCTTCGTGCGTCCTGCGCACATGCTTGAGGGATCGTGGGGCCGATGTTGTAGCAGCGTATATGGTGATGTCTCAACAATTTTTTCAGGCTTCATTGTTTTGGCTCCTCTTCTTTTTTTCCCCACCCTTCCAGGTTCCAGGCATGTGGGTTGCTGTTGACCATAGAGGACCAATATGTGGCATGAAACATACAAAAAGCTAAAGGTTTCTTCGTATGCTCATCTTTTCTGCCGAGAACCTAAGACCCAGGTGATGGTATCAAAGCAAAAGTGTACGTAGTAGGGTCATCACCGTATTATAAGGGTTATATATAAAGTAGTCAGAACTAACCTCTTTCGTCATCTGTGTCCTTAACCTCGCTCCGTACCGCAAGTATCAGAGTCCTCGAGATTTGTTGATCTGTAGAGATATTTGCTTCGGATCAGATGGAAGACCGTTGATACATCGAAGGAAAGAATCATGAGTCTTGGCTTTAGACCATTCTTGGAAGCAAAAGGTCAAGCTGCGAGGAACGGTGAACCATTTTTAAAGGCGGTTGCATGTCATGCGGTAAAAGGAGCCTCATTTTACACACATCGGCGGCCATAAAATGTCGAAAGATTATTTGGAAGATTATTTGGACATCCAGAGAGAAATTAGAACCGTGAAAAAGGCTCAGCTTACAATTTCATGTGCCTTTTTTCATCTCCAACTTATTTCAAGATGCAGTGATCAATTTTTGTATTCCAGGTTATACAGAATATTATTTCATAAGATTGAAATAATATTGAAATAATATTATTTCATAACATGAAGAAACATAACTTGTAAAGTTTAAAAGAATCTTGTAAGGCTGCCAGATATAGAATATCAAAGTTGCACAATACAGATCATATGGAAGCTGAAATATATATTAATATGAGAAAGTAACCTGATACATAAGAAACAAATAAATAAATTACATGAGATAATAAGCATAACTCCCTCCCTCCCTATCTCTATCTCTAAAAAGGTATAATTCTAAATCAAACGAAATGGAAGAAAAAGATCAATTTCGGATTAAGACACGGTTGAGCTGAATTAAATCAAGTTATACCTCCAGTAAACTTTCAACTTAGAAATATGAACTAAATGCTGATAAAGGTTCTTTCGTCTCAACCTTCCTGTCAAGTATGGTTGCATGTAAGCCCAAGGTGCCTTTTCAGCATTAATTTTGTAAAACTAAAAACATTGCATCCAAGCCCTAAATTTGAATTTCAAATGATAAATTCTTTTGCTCATATACAGTAACACCTATTTTATAGAAACAAACTTCTAAACGTGTTCAAGTCACCGTGCAACGAACGGAGGAAAAACCAAAAGAAAGGGGTAGGACCATGCACTGCATTCGAAAAACATCACACATTTGAAAGCCTACGTGTTGAAATCATATGCAGTGAAAACTTTTGATATCTAAGCATCAGAATTTATGTTCCTAGGATCGTGTCATAATCTCTTGCCTTTCCAACACATGCTTGACAGATACCAGCTTCTTTATATCTAATAATCTAAAACAGCATTAATAGTTTCCATGGCAATACCACCATTTGCAGTCGTGGCACGGATACTAACTAAAATATATATGATGACAGCAAAGCACATTACAAGCAACAACATCGTCGGCACTACTTTGTTTCTCTGGTTTCCCATAAGCATGAATGAACACGATTTTGCACGCCACGTCAAGACTCAAAGCATACCAGATTTACATTCATAAAAGTTTCAACATAAGTTAAAAACAACTGACTCTAGACTCTGCAAGCAGTCCGTTCCCTGCACTGTACATTTCATGTTACCAACAATTAAAAGAGCGACCGTGCCATTAAATTGCGTACCTCCTCACCAGAGACTAGACAGCATCCATCAATGGTCACCTCTTCCGCCTTTTGGATTCAACCTGGAAATACAAGAAAATGCCTCAGCCGACCATCAATGAACTAAAACGCTTAAGAGTAAATAACAGCAAGCGATCTCGGCAACAGGGTTCCCTCAGAGGTTGTATGGTACTAAAAGAGAGAATACTGTGATGATGACGAATATTTTAATCCTCCCACTCCCTTATTTTGAAAAAACCTAGCCGGTGGGGCCACCAGGCTAATGGTGCTTCTTTTCCACATAAGGAAAATACTGAGTCATGGGTAAAGAAATCTGCCATTCATCTCTTCCTTCCCCCATTTGGGGTAAAATAGGCAAAGAGATCAAATATTCTCTCTTCTACCTTTTGGGAGAACGTGGTTATGTTACAAACTGGTAAACATATGGTGCCCGAAAAATGACCACTTTTACATTCAAAGAATGCCTAGTCCTAAATCAAATTAAAAAAACTCAGAGGAACATCAAAACCAAACATCCAACGATCAGCCATTATGATGAAAACAGCCTCCAATTGCTTTCATTACCATGCATGACATCCTCTTCAGTTCAATCCAGCAAAAACATCAACAACAGCAGCAAAATCAAACAAACAAAAATCCTTGATCTTATATCAAACCCCACACAATAGCATTTCGTTAAGTAATCCGACCATGGTGAACTTAAAAGTTTAAGTGCGTATTAAAACAGTTTTCAGTCCCTACACCCCCATGTATTATGGTGCTCTTTTCCCAAAGCATCAAGAGAACACAAAATGAACAATATCTATAATAAGCCATTTAAATTGGAATCCAGAATATCAATCATGATGAACAAATATTAAGAAACATAGAAATTGAAGTCTAACAGGTACAAATGCTTCCAGACTATAATCAAATTAAAAAGATATATTGTAATATTAAAAGTGTGTATTGTGTCTCTCTCTCTCTCTCTCTCTCTCTCTCTATCTCCATCGCATCTCCTCGATGCAGAAGCTAGACTCTCTCTCTCTCTCTCTCTCTCTCTCTATCTCCATCGCATCTCCTCGATGCAGAAGCTAGACTCTCTCTCTCTCTCTCTCTCTCACACACACACACACACACAAACAGAATAGCATGCATCTACATATTATACAGTTTCTGCATTGCTTATACACAAGCACCACTTTGTGTGTGTCATGCTCATGTTAAAATTTTGCAATTACATACATGCAGCTTTATGCCCTAATCAGAGTGCGCTAGCTCCACTTGCTGTCCAGTTTCACAACATCATAAGCCACATGTTATCCTAAACAAGTACTTCACAAAAGTTGCCAAAAATTATTGGCAGATCTTGTGAACATCTATGCAACTGGATAAAATCATGAAATCCATGGACCTCTCCAACATCAGTTATATAGAGCGGAATTTGACGATGCATCATATGCTAGTTGCAAAAAGTAGACCAACCAAGACTTCTTTTTTGTGATATCTCAAATCTATTTTCATCTATAGCCTTCAATAGGTGAAACAACTTCCCTGATAGCTGGAGTTCTCTAAAATCAGGCAATGAATGGTACCTATTAAGTGTTTGCAATATTCCTTTTCTACCCTTCCACCGAAGGGTCAGAGACTTCCATAATGATAAGTTAAGAAGCTGGGAGACATACTTACCCTTGCTGTTCATAGGAGAACCTTTCGATTAACATTAATCAAGATGAAAATACCATTGAAATATAATTAGATTCAACCTCCATAGTATACATGAAAGGACATAATAGCTAAGATTCGCATAGGCCTATGAGAAAAACCCTAACTCCCAATTTCATCTAGCCTAAATGCATTTTCCTATTTGTCAAAATTATAGGTTCTGCCATTTTCTTGGGAGTCAGAGTTATCACTAGTGCATTCACCACAGACTTGAGGAGTCGTGATGGTGAAAAACTTTTAGTTGCTCAACTGGATACACTGAAACCATAGTTATTTCTGATTTGGGAGATCACACTGTTGCTTCTACTAATGGACCTCTTTTAACTCCCTTTGATTTGGCTCAAGCTGAAATAATACTTGTGTTTTATCTTGGCAGTTTTTAAACTCATACTATAGTTCACTTTCTTGCCCAAGAATTCAGCTCCTATAGGTGCTGTCTTTGGTCACCAATTTAATTTGATTATTAAATTGTAGTTCTCCTCCAATCTACCATTCATGTATTAGATCTTTCTGGCATAAAAATTTCTTTAAGCCTTTCCATATATAAAACACATGCATGTAGTTTTCGGCCACTCAATTGTTGGATAGATGGCTGCTCTAGGGCTTTTCTTCTCTTATTTGAAGTGTCTTCAGAAACCACATGTTATTAGCAATTTACACAAATAGATACCTTTAGAATCCTCCCATATTTTACAATTTGGACTGTGACTCTTTTAGTAACAGCTTCCTTATAAAGTCAAAATTCATCTACCTTCACGGCTGGGATTTTCATGGAATTGAAATCCTAATTTAAGATCTATATCTTTATGCTTGACTTTTGTTGCATTGTCATTCCAACCTTCTCTTAGGAACTATTTGGAGCCCCGTAACTAAAGTTTCAGTGCATGTTAAGTTGCAGTGCAACTTATCTCATCTATTTGGAATGCTGTAATTGAATTACGAATTGTAAGTCAAGTTACACTTGGACTGCAAGTGAGGCCTAAAAATATGCAAGTCGACTCACAGCAAAATTGGCTACCAGTCAACTTGCAAGGACTCGATTTCAAAACATGAGAATAGTAACATTTAATATTACAACATAGTAACATTATGTTATGATTATAATAACATAATATAATAGTATTATATCATATCATATTTCACTATTATTATCATATTATTATAATTTATTATGATATGATATAATAATTATAAGAGGTAAACTTGGCTACATTCGAATGTAGCCAAACTTAGATCCGGCCACCTTTTCCATCCTTGGATCGACACAGTTCATGGATCGACACAGTTCATGGATCCTAATGATGAAAAAGGTGAAAAATGTAGGGTGGCTCCGAAATCCCTATGGAGTTAAGGATGGGAAAGGTGACCGGATCTAAGTCTTCGAATATAGCCAATACTACCTCTAATTATAATATAGTAATGATATAATATAATGTTGTCTGAAAATATTATTATAACCATAATATAATTAAGTATTATAAAATAAGATAACATTATAATACAATATTGTTGTATTATGTTATGTTATAATTTTGTAATATTGCAATAATATATTATAATATTTTAACATCAAATTATTAGGATAATGACATTATACTTTCCAATAATATATTATAATATAATTATTAGCTAATAATAAAATATTATATCATAATAATTTTATATTATTATCATTTATATTATAATAATCATAGTATAATAATATAATATTGTTTTATGATATTATTATAATATTTTATAAATTAAGAATAGCTTATAATAGTACAAATAATTGCCAAAAGAGGTTTTACAACTGCAAACTTCCAAACAATATTAGTTTAGTTAAAATGCAATTCAATTATATACAACTCAATTATATTGTAACTTAAGCTTCGTTGCAATCTCACTTGCAGGATTCCAAACGGAAATTTGGCCTCCGAACAATTATTTCTAGTTGATACACTACAGTTTGTGTTCTTTCTATTGCTACATTAAACACCTTGGATTCAAATTTCTCTTTCCTCCCTCTCCCCTTTGTTTTTGGGTGAGAAAACCTCTTCATTTAAATTATCCATAAATTCTTAAATAAGCTTTAACATTAAGCATTTGTCTGTTTCCTCAAAAATAGGTTTCTAAGCCTTGATCTTCTGCCTTTTGTCACATTGTCCTGTAGGTAGTTCATGTTCTGTTTTCTTGGATTTTGTTATCTAAATTACACCTTTGGTTTTCCATGTCTTCCTAGCTGAGGATCCAAGCTTCCTATAGCATGATTCTGGGTCCTCTAGATATTCTTGCTTAAGTTAGTCTTCTGGTTCGACCTCAAGACCAAATATCTCTCTCCCTTCGCTAATCTCTTTATTATGACTGCAATCTTTCTTGGCAATTCTTCACGGATCATCCTACCCCAAATAGAAAGCACGTGATGACCTTCTCTAACCTTGACGTATCACCTCAAAAACCTGTGCCATGAGACCTTGTGCCTTCTTTCTATGCTTGGCATTGGTGGCACATCTCCCACCAGCTTCAAATATAGATTCCATTTATGCAAATTTTACCGCATCATCTTCCTTATTGGCTACAATTAGTTCATGATTATCTATCTTCCTATATGCCCTAACAGGAAAGCATAATCACTTAATCACATTCCAAAAATGGTTCTGCATAAGATACAAGACAAGTGTAATCATGAATGCATCCCCAGAAACACCTGCAAATACTTATCAGTTCCTTTGCAGGTCTTATAGGTGTTCTATTATACAGCCCTTGTGTGACTCTACGTGTCTCAAAGAATAAAGGCTAAATAGTACTTCCAAACAATCTGTCAAGGTCTTGTTACTATAATATAGGTGCAACAGATTTGATACTCTGAAGAGTGAGATAATAATTTTATAAACTATAAGGCCAACGAAAACAGCACAGCCAAGCTGTCACATGACAGGCATCAAAACTAGGTGATAGGAAGTGGTTTTCGAACTTAGTGATTGGTAGATATTAAAATTTAAGAAGTAGCCCAGAAGTGACTGAAAAGGGTCCCATGACAGTCATACATCATGACATGAAAATTTGCAGATAATGCTTCTACAGACAAGGATGTAGAATAATAAATTAAATAGGTACAAGGAATAACTAACATCAAACTCACCTTAGGCTCAGAAATTGGCGAAGCAGGATAGCCATTCAGAGATCTCTTAGCATCATCTTCAGAGGTACAGTCTGAACAGAGAAAGTGATCTAATTTTTTTGCCTGTTCAATAGTCATGCCCATACAAGATGGATGAAACCTGCTTGGGCAATGATGCATGTAGAGAACATCATACATCAATAAACAAACCAAAACAGTACCAAAGCATTAAAAAGGCCATGCTATAAACAAAGCAAGCAATCCCTTTCAAGATTTCAATCGGTCCATCTTACTGTTTATGCAAATATTTTCAAGAAAATGGAATGTATATTAATTAAACAGTTCACCTTTTAAATAGACAAAGTAAAATAACTAGTCTACAAGAATCTAAACCCACATGAAACAAATGCAAAAGTCATTGTTTCCGAACAATCCTTGTACAGATATTTACAGATACCAAGAATCCACCATGCACTCTTTTCCCAAATCAATCACTGCCCACCTGCGCATAGCACTTACTGCAGCACCTTAAATGCACGACATAAGTGTGGCAATATAGGTGTTTCAGGCAACACTTTTAAGATTTGGTAAATTGCATATCACAGGACCACCAACCCATACGTCTTTACTTGAATTGCTCGGATATGACAGCTCAAACAAACGTACAAAATGCAGCAGGTAGAGACAACTACAGATGCAACAGCAGCAGCAAAAAGAAGGCAGACCAGCTAGAAGAATCTAGAAAGCCACAAAGGATAACAATAACCAGCAACAACACATGCTGATCCAGCCATGTGATCTTTCTTCTAGAAAGCCACAAAGGATAACAATAACCAGAAACAACACATGCTGATCCAGCCAAGGGGTATAGACATCAGAAATCCTTATTTGTCAAACTTTCAGAAATCCTTATTTGTTACTTTTGAAAGTATAGCTAACTAAAGAAGGAACCCTGGTTGCCTCAAGCTGCGGTTATATCTATCTAGTTTTCCATGTAGGAGCAATAGATATGATGTTATATGATGTTTGCTGACATAACAAATAATATTCAGCACTAGCGTGCAACTGGCATCAAAAGCATGTTGAAGCCAGAATCATTGGATTATCCATTAATCTTTTATATAAAAAGTTATTGCTGTATACAAAAGAATCACAAAAGCCTATAAATTATACATCAAAACAAAACAAAATCCAATACCTTGTTTCATTTTGCTGCAAACTCTTATAGCAGTATTACATGTCCAAGAAATAGCAAATGAAAAAAAAAAAAAAAATTAGTACCAGAATAGTTATCATGTATACATATGAGCTCTATGGTTTTCTAATCTGATAAGATATTTTTGTTAAAAAAACATGTTTTTTCGTGACTCAAATATGTCAGCTTTTACTTGGATGGGAGGTAGAGTAATGCATGTTTATTGATCCCATATCTTTTTGTAAAAACGTAACACTTTTTTCTTTGTATATTTTTAATGCAGATCTAGATGTAAATAATGATGTTCCTGAATTACAGTTCTAGAACTAGAGTTTAGCTAGTACCAGCATTGAGTGTTGGAACTCATCCTATTATGTGGACAGCACAAGATATCTCAGTAGAAGTAATCATGAATTTCTCACATAAGAATAATAGCAAATGAAGTCAGTAGCTAATACATAAAATTTAAATGTCATCTAATGCATTTTCTGAAAGAAGTGATCACAACTCTCCAGGAAGCATGACATCAGATAATGAACACCTTACAACTAGAATCAAAGGGCATGAGACATCCTATCAGGAATTTGTCGAGTTATTAAAATCAAGCTGAATAGAAATTTAATCATTAATTGGCCACAAGTTTTTTATTCTTTAACTATAACCATAACTACCTTAAAGAAAGTGAAAATTCCTTCCATTGAGAAGCAACAACCAATATAGTTAACGTGTTTTCATTGCTAGATGAAAAGCTAAATGAAAAGATAAAAGAGAACCAAAAAGAGTTGACTGAAAGGTGGACTAATACTTAGGTGCCAAAGACCTAACATTTTGCACACAGAAGCTTCCCAGTAGAATATATAGAATATATATATATATATATATATATATATATATATATATAGAGAGAGAGAGAGAGAGAGAGAGAGAGAGAAAGAGAGAGATAGACTTGGCTGCATGCGAAGAGAGAGAGTTGAACTTAGTTACACTCGCATATAGCCAAGTCCTAGATCCCGTAACCCTTTCCATCCTTAGATCCATACGTATCTCCAAGCCACCAAACTTTTTTTATCTTTGGGATCCGTGATCCGTATGGATCTAAGGATAGAAAGGGTAACCCAACCTGAGCTTGGCTACACGCGAGTGTAGCCAAGTTCAGCTCTCTCTCTCTCTCTCTCTCTCTCTATATATATATATATATATATATATATATATATTTGTCAGCAAGGTGACACCTTCTATAAGGGCAATAAAATGATTGGTCATTGCAATTATCAAACCTGTTAAGTCTTTTAAATCTTGTTATTCTGCATACAGCTTCTTATAAATAAGACAGCAAGAAGCTATTAAGGTGTTGAGTATGGAGCGAAGAACTTGCAGATGTTTATCATGCTAGACTACCTACATGGCTTGTTGTTCATGATGATAGATGTCACATTAGGCAACAATCATCTCAATGACCCAGCTGTTCCAGTGGTATTGGTATGCATAACTCCAATCCTTGATTTTTACCTTCTATTCAGGTTTCCGAGACCAAGACATTTATCATTAATTGCTCAAGTAATTCAATTTTATTAAACACTTCATGGTAGGATTTTGATTTATATAGGCTTTAAAGCTTGACACCACTATCCACAATTGCAAGACTGCTTGATAACAAGCAACTTTTGCGCACCCTTTCAAATGAACATAGTTTCTTGGATGAACATAGATATTGAATGGTATCAAAGAAGTAAAAATGTAAGTAGTTAGCAGCAGAATTGTTTTGGGAAGTCTAAGAATTTCATGGCATCAAACTTAAAAACAGACAAGACAAACCGGTCATCAATAAAGCAAACCACTGCAGATATTTCTTGACCATGAACATTACCAAGGAATCAATATTCAGAAGACACCATAATACTGGACCAAAAACCAGAGATGCATTCATTTTCCCAAAATGAATATCTTATGCTACTTCACTACTGCCAAGTGGGTTATAAAACATTCTTTATACAAGGGATAAAAAGGTGCAATGTTTTTAACCTTCATAACTTCAGTAAACTACTTAAGAAGACAAGAAACATCAGAGAGAGCGAGCGAGCGAGAAAGAGAGAGAGAGAGAGAGAGAGAGAGAGAGAGACCTCCGCACCAAAATAATTTGAGTACCCAGACTGCAAAAGGGAAGGGGTTTTGTTTAGCCTTCAATTGCTCCCACTAATCATACTGCGATATCCATCATTTGTTCGAAACTATAGCAACAGTTCGCATCACTTAGAAAAAATTTAACAAAGCCTAGAAGTTCGTTCCCCTAACATACTGATATGTGTGGTGAACAAAAATAATATTGACCATTCAAATCAGAAGAGGAGGATTATAAAATATGCAAAAATACTACAAACGCATAAAGACGATTTTCCTTTTCATTTAATAAGCCTAATTCAATTTCTTAATGCCAAAGCTTGCAATTTTTCTTGTCAACAACCAAAGTGTGGGTTAAACCAATGGACTAGAGCCAACCATAATACTAACTAAAGGTAACTTCACCTGCCAAAAGTGAGATATGCGGGCAGAAAGTTGACATTCGTCATGATGCTATTAGAATTGGCATTGATTTTAATTGCCAAAACAAGAAAAAAGTTAAATAATACAATGGTGCAAAAAGAAGCTTAAACTATAGTTTGTATAACTACTTATGAAATTCATCTAATTATTTGGCATGCAAAATTCTAGATGTATAAACTCACACAGACCAACAAGCTGCATGTCAAAGCAAGAATTGCATCCTCAATCTCAAATATGACCATTAATAAACACAATATGCTTGCATTCAACATGAAAAATATGAGAAATGTCATTTTAAGGCCTATGCTGATGAACAAAATTGTTTGATTCTTCATTATGTAAGCAATCTGAGTTGTTGTATCCAACTATGCAGTGTTAAAACTTTGGTGTGCACAGCACCCTTGATATTTTGTTCTCTGCAATCTTTAGATATGCACCTTCTTTCAAGCAAGAATGGTGACATGATTCTCTTACTGATGACTGGGGCTTTAATTGGTGAATTGGCAGATACATGGGTGGATTATAACATAATTCACAAGCCTCATCTAAAGGTTGCAGTGTGTTATAATCTCTACCTTGAGAAATACCAGCGTAAGAAAAAACAGCATAAAGCAACTATTAGGACTGAACTAGTAGATGAAAAAACTATGACGTCCATGGGTATGGTGAAACTTTCCTTTTAATCCTGAGTATAAATTATAGGAAATATTTGCAATAAATAACAGCAATTGAGAGGGATTCATGGGTGGATTATAACATAATTCATGAGCCTCTTCTAAAGGTTGCAGTGTGTTATTATCTCTACCTTGAGAAATACCAGAGCAAGAAAAAACAGCATAAAGTAACTATTAGGACCGAACTAGTAGATGAAAAAACTATGACATCCATGGTTATGGTGAAACTTTCCTTCTAATGCTGATTACAAAGAATAGGAAATATTTGCAATAAATAACAGCAATTGAGAGGGAAAAAATTCCTAAAAGGAGCCAGGCACCCTGATCAGCTATAAAATAAATGCAATATCAAGCTAATATTGCAGTGTCATTAAAATCTAACTTGCGACCAAACCAGTGGATTCATGTAAGTTTCACCACTGTAAAACCTGAGAACTCAACAGCATTAAGGTATTGATCACAACGCAGTCCATGAAATAATGGTCTGTTGAAACCAGAATAGAGTAAAGGTCAAGAGGATGCATATCTTGGATGAGGAATCCAGAAAAACACAGTGCAGAAAAAGAAAATATAGACAGATAAGACTTGTTCTCTAATATCAACTTGACCTCTCTGCCTTACATAGAACTTTTCGTAACAGGTTGGCAGTCTTTAGGGTGCCATGAAGCTACCTCCCTAATGTCTTCCTCCTAGCACTAAATTGAATGAAGAGATGACATTTACAACAAGTTAGAAGCAAGAAATCGTCAACCCACTCAAATGCCTGCTCAAACTCCAAATCTATAAAACAACATGAACTAGAACTGCATTTTAGCTTGCCATGTCATTCTCAGCATCAAAAGGAACGCCTCAAAACTAATGATCCCTACAAGAAAACTCTGATTTCTCATGCATTCAAAGGATACCAAGTACAGAGAAACAAAAGTCAAAACAAAACAAAACAAAAAAAGAAGGATTCTGCAACAAATCTGTATCTCTTGAAGCAATCAAAAGGGAAGCACGAAGAAAACAGAACCAGACCCGCAGCACAGCAGTTTCATTGCCACGAGAACGAACGATGAACAGAAAACAAGAGAATAGATCAAAATGCTCGGCATAATGCGCTTCCCACCTCTTTTAAGGAGCTAGCAACAGAATGCACAAGCTAATACCTATCATCTAACTCTACCGGTTCCTCGACTTAGCTCACAAATAGTTGATATGATCGAGAGAAAACAAAAGCAGAGATCAATATTTAGAGAGGGAAAGAAAAGGGATAAGAAAGCTAGCTCATCAACCATGGGAACGACAAAGAGAAGAAGAACAAGAACAAGAAGAAGAAGGGCATCATCGAGATAGTTTACCAGTCCTTGCATCCCTCGCACTGGACCATGAGGTCGTCGGGGTTGTAAGGCATCTCGCACTTGCAGTACCTTGAGAAGAGGAGCAACAATTTGCCAAGATTAATCTAATCCGAAGCATCATCAACATCACCACAGGTAAAAAGAGAGCGGGAGAGCATACACTGCGACGCGGTCGGGGGTGAAGCCTCCGGTGGCGGCCTTGTACTCGAAGCGGCAGAAGTAGTCCTCCGCGCCGACGTTCTCGAGCTTGGTGTAATTCTTGAAGGAGTGGACGGTGCACTTGCCCTCGATGGTGTGGGCGCTCTGGACGTCGTAGTGGTCGGAGAGGAAGAGCTCCTTGGCCCCGTGGAACTGGCGCCGCCCCCCGATCGACTCCTCCGGCCGGTAGTACCACCTCACCCGCACCCTCACGTTGTTCCGGTGGTCCGCCTCGATCTTCTCCACCCGTGCCACGTACGGCGGCTTCTCCGAGTCCGACGGCCTCATTAGCACGCAGTCCCCCACTGCGTTTCATCCACATAAAAAAGTTTTTTTAGCCCCATACCGCCAAGATAGAATGGTCGCATGGATGGATAAGATGGGACTATGATGGTACCTTTGACGACCTTGTTGGTGCCTTTGATGGTGTAGGAATCGAGGTCCTTCTTACCAGGCTTTGTCTTGGCCATCACCTCCCTCTCCTCCTCTCTATTTTTTCTCAATAGACTGGTAGCGAGTGTGTCGTTCTTGGAAAGAAAGAACGAAAGAAAGCAATTGGCGAGAGAAATGGGAGTAAAATATTAGTTGGTTAAATAGATGGTTGCATTCCGTTTCCTTCTTGGATCTCTCCTCTTTCTCTGGGGATTGGTCTCGGAAAGAAGGATGAGAAAGAGATAGATAGAGAGAGAGAGAGAGAGAGAGGGACGAGGGCCGATGGTGGGCGAAACGGAAACCCTAGGGTTGAGGCTCGAGAGGAGAGAGAAAGAAAGAGAGAGAGTGTGCGGGTAGCTTCCGGACAAGGGAGGACAGGAGATGGCTCGTTGGGATTATTATTTAGCCTCTGATGGTCGAGGAACGGGACTACGGAGTGGAATTGGCGTCCGCTGAGCTTCCATCCGTCCGTCCATCGGATGATGAATGCATCCATGCGCTTCCATGATGATGATGGATCATGAGTGAGATCTCGTTCTGGAGGCCATGATTCATGATGGAGCCCCTCCATGGAAATATATGAGAATTTAAGCAAGCAAGTGGAGCCTTTTTAAATTTGGAATCTAGGGGTGTATCAAATTGACAGAGCATCATGGATGACTTGGTAAAAAAACCTCTTAACTTCGACATGACTTGAGTTATTTCTCATCCCTATCATATGATAATGATAAAAAAAGCATTCTATTATATGATGGGATAAATAAAGCATGCATTGTAAGACATTTAAGTTGGCATGTTTGGATATAATCCAAGAAGTAAGCTTAAACTAACTACATTTAATTGAGTTATACTTTATCTTCTAGTTTTAAGAAAAGATCACAAAGTAAAAAGCATCGAGCTACCTTATTTGCAATGTGTCTTTGTTATTAAGACTCAACTATATAATTTAACTATGATTAATTTTGCATAAAAATTACTTGGAGTTAAATCAATCAGGCTTCCTTAAAGCTATTGAATTTTTATTTAACTTTTTGAATATCAATTAAATAATTAAGATTCATATGTAATTATCATATATAATGAGACAGGGAATTATAATGACTCAATATTTGCATGACATTTGAGTTCTTGATAAAAAATATACAATAATATCTCATGCTAAATTATTGCATTCTTTGTTTATCTTCTTTCTATCATTTCTCAATATAAATATAAATATATATATATATATGGCCACATAAAATGCTGTATCCTCTCTATATCTTCTTCTTATCATTCTAAATAACTCTTCTTTTTTTTTTCTGTCTCCTATGTGCCATGTATCAATTGTTTTTTTTTTTAACTATATATCAAAAAGAACCGCCACACAAGAGTGAGAGAGATTTTGAATTTTTTAAGACCTTTTAAATCATCATACGTCTGTACGTGATCTGTTTGAATAAAATATAAAAAATAAAGCTGAAAGAAATACCATATTTTTGGGATATCGGAGTATAATTGCTCTACTAGTCCCCTTTCTTTCCCACCACACGAAAGGTCCATGAACGCAGCCATTTAATAATAATAAATAATAAGTATTCATGATTTTTCATTATATATAATATAAATTTATAATTGTTTCCACACGCCTTCAACTGACGTCATGACATTTTTATATACACAAAAATTTGAGATTGATTTGACTGTTTGAGAAGCCAACCCAAGAACCCAAGACATCTTGAGATCAAGCGAAAAGGTGACAAGTGTTCTTATTTTATTTTTTATTAATTTTTAATTTTATCTATTTATTTATATCTAGATATTATATTATATTATTATTTTGCCTTCAACTTATTCGATCTACTTGCATTTATTATTTACATTATAATAGAGCAATACTGTGGTAATTCAGACAAAACACACATTAAAAAAAGAAAAGAAAAAAAAAAAACACTGAGCTGTCCTGCACCATTCACAGTGCTTTATACGCAGCACACTCCACAATGCCAATTCAAAAGGAGCGATGAGGATTGCAGCAGACCAGCATGGTGACTTTTTTGAGTTCTATTTTGGCGTCTTTTAACTTTAAGCCACTTTCTATTACGATTTTATTAGCATACTTACCGACCAGCGGCCCTTGGCTGAAAGCAAAATTTAAATTTAGAGGGAAAAAAAATGAATTATTAAAATATATAAATCAGATTGTTCAAGCTTTTTTCCTCCTGTTTCTTTTTTTTTTTTTTTCCACTTTTTTTCCCATCTTTTCTTTATTTTTAGAGACTACGAATTTTCAGTTTTCTCATCCTAAAACTTGACTCCCAGTTCTACAGGGCAGGGTGATTTTTTTTTTTTTTTTTTTAAACCAGATAAATGATCTTGTTTTATTGTAATCAACCTTCACCAAAGCTTTATAAATCTTCAATTTTATCATCTTAGATTGACTGCCGGTTTGACTGAGAAGAGGTGTTTTTTTTTTTTTTTTCTAAATCTTTAAACCAGCAAAAATTGATGATCTAATTTTATTGTGGCATGCTTTCACCATAATCGTTATTTAACTCATCCTAGCGAGGCTTTAAGTTCAACCGATAAGGTTTTTTATTTTTTTTTTTCTTTGAAATAGCAAAGATGATGTTATTTCATTATAACAAACCTTCTTCAAAATTATTATTTGATAATTCATCTTAGCCAAGCTTTAATCCAACAAGGATGGTGATTTTTTTTTCAAAAGAGCAGCAAGTTTGCTCAATGAGTTTGATTATGGTGTTAATCCGCTATAGCAGATCCCATTGATATTATTGTAAGCTATTTTAATAGACATAGTTAATGGTTGTTATTGTCTTAAAATATAATACATCAAATTTTTTGATGTTACAATAATTGCTATTTGACAATATCACAATGAAAAATAATTTGTAACAAACTAAAATAATAATTTGCATGATGGATCAAAATATTGTTTTGTTTAGAATGACATCTTCTGAAGAAAGTTTGATGGATAGAATTTAAATTTTGAAAATAATAATACTTTGTTTAAAAAAGAATCAAGTAAAAGTAGGAGCCATTTAAGATTGATGTTATTGAATATTTTTTAAAAAAACAATTGCTCTATTATATCTCACCATTAAATCAATGGAATGACTTTATTAGCATTTAAAGTAAATAATTAGTCCACCACAATAAATTTATTTATGTATAACAATTGCTTACATAGAAGTACCTTCACTTTTAAAAGCTATGTTAGCGAAATAAAATTAACAATTTCAACTTGTGAATGAAATAAATTCGTATTTGCTTGATGCTCAAATTGAGTTTATAATAATGTTTTATAAATCTATAATTGATGAAAATATTGTGTCCTTTTTTTTTATCAAATGGTTTTAAGAGCTTGAAAATCTTACTTTTTTTAAATTATATTTTTACCATACTATTAAATCTCAATTATTTCTTAATAAAATAATTGATCGTGTATAAGTCAAATTCATGTGCCATCCAACTAGTTTCAAAAATGTTATCTTAGAATGGCATGTCATTTTTATTATATTCCTAACAATTATTAGAGCAATAGTCATATTTTAACTAAAAAATAAAAGCTATAATTATCTTTTATCATGGTATCATCAAACCTACATTTGATATCTTAAATGATAGAGGAAGCATGTTTTGGTATTCATTTTTTTTTTCTTTTTTGGTATCCATGAAATGTAATTTACTTGTAATAATAGCATTATCTATCATTAAAAACACTCATTAAAAATATTAGGTTGAAAGATTTAGGTAAGAAATTCTACATTAAATGAGAAAAAATTAAAAATTTTTGTATGACACCCATCATTAGAAATGTGCGTTTATTTTTTTATCTAATGCATACAGAGGAAACTCTAAGAATTGGCTACATATCTTTCTTGCAATATTGGAGGAGAGGGGGTCTAAGGTTGAGGGGAGGAGGTGGATAAACGAGTGACAATAGAGGACAATGATTGTGACAAATCTAGAGATTTTAGATGTCTTTAAGGAGAGAGAAAATTGTATCCATGATCGGAGATAGTAGAGAGGCATAAATAAGGTGATGTCTTCCATCATAATATGGTTTTCTCTACTTCGATAGTCCTATAATAGTGCTCTGCATGAAGAAATAATTGTTATGGGCTACAATTGGTTAGGGCTAGATAGATCAAGGTTTTTTCTTTTCTTTTTTTTTTTTTCTTGTAAGGATGCGAGGAGGGGTAGAAAGTCATTAATCTAAGGTTTTGGAGATTTTCGACAGTCACTCATGGAAAAAGGTGAAATAGATTGAGAGGAGTGCATGATGGAGGTGAAGCTCGAAAGCATATTAGTATGATAATTTGAAAGATATATATAGAGAAAGATCCATCATGATGAAGCTTTGGGAGGCTACAAATCATTCCATGTGACAAGTTGAGCCATTAATCTATATGTTGACCTATAGCATGCACTCAAGATTGCAATCATAACTAAAACTTTTAGCCAAGTGCCCCTAAAGAAGAGCTTATAAACCAACATAACTAATATAATAATTTATAAATAAATTTTAAAAAAAATCATCAGATGTATGAATGCGGCAGATCATGACTAACCTTTTAGTGAAATTTTCATTCTAAAAATCTTATCCAATACTCTCTTTTCAATCAATCATTCATGCATGCTTCGCATTAGTCCCTTGGAACCATTTCTTAAACATCCATCATGCGAATCGCAAATAGAGATGCCAAATAAACCGTATGGCCCGTGGTCCCGCACGCATCGTCAAACATGGCATGACTTTTGCTGTGGCAGCCCATGGGTCATGTCGACATAACGGTCTATGGCATGCTGGCTCGGCACGACCCATGGGATGGCACGAGCCAAGCATGACGGCTCTGCCCTGAAGCCCCCTGCTTGTCGTCTCCTCCAACTCCCCCTACCTCCTCTTCCTCGCCGACGCCCTCAATGCCTTCCAGGTCTTCCCCTCCCTCCTTCTCTCTCTCTCTCTCTCCCTCTCTCTCTCTCTCTCGTCTTTTCCCTCGTATCTCAAGCGGTTAACCCTCGTTGCGTGCTGGTACTGGCCGGCAGGACTCGAGCCGACTAGTGAATCAGAAGGACAAATACTCCCAGCTCGGAGAGATCCTTATCCCTCATTTCCGATGCCTTCAGAGCTACCGAATCGGACGCTACGTCGATGCCTACGTTGCCTTTGAGAAGGTCGCAAAGCGCTCTCTTTCTTCTTTTACCTGTTGCAATCTTGATACTATTTTTTCGAAGGTCGATTTCATTATCCAAATCACTGCATGATGTTGGAGTTCCAGTGCGTTTCTTCAGGAGTTTCGGAACTGGGACGCGGGAAAGCGATGCACACCCTGGTTCTCGAGGTACGGGCTCTTGCCGAAGTGGTGCGTGCTTCGATTGTTGCCCACGTTTTTCGCCTTTGGGATTACTCGGGGTTTATAGATTTTGGGTTCTTCTCTTGTTTTAGGCTGACAGAGAGCTGGTGTCGAGCGGGAAGAATCCGGAGATGCTGCAGGGGGCCGGCTCGTTCCTGATGAAAGTCTTCGGGGCTTTTGCTGTATGGTTCTGCAATTCCATTTATTTAGATTCAAACTTCTTTACGGTCCGTTTGGAATCCCTTAAAAGCAATGAACTCCTCTGCTTTTAAGCATAAAAATCAGATATCCGTTCGATTAGAATTCACACCAGGAGATGGAATTCATTTGAAGACCTATTTATAAAAAAATAAAATAAAATACCTCTATTTAGTTTCTGTCTTTCCTTCCACGTTCCAAATTACACTTGACAGGCTTGAGATCAACTTAATTTTAGAGAAAATACCATACTAATATTTTTTTTTTAATGGTCACAAACATTAACCTGATATGAGCTAAAAAAGAGATAACTATTTAGAGCGATCATATTAAAACTTTATATAATATAGATTCAATTCATTTTGGTCTATTCTAAATATTAGAATTCGGTTGAATTCTCGTATTTTAAAATTTATTCCAAATGTATGAATTATATCATAAATTCATTTTAATTTAATTCTATTAATAGAATTCAATTGAATTCTTTTGTAGAATTAATTCCAAACGGAGTGAATTGATTTATTTTGTTTTATTTCGAAATAATTGAAGCTAAATTATCAGGTTTTTTCTGGTTTTATCTTGTTGTATCCAGTGAATTGATCATATAATTGTTGTTGCAAGAATAAATGTTCGGTTTTGCCTGCACCATCTTCAATTACATATTTATATGATTGAAGTACTTTGAAACATGTTAGAAGAGAAGCCCTCCATCCCATAGATCAAAGAGGAATTTTGCTACCTGTCTCTTCAACCCACTTGAAACCTTTTTAAGATCTGCTGAAACTAGAGAGGTAGTACAACTCTTTCATCTTGACTCTTTCAGAACTTTCTTGGGCAACAGCTATACTCTAGTTTCAGGTATTTGACATGATGCACACCTAGTACAAGGGAGAAGTATCACGTTTTCAAAAAAGTGATTAATAGGTCAGTTGGCCAACAAATCTATCTCATTTGTCAGCATGGGAAATCAGGTGGAATGGCATGCTATTTAGAGTGCACTGATGGATCAAGTTTAATTCTAATCTTCCTATGGAAGAGAGATGGGAATTAAAAATGAAATGATTGCAATATCTCACTGTGATGATGAGGAGTGGGCTTGGGAAGAACATAGATAATAGGTATTCAGTGTCACTGTGATCTAGTTGGGCAAACCCCATAGAAACCCAGAGTTGTAGGCAAGTTATTTTGGTTTGGTTAGGGCAATACACTTGACTGATCTATATGTCATAACTTGGCATGAGTTTCCTATGTTGATCTTTTAATTGGTAAGTTTTCTTTGGGGTTGGCATGAACAAGCATCCCATTTGCTCTTTTTCTTCACTTTTAAGTCTTGACGTGGGTAACATAGGCTTAGTATAATGATTGAGAAGTGCACAATGGAATAGGTTTGAGATGTTAACAGCTTTTCAATAAGAAATTTGCGACACTAAAATGTTTCCCTGCATATGGAAAGGGTTTGGAAGGAACTTAACCAATATCCCTCTTTGGTAGGCTCATATTATTCTGAGGGTCTTATACTTGTGAGGAAGAAGGGTGTCTAGGTGACAATCTGACAATCTGAACCCTAAATGTGTTTCATAGGGTTCAGATTTGAATTTTTGCATGCCGAGATCTTAAATCTTCAGGTTCTTTTTTTCGTAAACTACAAACAGGAATGGAGTAGTTATGGAGGTGGTGTTCCAGTGCTATCTGACAGTAATTTACCTTTATTTTTTTAAAAAAAACAAAGGGGTGGGGAGAGAGGGAGAGGGAGGGGGCAAGGGTTGGAAGAAGCAGCAGAAGTGATTTCTTTCAGTTAAAGAAAGAACGAAGAAAAACTTACAGCTTTATTTCTCCAATGCAGAACCAAATAATCTGATTGATGTTAAAGATGCATTTTAGATCATTGAATTTACTTTACAAGTGGCTTACTTTCTTGGCTGATGTATTCATATGTTTAACCTTTTTAAACAGAGAGCTCACTTATTATTTTTGCCTTTGTGAACGCTTACATGTTAATTATTCAATCTCATATGATCCTTTATTTTTTAATTTAGTTCTTCTTGGTTGCTTGTGAGGATGGATGCATACGCATGTTGATTTTGACTGCATTCTTTCTTTTAATATGATCATCAAATTTCAGCTTTTTTTGCTTTTTGGTCTTCACAAGCTTCTATCAGCTTTATGTTCCTTTACTTCCTTTAGTGTACTCATCTTTGTGGGTGTCGACTTTTTTCAGGGTAAAGGCCCCAAACGTGTTGGAGCTTTATATGCGACTTGTCCATTATTCAAAATATACTTAATGTTTTTTCTTATCTGTTCTTAGCTTTTCATTTGAGCCCTTATTTGAGACATTGCTTGTGTGTGGATGTGATGCACATGTGCGTTATTCCCTATTAATTTTTGCAATTCAAAATTTTGCAGCTTGGCACAGTGCATCTTTGTCACAGTGTTATAAGAAGTATTGAAACTTTGACTTTGATGAATTTCCAGCTAGAGACAAGGTCAGATAGAGTCATTTTACCTATTTTTCTGATAAGCTTAGTGCAAAAGTTCATTCTGCTTGCTTGCTTTTGACTTGAAATTGCTGCTGTCATAACTCAATCCACTTTGATCTTAATACTCAACTGGTCACCTACATGTATTATACAGGCCGTTTGGAAGTCCTTAATGAAAATTTTCTTCTTGTAAGTTTATATTTAACTCTTTTCTCTTTTGTTAGCATTCCATTCCCTCTATTGCTTTTAAGACCCAAAATGTGGAGTAGGACTTTTAAGATTAAACGTTATGTTCAACTTGAGTGTGGGCTCTACTATTATTTGGATGTTATGAGTTTGAAATACAAAAAAACAATACATGAAGGGGCAAGAGTGTGTATATCTGACCTTCTCTAAGCCTTGCAGTGATAGAAACCTAGGACGTTGGATTGCTCTTTTCTAACATTATGTTCACTTTAACCCAAAATCTCAACATGTCTGATATTTAAACTAACGTGAGATTATTTACTATTTCATACACATAAACTAGTGTTTGGCATGTGCAATGCACGTAAGAGGAAGCTGGTATGTCTTGTGCTGATGTTGGGTGAGAGGAAGCTTGTATGACTATGCTAATGTTGGGTGGGATTGTGAATGGCTGTGATCATTGCATTTGTTTGTAATTGGCATCCCTATTTTTCATCATTAGGGACGACGGAATCAATCGAAATTTGCAATTTTTGTACTAGACCTTATGTTGGTACCTTGTTGGTATGGTATCAGTTTGCTTGGTATTGGAGTTGGTTCAGTGTGTCAATGCTCAATATGCCTCATTCTCAAGTATTGATTTGGTATCAGTATGTTAGGGCATGCTCTGGTACTGTGAACCTTCCTCTGGTACTATGAACCTGAGAATCAATCGTTTATCCAGTATTTTCTTCTTCTCCTCCCCCTCTTCTAAGCTTGTAGTTCATAAATGTATATGTTTATATCTTTTTAAATGTGTGTATGTATGTGCGTGCGTGCGTACATATCTTTGTAGGTGCATGCGTGGTGTAAAATTTGAGGCACCTATTATAGTAAGTGGCAGTACTATGTTTATCTATACTATCCTAAGTTCTTCATCAAAGATTAGGCAACACCTAGATTTTGTTACCAATATTATATTTAGAAGTAATTATTATGCAGAACAAGCAGTTAAAATATGGCAGATTTTTTTTTCCCTCCTTTTGTGATAGGACAGGCTGATCAGAAACTAATGTATGCCCTAACGCATTGCAATCCTCAGAGCATAGCAACCATAAGGTATATCTATCATACCGTGCGCACATATTCTGTGCCTTTTGCCTTTTGTCTTTAATTTCATGTCATTGTAGAAGTGACAATATCATCTTTGATCAAGCATATCTCTAAGTGCCATGACTGTGTAGGAGTAAGCTTTAATACCCATACGTATGTTGTCAATTTCATAAACTAATTTGTCTAATTTACTGGAAACAGGATGATCCTGAAGTATCTCATTCCCATAAATCTTTCAATGGGTATCTTGCTTAAACTGTAGCTTCTTGAGAAGTATAAACTGGTCAAGCTATGATCTTTCATTCTTCAATCTTTCCCCTCTTTGTGATAACAAATGAGGTATCTGGTTGTGTTTGGAGAACTTTGAATTTTGAAAGCTGGAAATGCCTCTTTTTTTTTCCTACCATCTTTTAGTTGTGTTTGAAAAGGACCTAAGTCATCCTAGATAACCTTTCTAATTATTGTTTGAGATCTCTCTCTCTCTCTATATATATATATATATGTGTGTGTGTGTGTGTGTATTGTTAATATTAATGTCCCAAAGGTAGTTAAGGCTCTTTTTCCTCTTCTGCAAGAAAGTCTGTTCTCAAAAATTTTCAAAGAAAGTTAATATAGTGAAATGTTTTTCACTTGTATTATTTTTTTTCACCTTAATTGTCTGAACTAAGCTAATAAACCAATATAGCATTCCCCTGTAGTTATAAAGCTAGATGGTAACATATGAAATGATATAACAATAACAAATAGTGATGTTATGGTGAAATTTTTATGAGAATGAATGCAGCTTAAATCTTAACTATGTTATAGCTGAAAATGACAATGTCTTATGATACAGTAACCTCTTAAGTTAATAAAAATTCTGATTTATTTGTGATAAGTTGAAGCACATGTCAGGAAGTTTATATCTAAAGAGCCAAGGTTGAATTTTCACTGTCTGAAACTGCTTAAGGTTTGATGGTTTGAGTCAATTTTGATCAGGCCAGTTCGGCTGATTTCATCTGAAACTGATGTTTTCTGCCAAAATTTATAAAAGCTAATATCTTTTCATACATACATGCATACATGCATATGTATATGTACACACACATACTTATGCAGATATCTTGTTCATGGGTGATATATGAAGTCTCAAGGATGCCTTTTTGCAAGATTAAACTGAAAGGACTGGGCTGGCCTGGGCTAGGCAACTGTGACAGCACTTTGCTGCCGGCCAGACTGTAGCCAAACATCAATTCCTCCACACATTTTTCCCAAACTCCTTCCAAATACCCTAGCCCAACCCACCCAGAGGAGATTTTATGGGGTGTTTCAATAGTTTCAATACGTCATCTCTTTATAGATCATTTCCGGTACTCTAGTAGGTGGCTGGATGGGTAGCCTTGTCCTGACTTGACTCTGAGGATGTTGCCTGTCCAAGAGGTATCAAGCTTCTTGAGCACCCTAGGACAATAAATATGCTTTCTTTGGTGCTAGATTTGGTGTGGAGTTTTAGTTGCAAAATATTCTACAGGACTTCACAAATGACTTTCAGTGATCCTGGTACTTGGCAAATCCCATATGAAGCAATACTCTATGCAAGATCCGAACATGTTTCTATTTTGTGCACTTCTAATCTTATATTATTCTATGAAGGCATTTGCCAGGTTAGATCTTGTTAACAGTTTACTCTGTCTAATTTTTCTGAGTAATATTTTCCATAATTTACCTTTTTACTTCATGATTTCCTTTCAGACCAATGTTTCAAACCTCATTTAAGTTGTATTCAATGTTCACTTCTTGATGATAACTTAACACAAGGACCCACAAACAATAATTTCACTATTCCCTGCTTATTCAGTTGGTAGGACTCACTCACGTTAAATCCTATTTTGAGTTGGCCTTTGCAACTACCTTCAAAGTATAGGCATTTATGCTAGTTTGCACAAATTTGATGATGTCTGTCATCTGTCTTGATTCTGGAAATATGGAAATAACTATTTCTTTTGAGTAGGCTTTGCTGACACATAATCCACAGTATATCCATTCAGTGGTTCAGTGCCTTTCTTTTTTTTACAGATTTAGTGGTTTCTTGTTATATCTTTTTCTGGATGGCAACTGTTTTTGTATCATCATCTTGTGTGTTCAGTTAGATAATAGGGGTTCTGCCTCAAGATAAAGGATTGCTGGTGGAGTGAAAATTCGATGGTAATCAAAAACATATGCAATACATACATACATAAGAGAATGATTGGGTTTTATATAAAATTGCATTAAGTCTCCATGCATCAGAACCTAAGTTGCCGTGCAGGCTAGTGTGGATTATTGTAAGCGTATTGATTCTAAATGAGCTTCCTGCTGAAGGCATGAACTCTCGGCATGACGGAGAATGATCTTGTAATCAGAGATTTGTTCTTTCAAATTCCAAACATGACCTTCAGTACTTATAAATTTTGTCATTTCATAAGGCTTTAAATCTTTTGGGGTGATACTCTTTCAAGAAGTACTAGTTTGTGATTTCGCTTCATCAGTTATATCATTCAAAAGCAAAGGTACCCTAGCAAGGCACTTCAAGCGAAGTGGGAAATAATACTAAAAGCACTGAAATGGCCCGGAATGGGATGTTGATGAGGTAATTTTGTTGATTATATTTTCTAACGTCAACTTTTTGTTCAGAGCTTCGGTGTCGGCACTTTGCTTTGTACGTAAAGATAATCTGTCTGCGTCCTCCTCACCATTTCAGGTGGAGTGTATCATGGCCATTCTCATTTATAAGGATCAAATTAAGCGTTAATTTGCTCGCAAAAGCCTTTGTCCTCAGCAAACGGGATCCTTTAAACAGATTAAACGGCGATCCTGTAAACTTATCGGTAATATTCAGTTCGGCTTTTGATTTTTTTGGATTAAAATGCCTCTTACCTTATTGGAAACTTGAGAGACTTTCATCTTGTTCTGTAACTTTTCTTCTTTTTTTTTTTTTGTGGGGGGGGGGGGGGGGGGTGTAAACGTGACTCATATATTTTTCATGTAAATAAATTGATAGAGATATATTATGGGTTCAGTTATTCAGCACCTGGTGTGAACTTGTGACAGGAGGATGAAGGAATGGAGCTACCATATTAGTTGAACATGGTGTCATAGGGTGAGGAAATGCACCTTATCACTGCCGCTTCATCTTAGCTGGCAATAATTATTTTACAGTGGTAGTATATTCTTGCTTCTTGGTTTGTTGCATATTTTTGTAGATATGATATCCAAAGAGTTTCCAGGAAAATCTGTCCTGGAGTGCAATTGTCTGGTACTTCTAAGGGCAGAGAAAATAATAAAATCCCATATTAATGTGGGGCGAAATGATGGCTTCTTTGAATCCACGTACAACACCTGATCGACTTGTCAGGCCAAGAGACTGGTAGACCAGGGTCTTCCTCGTATCTAGAGACTGGATTGAGCCTTGACAAAACACGCACAAAAAAAACAAAAAAAAGAGTGTCGCTTTGACCCAGGAAACAACAAAAGGCACCATGCTTGATGACTTCAGTAGCACATTGGACACAATGGTACCAGTGCTGAAGAAAATTTGGTGCCCGTTGAGAGGCACGTAGATTACTGCGTACAACAGAAGGGATGGCTCTCCAAAAATGAGACTTGAACCTCTCTTACAACCATCAACAGCCTCTACCAGCTTAGAAAACCCAACACTTCCAGCAATTTTGTACTTGGTATCATATATCCAATTTATACACTAGTTATACTTCATCATTAAATACATAACATACCTTCTAGCCGTCCAAAAATAACATACTGCATTCGTTGCATCCCCCAACACTAGCAAAGAAGTTGGAACAAAGGAGTTAGCTTGGCATTATGTGGACATGCATGATGTCATTCTCATCTTCTAGTATAACCTCAAAGATGCAAGTGTCGCCTACTTTCAGATTGTTGTATAAATGAAACTCCCTCCAGCCAGAACCAAAATGAGTCTGGATTATAGCGTTCCGCCTCTTGTGGTAAAGCCTCACCGGCCACAACTGCCACTGTGGATCTCTCAGAATCACCTGGCGTTTGCTTGAGAGGCTGTAGGACGCCTGAAAGATAGCCGGAACATTCTGTTCCGGCGAATGTTCCGGCTCCAAAAATTAGTCAAGATTACTGATCTCAGAATTGTGATGTTCATGATGCTGCAGCACTGGCTGATGTTAATTCTGATACAATTGGCGTACCAGATTAGATTAAAAATAATTCTAGCTTGGCTCATCCAGAACAGGGCAATGCTTTTTAGTAAATTAACACTTAACCATAGAGATGAGGGAAATAACACCACTCACCAGGTAGGGTTTTAACCTGAGGTTATGGTGCTTTATGATGGCCCTGAAATGTGGTCCAAGCGAGCGACAGCTTCTAGTTTTATACACTTTCTTTACAGGCTTTGATTCTCTAATCGCCACCTGTTTGTTCAAGTACGCTATAATCTCCTGTTGCTCGGAAGAACAGGATATGGCTCCCCTATCAATAATTGAACCACAGCTGCACCACCAAAAAAAAAAAAAAAAAAAAAGGTGATGAGTTTTGAATTGGAATGGATGAAATTAATAATTAACCTGCCAATGAAGCCATACTTTGCGTGTGAGGGAGTATACTCTTTCTTGCAGGCACTCAGATCAAATATGGTGACTTTGAATTCCATATTGCCTTTATACTTGAATACCAGAAGGAATCCCACACTTAAATCATGTGCCACGGCAAAATCTTGCCAGCCCTCCCCAAAGTACATGTCTTTGAGATTTCCATGAACTTTAACATGCCATAATTTGCCCAGAGGGCTCCTCAAGACTGCAGTATTGGCCATCTCGACATTGTCCCTAATTATATATCTGATAAAATCGCAAGGTATATTCTGCAAAAGAGGCAGATGATTTCATAGTCAAGTCCCTCAAAAATACTCTTCAGCCAAGAGAAATGCAACTATCAAAAGCTTATTTTGTATAGTTTTTGAGCATCTATCATGATGGCATATCCCAATTTTTAATGGGGAGTTTTAGTCACCAATGAATGATATGTAATAAAAATTATGTGCAATGGAAAGCAAGACTCTATGAACCCTAAACCAAAAACAGAAATTTTGAGCACCTGTATGATAAAAAAAAAAAAAAAAAAAAGGGTACAAGTAGGGGCATATAAAACTTAATCCTTCCAGCAATCTCTGCTCTTCTTGGGACAAGCCAAGAAAAATTACAGCAGTATAGGTGTGGGGTACCAAAAGAACCACCACTAGCATCAGACCATCAGTACATGGATATTAGTGGATTAAGCTTTTCATTCGAGCAGTTTGGGCTCCACATGACCAAACCATAAGCCAGCTTCTTTCCTCTAGCTACCAAATCATAAAAGAAGACAGGAAAATAGAGCATGGAACAAAAAAAAAAAAAAAAAAAAATCAATAATGAAGAGAAGACATACGAGTTTGTCAAGGAAACCTGGGAGCAGGATCTTAAAGAACTGCGTTCCATTCTGACCAAACTCTTGCTTCGGCTTCTTATCAGCCATTTTAGTAGGTAGGTAGGTGAAGAGACGGGGAGAACAATAAATGGTGGAGAAGATAGAAGGCTACGAGAGTGGAGGCTACCAAAAGTAAGTGCGGAAAAAAGAGAGATTTTTTACGCTTCCCAGTAAAACTCAGATTTGTTGATTTTTTTTTTTTTTTTTTTGTTTTTGCCCAACAAATTCATTTGCTTTGCTCCGGGGGATGGGCTACCGCGCCGCATCGCCAATCAAACAAAACTTACACTCGTGTAGAACAGTAATTAGTCAAATCACAAAGCTTGAGACTACACTGGCCGCCACCTGGTGGGTTCTCACCATAATTCGTCCTGCCACGGCTCCGCCGCGCGAGCCCTGGCCAATCCACAAACCGGCGCGGGGGAGGCCGGCGAAAGGACGCAGCGACTTGATGCGAACGCTGGGCGATGCGTGGACTCCGAACGAGCACCTGATAGGTGTGGATTAAGCGGAAGAAATCTCCGTCCAAAAGGAAACTAATTGGCAGCTCTAGACTTTAGGCGACCTATCAGCGAAGTTTAATGATAAATTTGTTGAAAGTATTGAAGTTATTCGGACTTTTAATCTTTAAGAGCAGATCGCAAAGGCATTGTATGAGAGACTCACTAAACTCCAGCCTGTTTCCTTGAAATCACGCTGAACATCTAGCCATCCAGTCAACCACTGCGGCCCTGGGCTCTGGCCCAGCGCTGCGATTGTTTTGGTTGCTCGCCTTTAGCTCGTTAATCATGCCTTCGTTTTTCGCCTTTGTTACCTTGACCCTACTCTCTATCTTTTAGATGCGAACGATGGATGTTGCTACCATTTATTCAGTAACAACAGCAATAATAAATTTTTAATTTTAAATTAATTAAGTCAGCTATATATATATATATATATATATATATATTTTTCATTCAGTTTAATTTTAATTTTAAATCATATATTAAAAAAATTAAAAAAATTTATTTTTTTATTTTTTGTGACTATTTTTTTATATTTTTTACCACCATCTATTCAATAAAATAAATTTATCAACTCAAAACATCTCTATAAAGCCTGATCGGTGTTCAAGCCAAACTTGAGCACAGCTAGATTATCGGTCAAGGTAAAAGGTTTAAATGTGTTAGATTATATTCGTTAATTAATTAAAAATTTTAGTCCTCCATTGGATAGTTAATAAAATATAAATTTATTTAAATATTAATCCTAATTTTAAATAATATAATCTATTAGGATTCTCTCTCCTTAGATGACCCACATTGATTCTCCTACATAAGAATGCATTTCAAGAAAAATTAAGTAACAATTTATTGTATTTTAAGAATATTTTAAGAATAAACTATTATTAATTATATGCATGTGAGCATGACAAATTCTACATTAAAGAAAGTATCATTTATGGCATTTATGAATAAGATAATATTTTTTTTCTTAATTATTTATTTACTTTTTATGTATATAAAAAATTATTAGAAATAAATATAATTTTTTCAATAAAATATTGGCCGGCTATCTTGATCTATCTATTTTTTTAACAAAATATTGGCTGATTAACTTGACCTACCTTTTTTTTTAAATAAAATATTGGCCAGCTAATTTGTACACACTAAGAAAAATCATTATTGGCTAGATTCTAATAGAATTTACTTCAATCATGTCTCCAAATAACCATCATATAAAATTAATAGTCAGAGGTAAAATCTTAATTTATTCTAATTCGTTTGAATCTACATACAAAGGATCCTTGGCTTGATTGGCAAGTAAAATTTAATATTTTTTTTACCCATAGTTAAGGAAAGTTTTCGTAAACTTATTATTAAAGTTCTAATTTACTTGAGAGGAAAAATATATTGACAATAAAATACAAGAATGAGTAGCCTTTCCTCTCATGGCAGCTTTAATATAGATTTCAGAATGGCATGAGCTTCTGCATTTTTTTTTTTTTTTTTTGTCTTAAAATACAATTTTAAGATTCAAAAGAAAAAAGAATTGAGATATAACAAGAATGAAGGAAGGCTTAGAAAAAAAGATTTTGGAGTTCCTCTTCATGAATATTTCTAGTCTTTATCAAAATATGTAACCGATCAAATAATAAAGATCATCATCTGAAAGTAAAATAGTAATCTAAAAAGAAAAAAACAAAAGATATCATTTCCAAGATGCATCACACCGACATCCACTGACCAATCAATCTTTTTCATATTTGAAGTTTCTTTTGAAGGTTTGATTAAGCAAAAATCTTAATTTTTTTTAAAATTGTAGCTTCTATCTGAAATTTATAGAATAAGTTTAACATATAGCTCTCATACACCGCCAAGTTTCTTTGGCCAACACCCCTCAATGGACTAACTAAAGCAAAAATGTCTTCCATGCCAACCGAGTATATTTTAAGAAGGTAAAACTTAATATATTTACGAAAACAAGGTTTTTTCACTTAAAGATTCCTGAATATTTTATTGACAACTAAAAGTTATCTTTTATGTGTTTGCCTTTTGTAGATTAAGTAGATTTAAATTACTGATAATCTTCGTTATAAATTCATGCAAACACGTAGGCTATCTGCCTCCTCTCCTTTGAGACCTCTTTCATTTCCCTTCTCCCCACTTCTGCTTCTTCTCTCTCTCCTCCTCTCCTCTCCTCGCTTGGATCAGAACCCACGTTCCCCACCTCTTCTTTGAGACTTCCATGGTGCTTCCATCTCCAAGCACCAGGAGAAGACGAAAGGGAGAAGAAAAAATTGGATGTTATAAAATTTATTCCAGCTGTGGCTGCTATCGTAAGCTGTATTTATTTTTGATATCAATGCATTCCATTAAATATCGACATTTTAGCTTGGTTCCATTTCAATTGTGTTACAAATACTTGTACCTTCATCTGCTTTGTCTTCATGCCATTGGACGCAGGACCATCACTAGGAGCCAAATCTAAGCACCGTCCCAAGTTCTTGAACCAAGATAAAACTTAATTACATGTTGCCCCTAAACAAATGCTAGTATGCTACGGACCAGTACATCCTTCACCAAAGAAAACGGTAGCTAATATCCCTAATAATTAATAGCATAAGAACTAGCATTCTGCTTGCTATGGATTAAGAACATGAAAGAAGATGAATATGTGCTATCATATAGGATAGATTTTTAACTTGCCGGCGATGTAATAATATAAGAAAGAAAAATTATCTTAATCCTAAACTAGTTAAAGCCGGTTACATGAATTCTTATTCTCCATTCCATTTGATTGAGGATCATACCTTCTATTAAATATAAAGCTATCAAGCCTTCATTTACTGCTTCTTCCTATCTAATTTTTAATCTACATATATCTTTCTTTTCTTTTATATGTATTAAATTACTTCTTTATATTAATGTATTTTTTAACTTACTTGTACATATCAAAATATATAATCTAAGGCTTTCTATTTTCAATTTATCCTTAATTGATACTATCTCTACTTTTAATTATTTAATATTTTGTACTATAAATTTTAATTGATCTTATGGTTGTTCTATAAAATTTTTCCTTTAAATTGATAGATATTCTATAATTACATAATATCCTGATTAAACTTTTATATTTTATCCAATTTGCTTTAATTTTATGGATAATATTCTTTTTAATATCTCTTTCTTATTGATAATCGATCCTACATATTGAAAATGATTATACTTAAGAACTTTATAATTCTTAATTTTCACTCTACCTTCATTTTTATTTTGAATTTCACTTATATTCTATGTATTCTATCTCAATCCTATTTAACTTAAAATCCTTAAATTTTAATGCATTTTACCATAATTTTAACATATGACTAACATCGACCTTTTTTTTTTAGGAAAAATTAACACCAATCTTTGTTTCATTTATTAATGCTATATCAACTGCAAATAACATGAACTAATGCATATCATTTTGAATCTATCTAATAAGCTCATTTATAACTAGTACAAAAAAATAAAGACCTATAACATGTCCTTAATATAAACTTATCATAGTTAGAAACTTACTGATATTACCATAAATAATTTTATATTAGTATCTGCTCTATTATATATTTATTTATTTATTTGCATTAATATATATAATGGACTCTTCTTTTTTTTTCTAATTCTCACCATATGACTTTTTTAGAGATTATTACATACGTTTTCTAAATTAATAAATGTTATATGAGAATCTTATATCTTTTCTATACTTCTCCATCAATCTTATAAGGAGAAAAATAATTTTTATAGACAATCTTTCTATCATAAAACTAAATCGATTTGATAATATTTTTGTGCCATATCTTAAGTTACAACAAATCATTCTTTTCTAAAGTTTTATAGTGTAACTTATGAGTTTACTATCATGATAACTAAAATAATTTTAAATACCATTTTTATTTATCAGGTATTTTCTTAGTCTTTAAGATTTTATTCAATAAATTAGTTAATTGAAATTTTCTCTTATATTACCTAACTACTTCCAAATCTCTGTAAAACTTTTATCAGGACAAACACTTTTTTAATATATATATTTTTCTTTTATATAACCTCATTTATCTTAAATGTTGAAATTTTATGAGTATATTTAATATCTCCAACCTCAATGAAACTTCTAAGACATCTTAAAACATTTATATGACTTTTATTTTATAATTTATTAAAAAACTTTTTCATCTTTCTTTGATCTTTTTTTCTTTAAATAATTTTTTTAGTTCCACTTGTAATACATTTAACTCAAGCCATATCTCTATCTTTTTTTCGTCTTATAATTTTATATTTATCTTTTTTCCGTTCTTAATTTCTAACTTATGATATAACTTGTCATATGTTTTAAATTTAACCTCTTCGATTGCTTTCTAATTATCAAACAATTCTTTATATATTGATACATATTCCCAAAAAAAGTGATTCAAAACTTTTCTCTCTTCTTTCTATTATCACTTTTGTCAAAAAAAAAAAGATAGTTTAAATAATACAAAATAATATCACTTTTTTAATCATTTGATGTATAAACTAGAAAATTTTGAATTATATGATATTTAGTATATAAGCAATTTAGTGGTAATTAATCCCATTCGATAATTAAGATTATCAATGTTGCAACTCATCATCTAATAATGAGTATATTTCGTCTATCAAATTTTTATTTAAAACATTTGCCTCTGGCTTAAGGATCATAGTATTGGTGAGTGTCGTATCGTACTGGATATACCATGCTATATTGATACTAAATCAATACTTAGCAGAGGGGCATAACAAGTGTTCGGCATTGAAATTATGAATTTTGCTTGGAGTATTTAGGAATTCTGCTTGTCAACTGAGAAATTCAAATGGACTGCCCATTATGCTTTGCATGAAAGCGAAAGATGAGGAGGGTGTAAGACATTGACTCAAACAATTGCATGAGCCTTGGAATTGACATTCGCTTGGTTCCTCTGCTCGAGTCTCAAGCCGAAGCCGACGCCAACAACGACAAAAAATAATGTTGTGTGGAGGGAAAAATTGGACTCAGAAGACGATGGTAGGCAAGAAACGACACTCCAAAATAATAATAGACCCAACCTAGCTTCATCCTACACCATTTGTGATCGTTTATGGATGACCCCAGGCATGCATCTCCATCAGAACACATGGTATTGCTACCTTGACATAAAGAAACAAAAGCCTTCCATCATGTCATCTCTCCCATGTGTTGGATGTGCGTTTGTGTATGCACATCAGTAAACACGCCAAGTTCTATATTTCTGCAGCATAGGCCCCAACAAATTGGAAGCAAGCTGATGATTTCTTTGGCAAAGCATGACCGGTCTATGGTAAGCTATTATCATTTAGTTCTTCATTACAAGCTCACCAAGAAAAGATCTCCATTATATCAAATGGAGATACATGAATCTCCATCGCCATAGATAGAGAGAGAGAGAGAGAAGGAGAGAGAGAGAGAGAGAGAGAGAGAGAAAAGGAGGGATATACATCAACAAAGATGCATGAGGCTATGTCAAAATAGAGGCAAAAGTATATTTTTTAATCCTTAAACTTTCAATTGTTACAATTTAGTTCCTCATGTTTTAAAAATATTACATTCTTAATTTTTTGTTATATGAAATTAGATAAAATTAATAGAATAGCTGACGTATTACATTGAAGCGAACATATGAACCATCACTTATTCTACATAGTAAGTTAGTATTTAGGACAATGTAGAAGTGATAATTCATAAATTCGCAACAGGGTGACATGTTAGCAACTCTATCAATTTTAATTAATTCTATATAATTGGATGTCAGGAATGTAACATTTTTAAAACATGAGGGACTCAACTATAATAACTAAAAGTTTGAGTATCAAAATGAATTTTGAGTGAAAGTTTGATGACCAAAAATATATTCTAACCAAAAATAAAAAAAATAAAAAAAATAGAAAGACATATGGATGAGCATCTGATAGGAACGTTGCCTAAATTAGTTTTCACACATCATCATCCCATAAAAGGATCTATGTTGGTTTTGGCAACCCAAACTGAAATTTGTACTAAACTATTTGGATCCGACCATACCCAAGGTTAAGATCGATGGGTTGGCCGCATGGCATTAGCTTGAGAGCCAAGCTTTTGATAGATCTTATAGTGGATGTCATAAAATTGGACAACTTAGAAATATAGATGGATGTATAATACCAGACAAACTCAAATCATAGTCAAATTCAGCCTAAAGAATAAGTGGCTCAATTTCTAAAGTTGTATTTGGATGAGGCATTCTAAAAATTTCTATAATTTTGAAATGTAACATTTTAAAATGCAACATTTCAAAATTTCATAAATTCCTTGTTTGGATCGTTGCTTTTGAAAATAAAATTTTGTTTAAAAATTGTAAAGTTTTCTATAAATATTATTTTCTAATATTTATATAAATTCATATAATTTTACATAAATATTTTAATATTTTTATGTAAATATTGAATATTTATGCAATAAATATTCAATATTTTCAACAATACTCATCAATATTTATTATGTCAATATTAATTTTTATTATGAATATTAAAATATTTATTATTCATATTATTGTACATATTAATAACATTTATGAAATATATATATAATACTATATTTATTAAACATTTATATTTATTATTTGTATTTAAAATATTTATATTAGTAGTATATATTATTAATAATATATTTAATAAATATATTACTACTAATATTACTTTTTAATAAATGCTATTTTATTTATGTAATATTTATTAATTAATTAATAAATGATATTTATGTAAATATTAATAATAAAATATTAATATTTGAAATAAACTAAATACTATATTTCATAAATATATAAAATAAAATAAAATTATAAAACTATTTAAAATAAATATTTATGAAAATAAAATTTTTATAATATTTATGTAAATATTTTAGTATGTAAACAAAATTAAATATTTGACTACTTTTAAGTGAATTTTCAGGAGGAATTTGTAAATAACACCTCTAGAGGTGGAATTTGTAAATGATCACTTTGAGGAATTTATAAATTTTATGAAATTTTAAAAATTTTTCTTTGAGAGTAGCCAAACAAGGAATTTTGGTTTTCAAATTTTAAAATCCTTACTTCAAATAAAATCACTTCTAAAAATCCTTTATCCAAACACACCCTAAGTGAATGGGTTGAATTTAGTTCTAAGTTTAATTTGAGCTAAATCAATGCTAAGTTAGAGCAGTACTTGGCATACTTGCTATTAATTCTACGAAATCAATTAGCCCAAAGACAACTCACGAACCTTATTTACTAGAAGGACATTTGAGAGGTAATTTTTGAAAGGACAAAACTTGGATACAATGCATTAGATGTTTACCATCAGATTCTCCATTTAACAAACAACATGTGTATAACAATCATGCTTAACAAGTGACACATGTCTATGAGAAAAAATGATAGCAAATATGTGTCATGTGTTATGTGCGATGGTTATATATAAATCGCTTATTAAATGAAGCACCTAGTGACAAACACCTAAGGAATTGTATCTAAATTTGTATTTAACATTTTGCGAAAGTCTTGATGCATGTTAGCATTCACATTTCACTATTTACAGTTCCCCTATGCTATTACTGCCTAGTGGGGATCTTCTCAAGTTTAGTGATTGAACTCGATAGTTTGGGTTGCAATCACAGCTACTTATGTCTTGTAGGATCATGATTCATCAATCCTTATATACTACAAGAGCCATTGTTTTATATATAACATAGGTTATAATGCATCTGTCACATCCATCCAGCAATACAAGGATGGGACTAAAATGTTTACTTCTAAAAAGAGAGGATCTAAACCCATTGTTGCCATCCATGTGGGTACCAATGATAGTCGAGAGGGCTACCAATGGAGAATTATATGTATACTTTTTGTTAATATTTGAAATTAGCTTTCGAATGCCAACCGACATAAGATAATAGCTTGCATTGTAAAGCACCTTCAATCTGCCTAAGAGTGAACTCCTATAAAAGAGAGAAAAAGAAGAGCAAAAAAGGTTCAAAGATTTTCTCTGAGGGGGCTTAGATTACCCATTCCCTCTTTTATCTCTAACTTTCTTTGTTTGTATAGAATAGCTCTTGCTCAACTCATCCCAAGTTCTTGGAAACTTATAGTCGGCTTTATGTCCTATATGTTTCTGCTTGGAATTCCTCTGTTTTTGATCTATTTTGAGCTATTTACATTATGAAAGAGTATCCTACCAAGATCGACTGGTAATACATATATACTTGAAAAGATAAAAAAATTTTAATCCAATAGCTGACCTCCATCCATAGGTGAAAAGATTGGTTTTTCTTTATTTACTTGAAAGAAGACTCCTGGTTGTTTAATACAATTTGGAGGTAGATAAGCAAAAGGCCAAATCACCTTTCTCTTCTCCGGGATAAGGAGGAGGTTTTATATTAGCTTGCTTGGTGCAAGTCTCCCAAAATTATTAAGTTGCTACCAGAGGTGGCTTTGGTTACGTTGGTTTAAGCATGGCCTCTTCTGGAGGTATCTTCTTTCCCTTTTTAGCTTTTATTTATTCTTTTTGTTTTCAATTGAGCTTATTAACTTTGCTATTTTTCTTTTGGTAAAGATGACGAATGTACATATGCCTTCCAAGCAAACAAACTCCCTTTCAGTAGTAAGTTCGCCTTGGATACCAACAATGGCACTAGCTATAGGTTGATTATCCGATCTTCCATCCAATATAGATCCTTCTTGATTTGCTTATTCAGACTGTTGATGGTTCGAGATATATTAATCAAAGTATCCTCTCTATATGAGACCCTCGATTGCATCCTTCAAGTGCTAGCATTTCTCTATGGTATGCTCATAATCTTTATGGGATTAGCAATATTTACGCTGATCTCTCTTTGTGGGGTTAGACTTTAATTTTGCAAACCAATGGACGTAATTTTTATTACTGATCTGCATTAAGATCCAACTCTTTAAGGTGTTGGGAAGAGTGTATCTTTCAAGCATCCGAGGAGAAGTATTAGGTCGGCATGAGGTTTCTTGAGCTCCATGGGACCTTCTCTAAGTATCATTGGCTCACTTGCTGCCCTTCTCTTGACGTCTCTTCCTCGTTTGCTCTCCATTTTCTTTTCAAGCTGTGAGCACCTCTTTTGCTTTAATGTATTTCTTGCTTAGGCCAATGACTTGGTGAGATCTTTAGGTGGGTACTAGGGAGAGCTGAATCCAAAATTTCTCAAGCCATTCATAAGAGCTAAGGCAACTATCGAGGAGTCTAGATCTTAAACTTCTTGAGCTTTAGAGTTGAACTACTTAATATAGTCCCTCAATGGCTTGTCTTCCCTTTGGTTGACCAATATCAAGTTCTCAGAGTTCTTCCGATGCTTTTGACTACTAATGAAGCGATTGATAAATTATTACCGCAACTATTTTAAGGATTGATCGAGGTAGGTTGAATGGTTGAATACCAGAAACAATCTGTCTTCTTTAAGGTTGCTAGGAAAGCTCTTCACATTAAGGCATTTGGAGCATTATGTAGTAGCATCAAAGCTTTAAAACTTTTCAGATGATCAACAGGAATAGAGGTCTCATCGTATAATTCCAATTGAAGCATCTTTGGTGAATGGAGGCTCCTTGGGAAGCTTGAGTTTATTGACCAAGTTTGCCCCCCCACCTCAATTATAGTCTATAATTACTCTGATTCTTTAATTCATCTTCTCTAATTACCAATTTATTTAATGTTTAGGTCGGCTAGCTATAGAAGGTTCTTCCTTAAGTTGACCATCCTAGTGTCCACCTTTCATTTGCTAATTTTGAGGGTCTCAAGGGCCCTCATCATTGAGTTTCAATCAAGGTTGATTGCTTCCTAAAACTTGATAGACCTTTTAATCAACTCCTTTTTGATTTCTAGAACTTCGTTGGTTAATCAATGTATTATAAGGGAGTGTTAAATTGATTCTAAGTAATGGTTGCCATTGGTGGAGGATCTACAATAATTGGGTCTTCTTTAGAATTTTAGGAGCTGATTTGAGCATTGCTAGTGTCTTCTTAGGTATTGTTTGTTCCTTGATATTTTCTTTTAGGCAGTATAATTGAGTGCTTCTGCTCATTTTTTTACAGATGGCATCAATCTTTTGACATCCGAAACTAGCTCCCAAATGCTAATTTATGTAAAGATAGTAGCTTGCATAGCAAAAAACCACCAACTAAAATAAGAGCGAACTCCTGCAAGAGCGAGAAAAAGGGAGAACAAAACAAGTCCAGTGATTTTCTCTGAGGACCCTCCGATGCTCAAGACAACTATAGAAAAAGAGAAAGACTTAGCCCTCCTTTGAACAGAATTCTATGGTTTTAAGTTTAAACTTTTTTTTCTGATTACACTTAGGGGTATAGGGCTATTTTTATAGGTACTTTGAAAAGTTCTCTAGATTTAGTATACTCAATGATGGATGGCTAAATAAACTTAAATCTGAAAGAAAACAGTATCATTGGTGGAAGTTTTTTCCAATATGGGATTTTTTTTTGAAAGGACACGTGTCACCCTTAGATCGACTCCCTTTCAATATGAGACTCCCTTCTTCCAATATGAGCAATGTGATTGGTGAAAGTTTCTTTCAATATGAAACTCCTTTCTCATCGTCTACTATGTGGTTAACTTACCGACTCATATGACATCACTCATCATGTAAGCTTGCCTTTCTATGAGAAAAACCTATTGTAAGTTTTATCTTTTCTATGCAGTTCAGTCAAGTTTTAATCCTGATACATGGGAAGGTAGGTGCTAATGATAGTGTTGGTAAGATTACCTTTTTTTTATCCCCTTTCTTCCGGGTATCGTATCTGCCCAAAACTACAAATTAGAACTCATGAATCAACATTTTTTACTTGGAAATTTTCCAGCAGCCTTGATTATCTCAAGGGTAACAATACTCAAAGCTCTGAACCACTGACCCTCTGAGGGAATGGGCATGACCATTGACCTACTGCTTCTTTTGGTTTGTGCCCCACATTCATCATAATTAAAGAGTGTGTTTTACTTTCAATTTTGCCCTTCAGAAATTCAAAAGAAACAAACAGATGCATCATAGGCAGTGACTTAGTAGGTTTTTGTCCAGATCAATGAATCACAGCTTTTCTTTTTTTTTTTTCTTTTCCTAAGGATGAATAAACGCAGTTAATATTGGAAAAAAGTTTTTTTTTTTAAAAAAAATCACTTTTTGACTAGTTCCGTTCTACTTTGTATATTACTGCCATTTTCCTTATCTAATCCTTTAACATGGCTGGCGCTAGCTTTGAATACCACTTCAGATTCTTCCAGCAAAGCTGAATTTAATTTATACAGGGGAGCGGTCAAGCAAATGGGCATCCTTGCTGGTACCACCCTCTTGAGAAAGGATTTGAACATCCGTCATCACTAAATGCAATGAATGTGGGGAAGAAGGCAGCATCCACAGGTGTTTTCTAGGAACTAGGAAGCAGGTCCCAATCAAACGGGGCGCCATAGAGCTAAAAGTGTGTGTGGGGACTGCAACTTTAAAATTAGGCTCCCCATTGTCAGACCTCCAAAAAGAACAATATTCTTCTTCTCCTCAATGAGAGGGATGGAGGAGCTAAAATGAATGGATTTATCTTTTATTTTTATTCTTAATATAACGTTATTGGATGAACTTAAAATATTGTATACTAGACAATGATTTGCTTTTGGTATCTCATTAACTCTTTGTGAACATATTAGACATTCAATCATTCCTTTTAGCCTACAAATAATACTTTCCTCCCCTGTTTTGGTGGTTGAATAGTAGAATTGCCCTGTAACGTGACACATGATCTGCTGAAGGGAGACTTTAATTAAAAAAAAAAAAAAAAAAAAACTTTATTCTTTTCCTTCGTCCAATAAATGAATATCTATATCAACTTGCTCTAGTATATGATGGAACCAACACTGTTGAAATCACAATGTGTCCATTCTTCCTCTGTTATGGTGGGTGGTTGAATAGTTTAATTGTCCCGTAAAGAGACGCATCATCTGCTGAAGGGGAAATAATTTTTTTTTTCTTTTCCTTTTATTCAAATGCATTAATATCTATTGCTACTTGCTATGGTATAAGATGTAATTGGATGTCTTCTATTTCTTCAGCCATCTGTTTACCTGATAAGTATGGATGTCATCTTAAGCAAGTGTTTGAAGTAACCCAAGTGGTATGCATCAAACGATTGATTAATTAAAGAGACAGAGATAATCTAAGGGCGCTTCTTACACTACTGCACAAGAGATTTGTTTTCTCAAACCAGGATTCCCACTCTCAAAGACCAAGGATAATGCTATTCTCATCTGCTCTAGATTGGAAGTAGAATGCTGATGAAAACTTTATTATAGGAGCATTTGGTAATTAAAATAGAATTATCGTAGTGATTTTAGATCATCAATGATCCTTATTCTGATCTAGTCTTATCCCTGATGATGTAAAATCTTCTTCGGATACTCCAATTAAGCTTTTAACTGGCATTCTAAAGATTGCATATGGCCTGTTCTACTTAGTGATTACTCGTACGTACAGAGATAACCTTTTTTTATATATATAAAATCATATGGCGGACTAAACAATAGTGTTGGGAATAAATTTCTTCGTCTAAGTAGCAGTGAAACAAGTGAAGAAAGGAGTAATTTCCCATAGTCTGCAGGCCATGTTGCAGAGGACACTGATGTTATATGTATAACTACAGAATCTTTCAGAAACTTATAAATCTTCCAAAGTCTTATAATTACATAGTTGGTATCATATCGCTGCAGCCAAATATAAATATGTATGCTTGCGACTGTTTTTGAGGTGAGTGGTTTAATATTGCAGAAGAAATTTGCAATGCAACTGACTTTGATGGTACACTCTCTCGGACAACCTTCAAAAGTTCCCGTCCTTGGCCACCTACCATGAACATTTTATAACACAAATGATGATATCTTGCAGTCCACATTGATGGATTGAGTTTTCACAAAGAGAAGCCTCTTTTACCATGGCCACAAATTAAGTCTCGCTTTCCTTATAAATTCTAATATTTAGATTATTTCAAGCCGTTCAAGTAAAAATAGTCAGCTTTTTGCGTTGATAAATCGCTTTCTAATTGCGAATCCTCTATCGTAGCCACAGCTTTCGTTTCGTTACATGCATTAGAACCATCTTACCGTGCTCAAAGAGAGCGATGGGACTATATTAATTTATATTAATTAAGCTTAACAGGCACTAGGGCGACCGGATGAGTGATAATGGTCAAGGGACCATTCTGAAGTCGAGACAAGGCGCCGTTGGTCGCATGGGACCATGGGGCACATGGGCTCCAAATGGTCACCGATGATTGCAATCATCCCATGTGGGGATTATTAAACACAGAATTAATCTAATGCCACCTAACAGTTCTCACTCCATATGTTAACATCATGAGTTCGTGACCTGGCTCCCCAGGGACCAGCCAGCCCATATGAGCCACCTAACCAAAACAAAAGAGCCTCTCTCTCTCTTTCTCTTTCTCTCTATTCTTTCCCATTTCTCCCTTCATATCCAAGCCACGCGACAACCCACCTGCTTGAAAGTTTTGATGAGCCCTTGAGACCTTGAGGCCCCACAGGGAGTGATTCATCCCATCTCTCTCTTTTTTTGAGTAGAATTCTTCTTCAGCCTCACGTCAAGGACTCTATTCTCATGCTCCCCGGCGAGCTTGGAATGCAGGCCACACATAGCATAGATTCCCATGGTGGGGTTCATAGGACGAGCGGCCAGCCCCCTCAGAGTGGGTCTTGCTTTAGGCCCTCAAGATTTCATTCAAAATAACATGACACGTTAGCTATCATTATATTTAAAAAAAAAATGAAGGATGAAAATGAATTTTGAGTGAAAGTTTGATGAGCGAAAGCATAATTTAGCCACAGGAGAACAAGGGAAAGCATGTGGCACTGCACGCGCCAGAGCAGTAGGGTGGCGAACGAGAAGACCGTGGGCGCGGCCTAGTTTTTGTTTTGATCTCCGGACGACCGATGACGATGGAAACGGAGTCACATGCGAGCACGCCGAATGGGAAGGCAGCGGCACATGGAGCTGACCCAGGTGCAAAGAATGGAAGCTGAAGGGATAAACGTATTTATATGTAGGACAGTTTGGATATATATATATATGGCCACGAGAAATTCCATCCAGATAACAGTAGGGTCGCTTGCTATTCCTGCCTCCAACGACACACTAATATCTAAGGATAACGCTTAGGTGGCAGCAGCCATGCACGCCATGTGCCATGGTTGCAAGAATCCAATGCCCATCAGCATCCTGGCGGTGCATCATGATTTAGAGGACTGCTTTAGCTTCTTTTGGCTGCTTGTCATTTGATTCAATGGAGTTTGGTGGATTCATTCTGTGCAAAAATAAAAGCTGATGTTGATTCCATGGAAGCCCGGGCTGCAAGAGTTACTGGTGAGCATAGCTCATGCAAGCACGCAGTCGTACGCCAAGACGTGAGGCCCACCTATCGATGAGGATGTGAATTTGGTGGTTGTCACAGTGGCTAGAAGTCATCGAGCATTGCTCTAATGAGTCAAGTTGGGTGCATGGCGATTCCCCTTTGTTTGATTGCGGAACTGCGATGGTAACCGATTGGGCGAGGATGATCTCCGTTTATATAGTGACAAACGCTGGGGGAGAATTTGTGTTTGTTTCCTAATTTTCAACCCTGAGAGCGTGAAATTTTTCTTTCGGAATACTGTCAAATCCAAAAGATTTTGAAGAGGCTTGGTTTCTAAGCAAGTTTTTTTTTTTTTTTTTTTTTTTTTTATCCCGGTCCACATCGCAGAGCAGGAAGCTTTATTGAACAATGGAGGCATGCCCCACTTATAGGTCTAGTGGGGACGGCAGAACTTTTAAGAGGGTCTGCAGATATTGTGCATCCCATTTACTTTCCAATTGGGCACAACGCGCCATTAGAAGACAACGAGACGGTAGGAGACGTAAGAGTGGAGCTTGTCACAGAGGACATGAAAGCAAAAGAAAGGACCTTGCGTCATTGACTGTAAAATGGAGTGATTTTAGAGTTGTTTACTCCAAAAGTTTAGTTTTATGTTGAATGAGAAGGGAATGCATGATATATTTATAATTCAAATTTATTTGCTATTCATTAATTTTTACTTAAATTTTTGGATTCATCTAGTTCAGGTGAGCTTGAGGTATTACAAATGATATCAACGCCGATTCAAATGTACGAAAGTTAGTGAGCATAAGGAAATGACTATTCATGAAGTGATGGTAGAGTCCTGCCATGACATGAAGCCATCCGATTTGGGATAGATTATGTCTAGCTTATGGCGTGCGACAAAAACGTAAATGAAAAGATTATGATACTCTAAAAATTTAGTCTCATATTGGATGGGAAAAAGATGTGTGATGTGCTTATAACTCAAGTCTACTTGCTACCCATTAACTTTTACTCGAATTTTTTTGACTACATAGTTTCTATTCCCTAATGAAATTAATTGGATTAGTAGATGAGTGGCGTTACAGTTTCATTCCCTCCTATGCCCCATTCCTTAAAGAACCTTCACCCAAGGCGGCTTCACTCCAACGGTAGAATGGCGGGAATGCCACCCTCCTGATTTAATTTAAACCCAGGACCTCTCTCTAACAGAGAAGGTGCCAACCGCTGGGCTAAAAACAAAATGTCCGGTTGGCGTCTTCATTGCATGCTTTCATCATTGAAATCCAATTCATGTCCCCAGTCACATGCAAATCAGCCAATATTCATAAGCTGGATAATCTACAAGTTTTTTTTTTTTTAAAAAAAAAAAGTAATATTGGAAGATGAAAATTGCCCCATGATATTTATTAAATATGCTAAATTACCAAAGTTTATAAAATTACAAGGGGTTTAAGAGTTCAATTGCTTTCCGAAACAAAAATTGCTCCATATAAAGAAGTAGGACAAAATTTTGTAAAGAACTAAAGCTATGGATGAATCTTTTTAAGAAAAATTCTTGAGTTTCTTTTACACCACACATTCTACATAAATGTCACAATCAATTGAGCATTCTTTCTCTAATTGTACCAAACCCAGTTGATATTGATGGACAGTTTATTCAAGTTTACTGCACCAGTCAAAACCTCTAAAATTTTTTTCGAGAAGGAACAGCTGATGAATAAATGATTTGCTATCTCATAATCTACTAGTTAAGCCCTACTCTTTGCTTAGTGGAGAACCAAAGAGCCTGATACCTTTTTATCAGTTCACTGAAACATGCTCCTGACCAGCTGCAGGCAATGTTGCTACTCATTAATAAGAGTTAATTTTCAAAACCTAAAATTCTATTTTACTGGTCATAATAATTGACTCCTACGTAGTCATTAGAACATACATGACTATGTATGCAAATTATGAATTGATATAAAAAATTCTATAAAAGTTCTCACTCCTTCCAAATTGATTTCTTCTCTTAGATTTAGTTGAAGCAGAGCATGATTCTATTAGGAAATGTGTTCATTGTGGACCAAAGCCAGCATCTATCATCATTAGCAGTGTCACACTGAACTATGGGCAGACTGTCGCAATTATTACCCACATCCTTGCACATGAGCTGTTAAGAGGTTGAACACATTGCCATCTTATCAGAGGAGTTCTCATGTTTTCTATAGATGGGCTGGAGTTTAATTGCCTTTTGTGAATATTTGAGTTTAATTGCCAATACTATTTACAATAAAATTAAAAGAAGGGGTCTGATAGACAGAGCAAGGTTGCCATCCTGGCCTAGTGTGTTGGCTGAAGTTTCTAGGCTTATCAATATCAAGTGCTCACTGATATGTTATGTCTAAAATCATAATCCTTATTATAATGACTGATATGAATCAATACGTCCCAAAAATAATGCCAAATGCAATAACACGATATTGGCCAAGATTTTTATATCAAATTCTTACAATATTAAACATGTTTATCTGTTGTTGATTGATTGAAGTCAATAGCTTGAAATTTCAACTGATGATGACTATCGACATCTCAGCTATTTCTAATCTTTCTATCCTTCCTACTCATCTGAAAACAAGGAAGATCTTAGCTCATCTTGATGTCAACCACCCACCAAAATAATAAAGATCTCTCAGCTTAAAACTCAGATTAAAATAAAAAGACAAAACTAAACAAAAGAGGCCTATGTAGCTTATAAACAAGGAAGAACCCCTCATGAGATGGGGTGTTCCCTATTGCATCAGTCTTTGGCACAGCCCACTGGATCAACTTGAACTTGTATCGTTCTCTTAATAATGCATAGGAATAGAGCTCCATTTCAATCCTTGATATTGGATGTTACCCTGAGGGTAGTAAACTACCGAACAATGTCCAATAGATATAATATGGCATTGATTTAAAGCCATACATACCCAAGTGTACCCTGTGTTTGACTTAATAAATCCTTTTTGAGAGCTGTTCATGTGACTTCCTGCTTACTTGTCAGAAATTCAGTGCCTGTGACACAAATCCTGGTCCCCTCCAAGGTGAGACCTAGAAATGATTGCCCTCTAGGTTTAAAGGACACAAGCAGCTCTTCCATCTCTCTGGTAAGCCGGCCTTTTTTCGCATGCCCAGTGGAAAAATGGAAACAGAGTGAACTAAAGCCAAGGGATGCCTCATTTGTACCCCTTAACGACATTTAATGGAGCCACGGTTTCTACTCGGTGGAATCTACCATACAGTTTCAATGTGGAAGGATGTTTTGTGCTATAAGTTGACATTTAACCACACCTTAAATATTATTGATCAGGTAGGGTCTCTTTCTAACGCTCCTCTGTTCTCCTGTAGTCTTAGAAGGTTGACAGGGGAAGTTAAAAACGAGACATTGTGAAAGGATTGGGATCCGTCTAGAAAGTAGAAACTGGGGCTTGGGATATGAGTTTGTGAGAAGATGCGGGACGGATGCATTGGACGAGAGCCCCTTGGGACTCGGTCGCTCGGAAGACCAACAACTCCACCATCCCGCGTGCCGAGGCCGTTGCTTTCAGCCCGCGGGCAGCTCACCAACCGTAGTTGAAGCCACAGATGGATCAAAATATAAAAGTAAAAGGAAAATGCTACAGAGCCCGAGCTATTGCCAAATGTTTTCCATGCGCAGATGGAAACTTGTTCATCCTTTATTCCTTTACCTACCAGTTCTGAATGAGTTGTTGAACAGCAACCTACCTGTTCTTCTTGTCAAAAAAATGAAGGGGATAAAGACTACCATAGCTGTAAGTTGGAATATCAACTGGTTACTTAGCTATACCATATGAAGCTCATGATAGCTACAGGCTTCTTTGGATGTTTGTAGAAGGTCTTAGCTTGCCTATCAAGAACTAGATTTACCAAATGGGCCAAAAAATTTGATTCGAATGATCCTCACGGATCTCTCATCCAAGTTGTCACGAGCAAGATGAGGCATCACGATCCATGGAAAACCATAGGATTTGCTCCATGGTTTGCTATTTGCAAAGGCCATAATGTGGCAGCCAATCGGTGAGGCACATGTGTCCTCACCCATCTCATGTTGCGAACAAAATGTCACTGCTATTAGGTGGGACCATTAACCATCCGGCAACAACATGCCTCTTCTTCAAAATGGAGATTGATGTGATCCATGTCTTTACCACTGTAATTATCGTAAATCTTATGCCGACAGCATAACTCCGATTATTATTATCCTTGTCGTATGAAAGCATGATTTCATGAATCTAACTTATATTTGGTGCATGTTTTGTCTTTAAACTAGCTTGGTGCGCATTTTGCCTATTTTATATTGTTGCGTTTTAATTCATCTAGCTTGCGTTTTCATGGGAAAATCATGAAGCCTTTTACGTGAAGACATGGACTCTTTTGCATTGGTTAATCTGCACGTATATTTGATGGAAGATTTCCAACCTTGCATGCCTTGTGCCTATCAACTCAAGTCGGAAACAAACAATAAATAGTTTTTGGGCAAATTATGTTTCACACATTCAAATGGTTAATTCACCTTTCAAGCAACATTCGAGTGCATTATCAACTGCCTTCGTCTTTTATATCTTTCTCTCTCCTCACATGCCTTTCCATGTGCACCACCTTTTGTATAATATAAAAGATTGAAAAGGGAAATATAATGGCAATAGTATTTAATTAGGACAGCCAATCCTCCCCGGCTTGAAGCTACGACGGTACGTGACCGCTGGATCGATACAGGAGAGGGCACTCCTTCCTTCATCTCTTCGATAAAGCCTCCCTTCCCCCAGCCTCCCGGCCACCGCCTACTAATAACCTATTTTTGTAGTTGAAGCAGCGCTCTCCAGCTACACGGCGCCCGCGGCACCCAGCCCCCTCCAACAGCGCCGCGAATGCCTCTTCCTCATATGACTTCCCCTCCTCCCCCTCTCTCGGTTCCCACATCCCACCGTCATCATCATGTCCTCAATGTACTGTATTCATTAATAACAACAAAGTGAAGTGAAGCAGGTGGCATCAATGTATCAGTAGACAACAAAACAAGGAGAAGAAGAAAAAGAGAGAGAAGTTGAAACGAAGAAAGCTTTTGCTTTCCTACTACCAAAAGGCTCACTCCTGGACTCGGTGATCAGTCCCTCCTGATGGCGTCCAAACCACACTCCACTGGCAGCGGCGACGGCATGAGGCAGCGGGTGAACCGATGCCTCACCAAGCTGTCCGACCGCGACACCGAGGCCATGGCCGCCTCCGAGCTCGAGTCCATCGCCAAGTCTCTGACGCCGGACTCTTTCTCGCCTTTTCTCTCTGCCATTGCCGACACCCGCCCCACCGATAAGACCCCGCTCCGTCGCCACTCGCTCCGCCTCATATCGCTTCTTTCCAATTCTCATCCGGCTTCGTCTCTCGCGCCGCACCTCCCCCGCATGCTGGCCGCCGCCCTCCGCCGCCTCCGCGACCCCGACTCCTCCGTCCGCGCCGCCTGCGTCGACGCCGTCCGCTCCATGGCCGCCTACCATCCCGCCGCCGTCGCCCCCGTCCTCCTTCGTCCACTCGCCGACGCCCTCCTTCACGAGCAGGACCACTGCGCCCAGATCGCCTCCGCCCTCTGCCTCGCCGCCGCCGTCGACGCCGCCGCCTCCGCCGCGCCGGATCTCTCCCACCACCTCCAGCGCCTGCTCCCGCGCCTCGTGAAGCTCCTCCGGAGCAATGCCTTCAAGGCCAAGCCCGCCCTGGTCTCCCTCCTCGGCAGCGTCGCCGGCGCCGGCGGGGCTTCTACCCCGGCCCTCCTCGGCCTCCTCGTCCCTTGCCTGGCCGAATTTCTCGCCAGCGAGGACTGGGCCGCACGGAAGGCCGCCGCCGAGGCTCTCTCCCTCCTCGCGGTCTCCGAGAAGGATCGGCTAGCGGGATTCAAGTCGTCTTGCCTCACTTCCTTCGAGAACCGGAGATTCGACAAGGTCTGCTCTGCTCCAAGATCTCGCCATCTTATCCAAGTTCCAATTGGATCTGTAGATCTGTTAGTGTTCTCCCCATCCTGTTCTAATTTTTACAATGCAGGTGAAGATCGTTCGCGATTCAATGAATCGGATGCTGGAGGTGTGGAAGGATATTCCAGCGGCACTCGATAGTGATTCCAATGCCCTGCCGGCATCACAGTCGCAGTCCAATCCTTCTCCCAGAGGTGATGAACGAGTTTTTTTTTTTTTTTTGTTAATCCTTTCAATAATTGAAGATTACCTGCTTCCCTCACAACTATAGTTTGTGAGAAATTTTGTTGCGCCTGATATGTGTACATTTTGGATCAAATTAATGTGATGATTCTCAATTAATACTCTTAATTTATATGAATTTTCAAAAATAGTAGATGGTTTTGTAACCATGATGATGATATTGAGAAATTTGATTGCATCTGATATGTGGATTTTTAAGAGCAAATGAATGCATGAGTCTTAATTTTTATTCCTATTCTATGTGCAATTTTCATGAACTATTTATATGAAATAAATGAGTTTCTGATAGGATTTCTGAGTATTTCTTCTCTGCTTGTGATTTTGGATGGGACAGAAAGTGCAAGTGATGGGAGACATCCAATGGCTTCAATAAGCTCTAATTCTGTCCAATCTGCTTCTCCTTTTACTGCAAGGAAGAACAGATTTTCATCCAGCAGATCGCCTCCACCGGCCGCCTCACCCATTCCTACCAGTAGAAAGAATACTCCTCCAATTCGGAATAAGAAATTGTCCCCTCCCTTGTTCCGCAAAACAGAAAGCAAGCAAAATAACTCCGATTGGAGAGTTGAAATTGCTATTCCCAACACTCCTTCAGTTAAAGTTGTGAGTGAGGATACGATTATGAAAGTTCAGGAACAAGGAGGAGGGGTTGAGGGTAATGTCAGATCCAGGTTAGAAGCAAGAAGGATGCTTTTTGATAAGAACAGTGAAGATAAGGGAAACAAGTTGGCCGGGTTGAAGTCTGCATCACGTGTGGTTCCATTTCAAGATACTGGGACCTTCGGATCAGCCAAAGGAGCTGACAGTACTACTGATGATCTTAATGCAGCACACAAGGATAGTGACCTGTCTTTGATCCGCATGAAATTGGTTCAGATTGAGAACCAACAGTCCAGTCTGTTAGACCTTCTCCAGGTAAATTCTCTTTGACATGCCAAATATTTTTCCTGTCAACAAACATTAGATTTTTCTTTCTGGTTGTTCTTTCAGAGTTCTTGTATATCATAGGAGATGTAGTAAAATTATGGTCATTGCATGTTTTCTATAATTGTCTAAACTATATATGAAATAGTAACACAAATCTTCTTTCTATTATTGGTTTTATTAGGCAGGATGATTTTAATGGTTAGCCAGTACAAGTCCATGTTGTTCTGATTTATATGTAGCTAGATACTCTTGAGGTTGTTGTGTCCGGAGATGTAAAGTTTGTCTATTAAACCTTCCACTTTTTTGACTTATTTTAACCAGCCAATAGCATCTTGTTCCATGTTAACTCTATCCAAACTAAGCTTGTAATCATACTCTGGGTTTGCCGCTGAAAACACCTTGCTGATACAGAATTTTGTCTTCCCAGTTGAAAGCGGACTTTTGGAGGTTTTGATTGGCATGAGACACATTTCAGCTGATCCTGTTGATCTGCCATAGATTTTGAAATTGAAAAGGCCCTGCTAATAGAAAGATCTGGCATTTGGAGATGATCTCAGCAAACACTCGAACAAATATGGATGTCTAGTGAGAGGAGAGATGATAGTAGGATTCAGTAAGCTGCATGTAATCCAGAAGGATTCAGTAAAAGAATTACCAGACAACAGCTCCCTAGAGAGTTCCATTATTCTGCTATGATCTGGGGGAATATTTTCTAATTAACTAACATAGTCAAATTATCCAAGTGTGAATCAACTTGTCCTATTTGATTAGAATATTATTTTTTGCAACTCCAAGAATACAATATCCTTTTTATGGAACCGAGTAACTTCCGCTAGGAATGTTCAATCCATTTTCTATGGAATGCCATGGCTATCATAGCTTGTAGCCTGCTTGTACAAGTACTGGAAAACTATTTGCAATTTGATAATCATACCCATCCAAAGCTTGATCAAAAAATGTGAGTCTAGAATACAGGATGAGGCATGTTGGAATTCCAATGAGTTATTGATTCGGTACCTGATATATTCTGAAGCTACTGTGTGTGTGTGCATGTGCGCTTTCACACACAATGTATCTATTTTGGGAGTGTACAGTCTCGTACCGTGGCAACGTAGAGAAGCAAATGTGAAACTAGTGGCATTTGGAGCAGGACCAAATATTTCATTTAACATGCCTCTTAACAAGAAATGACATCTAGGAAAAGGATTTCTTCTTTTGCCAATCACAATTATGATGAGGCCTTCATCATCTGACTGTTTGTTTGGTCATTCAGTGCAGTTCATTATAATTGCTTCATTAGAATTTGAATTACCATAGCCATAATGACACTAACAGGGAGCACAAAACGGTAGGTAATGGAGCACTGCTCTCCTTTTCTTTACCTGCTGTAGTTTCCTTTTTCAAACCTTGAATTTGTTTCCTTCTATCTGAAGTTTTTGCTCGCTTGGTTGGCCTTGCCTCTTCCAATATTCTGCAGACCTAAAAGAGTCTAAATAGGCTTTGTTCTTCATTTTGCCGAGATATTAATTCTTTCATAATTTGACCTGGAACCGTAAATGCATAAATTCACATTTCTACTTTACTTTTGGATTTCATAGAGGTTCATTGGGAGCTCTCAGAATGGCATACATTCTCTGGAGTCTCGCGTGCATGGCCTAGAGATGGCACTGGATGAGATTTCTCGTGATTTAGCACTTTCATCTGGAAGGATGGCAAACAATGATCCTGCAGTAAATACATGCTGCAGGTTACCTGGTGCAGAATTCCTAAGCTCAAAATTTTGGAGAAGAACCGAAGGCAGATATTCCTCTAGGTTATCCATTTCTGAAATGCAGAACCTAGCTGAGAAGGAGGGTAGGGGCCCATATAAGTGGGATAGGCAACGGTTTGGACTTCAGAGTGGATTTGTTGTCAATCCATTAGCAGAGATTAACCCTCAGTCAGGAGGGAACGCAGAGGTTACTTCACAAAAAATGCTAAAGAGCATGATTCATGATACTGGCATTACACACAATCAAGATGGCAGGAAGCAAGATGAGGTTTCAAAAAACATGAGGTAAATAATTGGCTTCTCATTTTGTTCACACCTGATATTCCCTTTTTCTTGTAATGTTGTACAAGAACAACTCTGCCAGAACAAACAAATGATAAAATCAATCAATATCTGTGGGGCTTCACCCTTAGAATCTTCCAGTCACAGTAGACTACTTTGGCAAGTTAGAAAACCAAATCTGCTGGTTTAAAAATTTATCACATTCTGTCTCGATATATTTTTTCTATGCCATCTTATGTTTTCTGCATTTTGTTCGAGGGCTGAATTTTGTTTAATCTATTCCTTTTATCTATTTCAGATCTGCATAGTTGAGGTGGAACCATTTTGCACGCAACAGAATTTGGTGACAAGCTCAGCAGAGCAGTAATTAGAATTCCCATCAGGAACTCAAAGCTAAGATATATGGAGCCCTTGCAGGACATTGAAAGATGAGAGTAGAGAGCTTAGTCATCCTGCATTTATCTAAGTTCATATTTTGCTGCATTCAATGCCTTGAGAACCAGACGGCCTCATCGATCAGATCATCATGAATGCCTGGTTGTAGACATTATAATAGCAATAATCCGTTTCTATCCTCCAGCCATTGTGATCTTGTATATATACTGCAATACTGAGGCTTAGTATTGAATTGTGTTTCCCATGAAGTAATAAAGTTCTGCATTCTTCCTAAATGAGAGCACTGAACATTCATTAACAGAAGAAAAGAAGGATAAGAATTTATAGGTGTGGTTTGACTGTGGAAAAAAAAAAATGGTCTGCCTCCATTGGGCGCATGTTCTGGACGGACAACCACCCACTGAAACATAAATTTCAGCACTAGTGCATTTTTGATGTCTCCAGAGAGGCACTTTAGGCTTGCGAGTCATGCATCTTCAAAACTTTGGTCTTGGAGTGGTTCTCATCCAGCATTGATATCAAAGAGAGCTACCATCACCTTGGTCCTTTCTTCACGCAGCTGAGGGAGGGAGGCTTTATGGAAACCGACATTGTTGTAACCCTCCGTCAGTGGACGCTTGTAGATGATTTCTCGCGATTATGAGCGCAGATTTGGTAGGAAGAGATCCAATTCGAGAGGAGGAGGATTCTCTCGTGTTGTGAGGTGTCTTCATGGCGAAGTGACAGGCCATGGCGTACAACACAACTCACAAGCCTAGGAAGTTCATGGTAAACTGGACGTTTCTCAAAAAAAACCTCCAATGCGTTGTGCATCCTCAAAAAAAACTTCGCTATCTGATGAAAGAAGTTAGAGAAACGTGGAAATAGTAGAGCTTACATCAGTAAATGAGAGTAAAGATTGAATTCATTTCAGAGGTAACTCTTATCTCCCACTCTCTTCTTGGATTCTTGCTTCGGGTCTCTCCTACCTCTCACCCTTGTCCTTGCAGGACCTGGAGAGATTAGTGGGAAAGATAGGGAAAGGATCTTTCATTCTTTTTGGAATCCCTTCCAAAATGTGGTGCAGTGTCATAGAACTACCATGGGGATCAAGGAGATCCTTTAGAGATAGGTGGAAATCATGGAAATCCTTTAGTATTCATAGTATATTTAACAACTAAATCATATAAAGAATCCCATTTATTAAGGGAGACGGTTTTACATACACTTTATTATAAGCCTTTAATTCTGATCCCATTGATTGCTCCAATCGAGACGAGCTGGAGCAAGCTGGAAGCTAATGAACTGAATACGAATTAAATCTTCCCACTTCGTCGTGAACCGGAGCTAAGCTTTAGCTTTCGAAGGTTTTAAACAGGCAACTACTGACACAACAATTAAAGCAACACTTAATTAAAAAAAACCTTTATGCAAATTATTCCTACGCTAAGTATAATAGGAATCATGTAACTAAAGCCTTTTTATGTACTAATGCTCAAGTTGTGAGGTTTTGAAGATAAAAACCATAACCCATGACCACCTTTGATCTGATTTTCGTTTAGTTTCTTCTTGTTTTCAGAAAAAGAAAAATGCTTTGAATTTTAGAGTTAACAAAACAAAAGCATGCAATTTGAGTTTTAGATGAAATAGAGACTTTTTTTTCCCTTTTTTTTTTATTTTTTTGCTTTGCCTGCTTGAAGTAGAGAGGGAAATCAGTCTGAGAACTTCTATTAAATCTCAGGCGAATACAACACAGGGCAGCTAGGATAGAAGAAAAAACCTCTCTCTTTATTTTTTTGTGAAGATACCAAGTGCATGACAGCAGCCTCATATGGGGAAAAAAAAAAAGACAACTGTGGCATGGTAAGCCAATTGACTAATTAATACTTTAAGCACTCGAGGCAAGCATTCATTAGATTCTAGCATCTGCTATGCACATGATTACATCCTGGCATTCTCTGAATCTACCATGCATGTTAGAAATAGTATCAATGACCATAATCTTTTAATTGTAAGATTAAGGTTTTTTGTTGTTCATATATCTGACATCTGCCCTCTTAATTCTAGAAGGCAATTTTTTTGTCACTTTTTGTTGTTCATATATAATTAGCATCAAATAACCATCAGGATGGTGGCATGGTTATGCAATCTATCTATGATGCACTTGCCATATGGAAAGGTGAAAAAAAATAAGAGCAGAGCTGAGTCAAGGGTGAAATGAGACCACAACGGCTTACAAATGACCACAAAATTTTCATTTAGTCCTCAAAGAATCCAGGCCATTTTAATTCAAATTTGGTTTGCCCTTAATTTTTCAGCCCAATGCAATGCAGGACTGGACAACCTTAGGTTATACCTTGATTCATGATTCTAATCCTGAAGTGAGAGTCTAAATCGAGTTAAATATAAGCCTTCCTATAGAAATATGGCTTAGATCTGGATTTGTGTTAGGATGGGATCCTGTTTGCATGTTTAAGTTGGGTACAGTATCATATGCCTTCAGCGTTTCCTAGGTCCGGAGTAGAACAATTTCTTGAAGCAGTTCTCATGAAGGTAGTGAGATTGGATCCATGACTTGCTCTAAGATGAGGTTTATAAAACTAGTTCACTGTGGAATGGAAAAGGCTTTTTTTAAAAAAAAATAAACAGGCTGGTTATTTGCAAAGTTATAACATGCTAATTTAATTAGGTGCAATTTCTTTCTTAAAATTCAACCACTGCTAATCTTTCATAGCCATTGAAAAGTTGGACAAGTATGTACTCATCACCTGCTATTTGATGATCCAGTCTTCAGGCTAGTACTCATCGGACCAGTAGCAGAAGTTTTCTCTTAGAGATTAAGTTATATTATAATTTTTTTTTGAGAGATAAAAAAATAGTTCTGCTAGGATATATATATATATATATATATATATATATATATTTATTTATTTAAGCCATAGTTCTATTAACATATTACTAAAGTATTATAAAAATAAAAAAAATAATCAATCATAAAATGCTTGAATCAAATATAATATTATATATATATAAATTTTAATTGAATATGAAATTAGTTTTTTAATACTTAAACTTTTTTTTAGAGGCAGCTTTAAGAAAATTAAAAAAAAAAATTCAGCACCCTTTCTGCTACCAAGGATTTCATACAAAGCATTACGAAGAACTAACACAAATATATAAAATCTTTATATACATTTACTAAATGTGATTTTTTTTTTTTTTTTTTTTTTTGGGCTTGCCAACCACAATAATCAATGCAAAATATTTCCACGTCAAAATGGTCACAGTGGCTCCTTGATCCTCTGTGAGATTAGTTAATTTATCAAGCTGGCGAGACAGACGATATCAGCTAATCTAAAGAGTTAGAAAAATGTTTTACGGGCTAAAAATCTTAAGTCAAAAATTATTCAGCTGGTGCGCTGTGTTCTCCTTGCTCTGTTTATATCCGCATTCTTCATGCCTCCGCATTATGATGAAGCTAGGTGAATGGTGGAAGTTACCACGGCATTGCTCGAAGAACAATAATAATTTCTTTGGTCAAATAATAAATTTTAATGATGAATAGATAAGAACTCTAACCATTAAAATTAGGGTTTAATTAATAAATGAAGGACATCATAAAAATTTTTATTGTCTATCCACATGATAAATATATAAGTCTGCATAAGATAAGCAGTTATTCTAAATTCAACTATTTTTAAAATGTAATATAGTAATGCAATAAATTCAAATAAAATAGAAGATTTATAATAGATAAATTTTTATTACATAGTAAATAATTAACTTTAATGATGATCCAATAAAACTCATTAATATCAACATTATTAATGTCTATATTTATATGATAAATTAAGAAATTTATGCAAGCAAATTTTTTGTGTAAAAATTATTGTAATTAATACTAACATTCAGATGATAAATAAAATAATTAGAATAAGTGTTTTTTTTTTTTTTTTTTTTCCCTTCAATCTGGACTTTTTAAGCATGAGAAACTGGTAATATAAATTCTTTTGAATTGGATTCGGATCCGAATCTAATCGGGCGATCCAAACACAACCTTTGTTTAAGCGATGGCTTCGGTTTGGATGATTTGAGTTAAGTTGGGATATTGTGTTGGGATGTCGGTTGGGTTCGGTAGCCCATGACTTCGCCCAGAATCCCAAAAACAATCTCACAAGTAATGAGACATGGTAGGCACCGCATGGCCATGGATATTTTAAACGATAAAGAAAGCCACGAACCAGCGGTCATTAGATCTGATCACAATATATTAGCGCGTGCGACATGCAGCAGATGGCTTACTTTGCCAAGAGATTACAAAAGATCAGATGGAGATATCCTCAAGATAAGGAATTATTCTTTAAATTTTCCAAAAGATATCAACAGCGTCTTTTGATGTGGACACCCTCGCTGTGTAGGGTCACTTTGGCAAATATCATAAATATTTTTTTATTGATATAATTATGATATAAAAATTATATTTATTAAATATAAATTAAATACTTTTTATAGAAGAAAAATTTTGGTGTAATGTTAAGAGGTGTTTAGTGATTCAGGTGATGGAATCATACAAGATCATTTTTACGTCTAAAATTATTGTTCAATTTAATGATTCAATACAATATGATTATTCAAAATTGCCCCCTAAAATGTGGTCTTAACTTGAGATTTAGGAATCAAAATATTTTTTATTCATAAAAAAATATTTAATATTATTTTTTTATATTAATATAATATAATTTAATATTATAAAATTTATATTATAATAATATAATAATTATAATATTATTTTTATATTATAATATAAAAAATTATAATGATAAAATAATATGAAATAATGATAAATTATTATGATACTTAGCAAATGTATTAAAGATAGTTATTTGTTAAGGCACAAAAAAAGATAATTGATTCAAAATAATTTTGATATTTCATACTTAATAATTTAAAATTCTCATAACATATTTAATCAATAGCATATATGATATATTATTTTAAATAAGATGATTATAAATCATCAAGTGTCTAAAAGTTATTCAATTATAAGCAAAGCTTTTTTTTTTTTACTTAATTAAGAACCTGTTTATTTGAATTAGCTGTTGGGACCTTTTTAAACGGATGACCATACCTCACTGATCCTTAAAAAATAAAAATAAAAAAATAAAAATAAAAATGAATAAAAAGTTGGATTAGATGGGCATTGGCTGACGGTTAATCCATAACTGGCCGTGAATGCATTCATTCCTTCTATGCGTATTATTATCCAGTCTTTTACGGAAACCGTCCTTCCATTAGACCCCAGTCTTTTACGGCAAAGTGCCTGCCGGCTCTTCATCCACGGCCAACGGAATGAACGAAAGTGGTTGGACTCGCTTCTCTCCAGCTTTACACGGCAAGTGCCTGCCAGCTCTTCATCCACGGCTGACGGAATAAAGCGAGTACGTGGCCATTGCTCATAAAAGGAGGCCTTCTTCCGGAGCTGTTTTTATAATTAGAATTAAAAAATATTTTTTTAATAAATTTAGGATGAAAACGAAAATTTTTGTAAGAGAAAAATTAAAATGAAAAACGTATAATTTTTTTTTAAAAAAAAACGCTTCTGAAGGACTGTTCGATGGCATTTAAAAAATACCACTTAAAGTGGCGTTTTTCGAGGCCCCCCCCCCGCATCTCCACCCTCCTCCTCTTCCCTCCCGTGCACCCCCTTCACGAGCTTTCCGATCTCCCGAGCCCCCCCCCCCCTCTCGCCCTTTCCAACTCTTGTCTCAGCGGCGTTTGTTAAAACAAAAAAATTATCGTCAAAGGAACGCTGACGAAACGTAATTTTTTTCAAAAAAATATTATTTAAAATAATATTTTTCACTTTAACTCCTTTCTTATTAAAATTTCGTTTTCATTCCGAATTTATTAAAAAAAATATTTTTTAACCCTAAATATAAAAACAGCTCCCTTTCTTCCGCATATAACTCTTCGGACTCACTTCTCTCCAGCTTTATAGCCCCTTTCCGGTCATCCGGAAGTCCCCTCTCTTCTCAACTAAAATTCTCCGTTGGATTTGGGTGAGCGAGGAGCATGTCGATCGCGATCCCTCGGCGCCAGCTCTTCATCGACGGCGAATGGACGGAGCCCGTCCGCCAGAAGCGAATCCCCGTGATCAATCCCGCCACTGAGGAGCCTATCGGTCGGGGTCCCTTCTTGGCCTTTGTTTTCCATCCTAGTATCATTATATCGAAACCTCGTGTGTCGAAGACTTGATGCTGATAGAGTTTTGGGTCTCTTCCAGGAGACGTACCGGCGGCGACGTCGGAGGACGTGGATCTGGCGGTGGCCGCGGCCCGGAGAGCTTTCACCAGGAACCGGGGCAAGGACTGGCCCCGCACCTCCGGTGCTCATCGTGCCAAATATCTCCGTGCCATCGCCGCCAAGGTCAGGAAGGGAAAGTGAATGTGTAGTTGAAACCTTTTCATTTTGGAAGTCTCATGGAAGGCAACTTTCTTGCTTTCGTTCGGCTAACTAAAGAAAAATAATCCACAACCCCGGAAAACCTCCGATGTGGGATCAAAAATTGGTGTTGTTGACAGGTTTGGTAGGGCATTGGGAAGCCTCCTAAATCCTTCCTTGCTAACTCCGACGCAGGAGTATCCCAATATCCCTTCCTACTTTTTCTTTCATTCCCGTCAAAACCCCTTTCCCAAACCGGCCCTAAGTTTTGATTGTCTTTCTGGGAAAGAAAATAAAAGATAAAACCCCTCTTCCAAACAGGCCCCAAACATGCCCTAAGTTTTGATTTTGTTTTTGACAAAGAAAATAAAAGATAAAGCCCTTCTCCCAAACAGGCCCCAACATGCCCTAAGTTTTGATTTTGTTTTTGAGAAAGAAAATGAAAGATAAAACCCCTTTCCCAAACAGGAAACCCCTCTCCCAAACAGGCCCTAACTTTTGATTTTGTTTTTGAGAAAGAAAATAAGAGAAGTAATTGTCAAATACTCGTTGATCTGTCACAAAAGCAAATGGCATGTGGAGTGAGTTGTATGCTTTGATGACCTACTCCATTGCAGCTGAAATTTGCCTATCATAAATGCTGGCACCTGAAAGACAACTTGTGAGATAGACTTTTACTTATTGTGATAAGCATGACTAGCAACTTTATGTTGCAACTAAAATGGATGAATAATTTCCGATAACTTGCCTCTTGGATGGTGGTTGCTTTCCTACTTATCATGTTTCCTAATCCTTAGAGGGCATTGATTATTTCCTTTTACCCTCAACTTGATGCAGATAACTGAGAGGAAATCCGAGCTGGCTAAGCTAGAGACACTGGATTGTGGGAAGCCTCTGGATGAAGCAGCATGGGACATGGTACATCTGCTGGTTCTTGGAGGGTTATTTTTGAACTATGAGCATCCAAACTTCTTCCTCTTACCTGCTTTTCCTTTCATCCAGGATGATGTTGCTGGGTGTTTTGAGTACTATGCAGAACTTGCAGAGGCCCTGGATGGAAAACAAAGGGCTCCTGTATCTGTTCCTATGGAAACATTTAAATCTTATGTTCTTAGAGAGCCTATTGGAGTTGTTGGCTTGATTACTCCATGGTATGTGAGCATACATAGTTTTTTAATTAACTTTCTGATCATCATTTTCTATTAAATGGTGGTGTTTGAGCTATATACTTGTGTGTATCATATTATAGTCTGAAATATTTCGGGATCCAAATGATGTTCATCAAGTTAATGATTCTAGATTTACAAATACTCAACCCCTTAAAAATATATAATATGATGGATTTTGCTCTTCTCAAGATGAGAGGATATCTAGGCGTCTCAACTCCAGAATCAAGAATGGGACATCAAAATCGAAGATCCACACGGATGATCATAATATATACCACTAAAAATATATAGAAATCTAAAATCATATATTGTGATGGTGTCCAACCTTTGCATCACGTGGATACAAATAAGTGATTTTCATTGTGATAGTGTGTTAAAGTACATGTTAAAGTATTTAAATTGAGAACTCACCTTTATTGATGATTAAATATGTTAAAACATATGTAGATTGAAAATCAAAAGATTTTAATGCTTGTCATTAGCAAGACATGGTCTTATGTTTCATTTTAATCGTTTATTTTGTGTCAACATGATGCATAGGTTAGAGATTATCAAAATACATGATTCTTAGTTTTTAGGCATTTTTAATGGTATGGATTATGATTAATAATGTAGGTTCTCAACTTAGATGGTTCATTATTGATTTAAAGTCAAGTGGAGTAGATACCTGCATAATCCATCTCATAATACATTCCATGTTCTCATGACTATTCCTTTTCCAATTGTTATTGGTGTGGGATATCTTTTATTTATATGTACTCTGAAGCAACAATATGCAGTCCTTTCATTTATTTTTGATCCTTGAATTCAAAATTTCTCGATAATTTCATGATTTTCTCCTGCTATCTAAAGTGTCAGAGCATATTTTTGCCTCACTATATCTCATGATGAGTTGATTTGGGGAACAGGGGTGTGCCTAATACACTTTCTTGGTGATAGAGTTATTGCAATCCTGTTCCATGACCATAAATTTGGTACTCAGCAGAAGGTTTGCAAAACAAAGGTTCATACCATACCGTTCCGGACATACTATATCTAATTGATACTCGATAGAGAGTGTATCGAGTGTCCATATATCGAACCAACCTATGTACCAGTCATACCGACGCTGTACCAACATAGTTTCTATATGGGATGTAGTATCAAGATTGCAAGCCTTACCATATCATTTTCTCTACTTTGTCTAAGATTTTGAGGATAGTTGAATGCCATGAATATGGTGGGATTCTTTGTAGGTGACGATGGATATTGATTGAAGAGAACCTAAGAGAGTTTATTTTGTCTCAATAATTTGATTTGAACTGAAAAGCAAAAAAGGGAGAGAAATAACTAAGAGACTACAATCTTAAAATGATCGCTGTATTGCTTGGATTTATCGAAAGAAGAGGCATATAGTGATTATATTATTAGAATAGAAGGTATGAAAGCACCATTAAAGGAAAAGTTATCTTCAGCTCACCTAGCTTCATGCCTCTAGGCCAGGCTCTTCGAAAATGCTTTATACTTTTGCATGAGATTCCATAAAATGAGTCAAAATTGTGAAAGGATTATGGAATAATTACTAAGGTTTTGTACCTAACTGTTCCTACTGACATTTGCATACTGCATAGTGCATTCGACTGTCTGAGATGATCTCCTCATGCATCATTTGAAGAGTTCTACAATGCTTTCAAGTCTTACAGTAATGATGCACTATCTACTGATATATAGGAGGGCTTTTAGTTTATCTTAAATTTTTGAGGCTAGGGAGGGAATGAATGAATTGGGATAAGCAAAGTTCTAGGTATAATGGTACAGTTCTATTCAAAGCAAGACAAAGTATTCGGGTTGCATAAGAGATTCCTGACGCAAGCAATAGGAGAGATCAACTAGGATGTATTTCATTAGTTTGAATGATGGATGGAGGATGTATGCATTTATAATAATTTGTTTGTTGATATGATTATTGGAACAGCTTTATTAATAATGTAAAGATGTTGGTTTGAGAGAAGTTTCCATGAGCATGATATGCATAATAAATATGAGGATGTTGAAGGGAATGTTTGTGAAAAAGAAGGTGTGTGTAGACAATGGAGGGATAGAGCTAGAAATGATAATGTTAGAGGAAGAAGATGAGAGTGGGAAAAAAAATCTGAGATTGTTTGGATGTGGATGGCTCTGGTTTTAAGTTTCATGTAACAGGATAGTGAGGCTGAAAATGTCTTTAATGGAAGTGGTGAAAGACATTCTATGTGCACTCAAAAATTTTAGATGATGTGATGTTGTTGGGAAACAAGTGGTGAAGTAAGACTGGTATGGTGGCTCACTTATTGCTTCAGCAAGGCTTGCCAATATTTATGTTTATACAGCTAGATGTGCCTAGAGCCCAACCCCTTTATGTGTGTTTTAATGGTCAGCTGTGCAAAAAGATGGCCTGCTCTTGTTCTTTATTCTTCACCCCTTTGTTACATCACTTGTTCTTTATGCTAACACCTCAGGTATCTGAAAAGGGACATAACTATTATATGTCAGTGAGCTTAACGAACAAGCACTTGTTTGCATGTCCAGATTGCTGTCAGAATGTGTATGTGTATGTGGCTGTGTTTTTCTTTTTTTTTTATTTGTGGCTTATTCAATATAGATGTTATGCATGCTCCTGGTCATTGATTCAATTGAATGATAGGATGATGAAGCTAGTACGATCATTCTTTCAGGTATTAATTTGGAAAGTGTTGGTAAGCCTACATGTGTTTGGAATATTCTACTATACATGTGCCCCTTGTTAAATAAGCTGATTGGAAGTTGTGTTTTGTAATTTTCTTTTTTTTTCTTCTCACCCAGGTCTGCTCCTTTATGAGCTCAATTGGTTGCATAGAACTAGCATTCTTTTGAATGCTTTAGCAGTCACTTTGCCAGTTTTATTCTTTCTTTGCTTTTCATTGCAATGACTGGTGTTCTCAGTTAGCTATATAATATAGTATCATTTGTCATGGAGGTCAGGCATATGTAAACCAATCATTGACCATCTCAATTGAAGACCTTCATGGATTGTTACCTACAACATTTAAAATGTCTAGATTTAGAATTAAAAAAAAAAAAAAAAACCAGAGGCCTCTTGCTTATCCATCAATCAAACAAAAATAGACAATAGCAACAGAACTGGAGTGCTAAAATATACGATAAGCCCTATAAATCCAGCATTGTTATTGATAGGATCTAGGCATCTAATAACATCTAGAGTCTGACACTCAAACATAACTGGATGCATCTGAACCATGAATAGAATTAAAACTGTTTATCATGCCAATAAATTGTCCAATTTTTTACCACCTAATGCAGCATTATGTAATCTTGCAAACATTTCATTTTCAGTTTTTTTTAGGTATTTTCAATACTTTAGAATATGTTTAAGAGTATGGTTTTTACTTAAGTGGCCCATCATGTATTTTACACTAATGGTGTAAGGTTTAAAAATCATTTGTAAGTAAAATATAAGTTTATAAATTACTTGATTTCTTGATGAAGGAACTATCCTCTGTTGATGGCTGTATGGAAGGTTGCTCCTGCCTTGGCTGCTGGTTGTACAGCTGTACTAAAACCATCTGAATTGGCTTCTGTGTAAGGCAAAATGATGATTTAATTCTCTTCATCTTAAACTTATCAGGCAGGCTCTAAAAATATTTTATCATCAGGACTTGTTTAGAGCTTGCTGACGTGTGCAAAGAAGTTGGACTCCCTCCTGGTGTCTTAAACATAGTGACTGGGTTTGGTCCTGAAGCTGGTGCTCCTTTAGCATCCCATCCTCATGTGGATAAGGTTAGATTGTCTTACCTGATGCTTATATATTCTTAATAGCACAGCCTCACTTGAAAATTAATTCATCTGTTATGTTATAGATTGCATTTACTGGAAGTGCAGCAACTGGTCGAAAGGTTATGACTGCTGCTGCGCAAGTGATCAAGGTTGGTTAAAAAGTTAAAGATTCCCTCTTTAATCATTTATATTGCCTTGAGTGCGTCCCTTATTGTGCTCTCCTGCATTTTCACCTTCTATAAGTTAATTAATGTTTTGTTTTTCCTATTCTCAATTCTTTATTTCTTATCTTTCTTTCTCTTTCTTTTTTTTGTTCAGCCTGTTTCATTGGAACTTGGTGGTAAAAGTCCCATTATTGTATTTGAAGATGTGGACATTGAAAAAGGTTTGCCTCAAGGATCACACACTTTCCTTAATGCAGAAAGACCTCTCTCTCTCTCTCTCTCTCTCTCTCTCTAGTATACTTATATTTACAATGATGGAAATTGTAAAATATTTAATAGAAACAATTGTACTTCTAAATCATACTTTGAGCAAGTTCGCCATACCAGGAACCGGTATGATTTCAGTATTGGACCGGTACGGTTTGGTACGGTGAATCGACAGTGTATCGGTCAGGTGGATCAGGAGGCTTCAACCCATAAACCATCCCAAATCAGGTCAAACTGGGGGTTCGGCTTGGTACACTGATATGGAGTCAGTACAAATGATTCGGGACAGTTTGCCTCCTATACCAAACTAAGAGGCCAAATTGTCTCAATTCTGAACCGGTTTGGTTAGGTTTAGTTTGCATCGAACTGTTCAGTTTAGGATGGTTCGGCTAACCCAAACTCTGGGTGGTTATATGTAGTTGGTATTCTAAAAATTAGCACTTGAAGACTGTTTTATAAAATAAAAGTGACACTAGTGTGTTTACCTTGAATATTGCTTGGTGGCTGTAAGTCTTCAGCAGTAAAAGACCATATACTGAAGTTTGTCTACAATTTTAAACAGCTGTTGAATGGACTCTTTTTGGGTGTTTTTGGACAAATGGTCAAATATGCAGTGCGACTTCTCGTCTTCTTGTGCATGTAAGTCACTGAACAGGCAGTATCACTCTTTTTATCATGTTATCAGATATGATTAGTCATCATAAAATCTTAGTTGTCTAATTGTTGCTTTTATTTTGCTATTATCACCTAGAGGCTATCTTTATCAGGGCTTAAAATTATCAGTTAAGAAAATATTGTCATTTTATGTGGACAAGCAGCTTTTTACTCATCATCCTTGGACATTATGTCACACAATTTTTAGGAATAACAGTCCATGTCTTGAGTTTTCTGGTTCAGTAAATCTTGTGTTTTCATCTTTACACATGATATAAGTTCTAGCATGCTACCATATTTTGTTTATTTATATATTGTAATTGGGCTGTAGTTATCAGCCTGAACAATGTTAACTTGTAATTTACAATTGGATACTCAAAAAACAAAAAAAGAATTCTGATGGTGCTCCTTAATAGATTGGAAATATAAAGGCATTGATCTGTCTCCCTCATGCCGTATACTTGTTTGTCTTGTCAAATAACTAAGTTTCTTGATTCTTGATGCCATCATTTGTGTAAAATTAACTTTTAAGGGGCTTGCAGAGTTTTAGAAATCCTTGTCTGAGATTTGTGTCCCATTTGGATTTTGTCACTTGTATGACCACCTTTTTAGCCATAAGAACTTAAGAAGCATGTGCTCAGATATGTGAAATAAAGACTGATTCAAATTGAAGGCTCAGGAGATTGCTATAGAAGGTAGTAAAGACTGATAGAACAAAGAAAGGAAACAAGGTTTATTAAAAAAAGCTAGTAACCATGTTACATTTCTGGTATTTGTGGTGTCTTATACAATTCAAGTTCAAAACATCTCTTTTAAGAATGAAGATATTTCTGTGTCTTGAAGTTTGTCTATCTTTTTGAATTAAGATTTTTCTGTCTTGAAGTTTGACCATCTTTTGTTCAGTATGATATTGATTTTTCCGTTGATGATCATTCTGCCATGACTGCATGTCAAGATTTTTCTAGCAGCACTTGAGCACCTTATTATTATTATTATTCCACTATTTTATTCTTCTCTCATGCATGGGAGTTTAAAATGTTGCAGGAATCCATCTCAAAAGAATTCTTAGAGAGACTTGTTGCTTGGGCCAAAAACATCAAAATCTCCGATCCTTTTGAAGAAGCTTGCAGGCTTGGACCTGTTGTTAGTGAAGGGCAGGTAGGTGACTGTTAGCATGAAAGTTACAAGAGAATAGGATATGAAATCTTTACAAGTTCTTTTGGCCCTCCCTGTCTACGAGATCAACACCTGGCCCAATTCAGGTTGGGTTAGGTTAGATAACTGTGCTGGTTCAGAAAGCACTTATTTTCCTATACCTTGACTTATATTATGTTGCAAATTTCTTGGCCATGTCTATCTCTAGCTGCAGATCATTGTCAGCATACCTAGCGGATTTTTGGCTATTCCATCTTCCTGAGTGTTACCCAGACTCTTCTTTTTCAATGCCTAAATTTACCATTTATCTGGTGTTGGATATATATGTTGGACTAATATTTGCATTAATAATAGCTATGAAGGGATTCTACTAAATTTTCTGTCATTTATTTCAGTATGAGAAGATGAAAAAGTTCATTTCAACAGCAAAGAGTGAAGGTGCTACTGTTTTGTGTGGAGGTGGACGCCCCCAGGTCAGTCATATCACATCCTTAATTTGCTTATTTTGTTCCTTGATTTGTGATATGGATCTGCTAACATTAACATTAACTGCCAGCATCTACAAAAAGGGTTCTTTATCGAACCAACAATCATAACAGATGTGGACACATCCATGGAAATTTGGAGAGAGGAGGTTTTTGGGCCTGTTCTTTGTGTTAAAACATTCAGCACCGAGGAAGAAGCTGTTGATCTTGCAAATGATTCTCAGTAAATTACTTGCTTTTTGAATTTTATCTTGAACAGATTTGAAATCAGAATTGCCAAAGTGATTGAAACACCCTATGACTTTTATTCTGCTTCTGTTTTCCTAGTTATGGCTTAGGTGGTGCTGTTATTTCAAAGAATCCAGAGCGGTGCAACCGTATATCTGAGGTATACCTGGCTTTTTGCATGCACTGTTATGTGCCCTGCAAAGTTTAGCAGCACCTAGCCTGAATGCTTTGCAGTCATTGGTCCAGTCAGCTGCATGTGTTTCTACTTTCATTTGTACCATTACATCGAACTTGATAGGAAAAGCAAAAGAATCATATTTCTAACACACACCGACACACGCACATACATAGATTGATGGATGCATGCCTGCCTGCCTGCAGTGCAACCTGTAATAGGAGAGCAAGCTAGTAGCATCATATTTTGAAATCATCCATGCCTGCTTTCCCGAATGATTATTTTCTCCTTATTCTTAGCCATTTTAATCCAAATACTGAATGTGGGCAATAAAATAAAATTCATATTTAATTGATATTGGTGGTTATGTTTGATGTTGCTCTGCAGGAAATTCAAGCTGGAATTGTATGGATAAACTGCTCACAGCCCTGCTTCTGTCAAGCTCCATGGGGAGGGATCAAGCGCAGTGGTTTTGGTCGTGAACTTGGGGAATGGTGGGTACTCTAAAACGTGGACAAATTAGCTTTTTTCAGTCTGTATCCTGACGTCATCTTTTATCTGCCTTCTTTCTCAACAGGGGACTAGAGAACTACATCAGTGTGAAGCAAGTGACTGAATACATCTCAGATGAAGCCTGGGGATGGTATCGATCTCCCTCCAAGCTGTAGACATTGTATCTGCTTGAAGCAGTGAGGACCGGTGTGGGCAAATATCAACAACGTGTGGGCATCCATAATAATTTCTGAGCATGGTAGATTGCAACTGGAAATGAATGACTGGAGCAAATGGCGCTTATGCTCCTGTATTTATTTTCCATTATGGCTTAGCTTGATCTAATATGCTCGTGTTGAGTAGTGAAAATAAGCCGCCTTTCAAATAACTCGGTCCCCCTGAGCCGGACTTGAATCAAGTTTGGTAACTTGAGTTTGAAGGCATTATGTAGACAGTATGACCCATGTGTTTGTCTAGATGATTATATATTTATCTTTTTTCGGGATGATTATATATATATATATATTTCTAGATGATTTTGTTCAAGATTTACAATCTTTATATCAATGCCGGTACCATACTGATGCAGTATTGGTACATCTACTATTGAAATCAATTTAGCACACCATACCTATGTCTTCTGTTACAGAATCTTGATTCAATAGCAATATGATTTATGCTGTTGTATGGATATATCATATTGGTACGGTATCCTATGATTTTGTATTTTGCTAGAAGTAGGTGACAGATAACAAGAAGGCAAGTAGGGAGAAACGAGGAGTGCTGAAGAGGAAGACAAGTAGCAAGAGAAAAGAGAGGCAGACAAGGAGCATGGGAGATGAGGGGGAGTACGCATTTATCTCTCTATTCTCCCCAAGAAAAGGACGATCAGCCTAGCTACCAGAAACCTGTTATGGCCTATTATGGGGTTGGAACACCTGGGAAATGCTCTCTCTCTCTCTCTCTCTCTCTCTGTATGCGTGTGTGTGCAGCTAAGGTGGATTGACGAACAGTGCGTTTGGAGGGGAAATCTAACTTGGAGTGGAAACCCGAGTTAGATTAGAAGGACCATGACCCACTTTGGGGCCAACTCGTGGGGCTTGATATATCCTGATGCCCTTCATCAACCATTCCAGGCATGTCCACAAACAGAGACTTTAGTATATCCGATAAAGACTGGTGGGCCACTCTGCGAGTGGCAACTGCAAAAATTTATAATAGATCATGAACATCAAATTGAAACAAAGGGTCACGTATTAAATGGTTCCATCACAAATTAAGGGCAGATTTTGTGAAGCAAATCCGCAGAGTTCAATTAATAATGAAAGCTACAAGAGATTTTTTTTTCTAAAGATCTTCAAAAACTTAAAAAGGCAAAGAAAATGCTCCCAAGATGATTGACGAGCTGACTAGCGATCAATATCCCAACAGAGCTCCACATTCTGCGCTGCCAACTAAAATTCAAAAGCGGTCTTTATCAAAAACTCATTATCTTCGCTACACGGGTGACCTAACTTCACCACCAAGTTCAGACAAAGAGAGGCAGCATCTCTCAAACTCGTCCACGTTAGTGATAAACCCAGGTATGCTTGGTCAGTAGCAGACCTTCAAGCTTAGCCAATCACCCTCCAGGGTATAGATTCTAAAGCTCATGTTACTGATTATTCTCCCAACTGTGGCTGCAAGTCTAATTTGTATGCCTGTATTTCCATGGGAGGGATTAGCACATTACCTTCTTGAGCTATGTCTCCAGGCTGCTCAATGTACCCCAGCATCTCCATATCATCATGCATGAGATTCAAGGAAGTCACCTTTGCATTAGAGACGACAAGATCTTTGAACATGTAAAATAGATTGACAGGCTCATCCCCCACGGTTGAACACTGCAGTCCACCCCTTCTACAGTATGAAGCATCCCACCCCCTCCTCTGCAATAGAATAGCAAATCTGGAGTCTGAAGGCTGTACCTGGGGAAACTTCAGAGGCTGTGGAACTCTGAAATTCACAATATGCAAGTCACATGGTAACGATGCAGCCAGTGGTGCGAATGATTTGTGGTGTGTCTTCAATGAATTTTCCTGTGATTTCTTGGTTGCAAATGCATGCATTGGGTAGTTCAAGTGAGCACCTGCTCGATGGGAGAGAAGAGATGGCTGGAGATTCAGCACTGCATGTGCAGAAGGCAATGCAGAGACATTGTGCTCCACGAGGATATGAAAGAGCACATTAATAGGTCGGTTATCCATTACCCCTTGACCCAGACCACGGCCATCATCATAGACCAAACGGCGATCTAGCATAATCTCAAGCCAACCATTGTTAAGGCTTGCTGTCCCCAATGACTGCTTAGAATGGACTGAGAAACGGTGACCTAATGAATCCTGCAAGAATGCAAGTGAAGGCATGGGGTAGTAATTTCCCTGCAAAGGAATTTTATCGTAAGTCTGTCTCCGAATCATCTGAAAGCCATTTAGATCAGAGTAAAAAACCCTCTCATTGTTGATATTTGTCTTGTATCTAGCTATCAATTCTCTGTCATTGAAATCGGAACCAAGGAGTTCAACATGATATTCCTTCTCAATAAGCAGTTCTTGTACAGTGTTCTCTGCACCATAAATCCGCGTGCTATGAGAGATTGGAGATTTCTCCCACATGATCTTTGGAAGAGAGTGAGATTCTTGCACCAAAGGACCTTCAGATATAATCAGGGATCCACCCTTTTCAATAATCGGTTGAGCTTCTCCATCTGGTTTGAACAAGTAAGCCCCACTTCCAGAGCTCTTGTAAATGCCTATTTCTTCCCCAACAACAGTTTTTTTGCCATCTCTGTGGCTTATCGTCTGCAGGAGACCACGTTTTACATCAAACGTGAGAGTGTGATGACGATTATGCATCTCTGCCTTTTCCCCTCCTAGTTTTGAACAGACATAAGGAGGAGGGCAAGATGACGAATCTGGTTCTGGAAATACTTTCAGCACAGCAGGTATAGCTGTTTCACAGTCTGCATGTCCACCAGCAATAAAGTACGTCTCCAACCCCATGGCAGGAACAGAAGATCTCCAATAAAGACGATGCCGCCCAGTAGAAAAAATTTTTCCCTTGCTATCATGCTGCCACTCTGGAGAAATTTGGCTCTTCACGCATGACCCATTGGAGTCCCGTACAAATATGTCAGGCTTACTTACAATAACCATTACAACCTCATCCCTTGTTTGCTCCAATGGATTGAAGAAGACCACAGAATGTGCATGTTCTTCATGCACATTAAGGACCTTATGTGTTGGCTGGACATCATACTTTGACCTTGTCTGCTCTGGCTCATACTTCGACAATAATGTGGGATCAGATTTGTCATGGAAATCACCTAGAAGGACTTCCACAGCCCTGGACATAAATATCTGCAAGTCCTGCAAAGAAGTATGCATTCGAATACCATAATCTTCTACTACATGATCCTTCGCAGTACCAGTCACCCCATCATGATGCTGGAAAAGAGCTAGGTTCCTCCTTGCAGCTGTCAATTTGTGAGAGAAACTGACAGGTAATTTAGCACATTGAGACTTCTGACAATAACCTAAAACTAACGCAACCATCATCTCAGATGCACGAAGTGTTTGTTCCAGCACTCGATCAACTGCTTTAAAAAATGGTCTTGAAACATAGTAACCACTCCAGTAGTCCTGATTCCTATCAGCATATGTAAAGAAATCACCTGAAAGAGATGGGAAACCTTCTAATTCTCCAGATCCAATCTCACCAGGATGGGAAAAATTTATTCTTTCTGCTTCCTCCCGAAGGGTACTGAAGTAATCTTCAAGGGTGCCAAACTTCACTTCGGCATTCAAATTGGGACTAGAATTTATATAATCAAAAAGCATTTGATAGTTCCTGAATTGGGCTTCCGCTTCTTCCGTGCTGACATAACGGAAATCATCCCCTAAAGGAACAAGAAGTGTGTTTGTTCTGTATAAAGTTGATTTCTTCCTGTATTGGTCCAAAAGTGTCGTCGCTCTCTCCTGCACATTACTTGGATTAGTTTCAATAGGATCAAATCTCCATGGACAGAATTCATAGCCAAATCCAGACACCCGAGCAAAGTCAAACTGACAACAAATGGCTGGCTCTGGTCCACAAGTATGTGGAATATCATAAGAATAGAATGGCATCATGTGAACAAATATATCAGTTGATTCCTCCACGTCCCAACTCTGCCTCCATATGTATTCGAGATTCTTATACAAAGCCAACTCCTTTTTCAGTTCATAGTGAGTCCTCTGTATAAGCATGTTACGGAAACCCATACGCCGGAGCAAATATGCCATAGTAGCTGAATAACCAAATGGATCTATTGACCAAGAATTTTTTGGAACAACACCAATGGTATCATTTAGCCATGTATTGCCTTCCATTATCTGAATCAGTTTTTAAAGAGATCAGTCTGTTAAAGAAAAAATATTTTCAATTTAATATCTAACTACAAGAATCAAAATTAATAAGATCTAAAGTATATGGTGCATGAATCAATATAACGCAAAATGCATAAAGATGTAAATGCTTTAACAGGAAATAATCTCAAATAAGCAACCTATAAAGCATGCATATGATTAAAAAGGTTTACAAGGTCGACCAACTCTGTCATGGAATAGGAGAATGTTAGACGATGATCTAAAGTTTTCCTCAAAACTCCAAAACAAACCCAAAATGTATCAATTCCTACCAGAATTGATTCAACAGTACAGCTAGGGCTGGCAAACAAGTCAGTTGTTCCTGAGCTAGCTCAAGCTGACCTCAAAATTTGGCTTGCTCAGTTAGGAGAGGAGCCAAACTAGAGCTAGACTTGCAACGTTGAAGCTTGGCTCAGATTAACTAGAGATATGGATATATAAATAATTTATATTTTTTATATTATTTTAATTATTATTATCTATACAAATAATTAATTTTGTGATTATTTATTATATATTAATATAGGTTACGTAGACGAGAATTTACATCAACTACATAATTGAAGTATAGTCAGAATTATTTCTCAAGACTATATAAATAAAAGTCTTGCATAATCTTAAACTCTCGCTAGATCTCCTAAACAATCTTGTTCATGAATAGCTCGAGCTCGGCTTGATTATAAAACAAACTAAGCTAGATCTAGGCCTAGTACGGCTCATTTCCACCCCTAACTACAGCTGGTTTTATAGTTTTAACCAAAACTAACATCCAAGACAAATTTGTTTTATATATTAGCAACAAAGACACATTTTTGTTATTTACTTCATATCTTTCAGAGTAAGGAACATTTAATTCTATTAAAACAAACTTAGAATTTGCGGCTTTTGAGAACAAATCAAATAAACAACAACATCAACCAAGCCTTAATCCTAAACTAGTTGGGGTCGGTTACATGAATCCTTATTCGCCATTCTCCTCGGTTTGAAGTCATTTTCTGTAAGGTAAAAAGATTTTAATTTTTTTTGTCACTTTCTTCTATGTAATTTTCGGTCTACCTCCACCTCTTTTTTTCTACATGTATCAAATTACTGCTTTACACTGGTGCATCCCTATGTCTACATTGCAAATGTCCAAACCATTTAAGCTATCCCTCCCTTAATTTATCCTCAATTAGTGCTACCTCCTCTTTTTTACAAATAACTTTATTTTTTATTTTATGTTTTATTATATTACCACGCATCTACCTCAACATTCTCATTTTAACCACATTCATCTTGAGTACATATAATTTTTTTAGTCCAACATTTCATAATATAAAGCATAGCCGATCTTATAACTATCTTATAAACTATTTTCAACTTGATACATATTCTACGATCACAAAATATTTTTGTTGTATTTCTCTATTTCATCTAACCTGATTTAATCCTATCGACAACATTATCCTTAATCTCTCTTTTCTTATGAATAACGATTCTAAATATCAAAAATGATTACTTTTATGAATTTCGTGGTCCTCGATTTTTATTCTATATTCATCTCTATTTCTAATTGTACTAAAATTGCATTTCATGCATTTTGTCTTCATCCTACTTACCTCAAACTTCTAGATTTTAATGCATTTCTCTATAATTCCAATTTATGATGAATCCTAGCCTTAGTTTCATCTAGTAATAATATATCATTTGTAAATAACATGCATAATAAAATATCATTCGAAATATGCTTAATAAGTTCATCCATAACTAATACAAAAAGTTAAGAATTAAGAGCAGATCTCTGATGTAAACCTACTGTAATTGAGAATTCATTGGTATTACCGTCAATAGTTCTTATACTAATAACTGCTCCATCATACATGTCTTTTATTACATTAATATATCTAATGAGTACTTACTTTTTTTCTAACACCCACCATAAAAATTTTTTAGAAACTCAATCATATGCTTTCTCTAAAATTCTAAATCAATAAAAACCATATGTAAAACTTGTCCCTTTTCTCTATACTTCTCCATTAACCTTTAAAAGAGAAAAATAGCTTCTATGGCTAACTTTTCTAGCATCAAAATAAATTGATTATATTATATGTTTATATTACATCTCAAATTATGCTGAATTACCATCTTCCAAAGTTTCATAGTATGATTCATAAGATTAATACCATAATAGTTAAGGTAATTTTGAATATCTCTTTTATCCTTATAAATCGATATTATAGTGTTCTTCCTCTATTTATTAGGCATCTTTTTAATCTCTACGATCTTATTAAATAAATTTGTCACCCAAATTATTCCTACATCACCTATATATTTCCAAACCTAGATTAAACTTTTGTCAAATCCCACTGCTCTTTCTATTTTCCTTTTTATAGTCTCTTTTACTTCATATCCTAATTTTATAAGGATACACTATATTTTTATCCTCAATGAAACTAGTAAGATATCTTAAATTATCTAAATGATTTTTATTTAATAATTTGTTAAAATAATTTCTTTATCCTTCTTTAATCTCATCCTTTTTAATCAAAACTTTTTGATCGTTATCTTTGATGCATTAATTGGAATCATATCTCTAGTTTTTCTTCTCTTAATCTTATAATTTTATATTTTTTTTTTATCTTTAGTTTCTAACTTACAATATAATTCTTCATATGCATTGGATATACCCTCTCGTACTGCCCTTTTAATTTTTTTATTAGATATCTTATAATTTTCATATACTTCTCTATTCTTACATTTAGATAGTTATTTATAACATTTTCTTTTAGCTGTAATCAATAATTAAACTTTCTCATTCCACCACAAAGTTTTCTTATCATACGATCCTTTTTCTTTTGACTCTCCTAACACCTTTGTAGCTACTTTTCTAATACTATAGCCATCTCTTTTTATATGGTATTAATTTTCCCACCTAAGCTACATTTTTCTTCTTTCATCATTCTATTATTCAAAGCTATTAGTTTCTTTCCTTTTAAATTCCACCACCATCTAATCCTCGAATTTTTATGCTCTTCAGTCCTCCTCCATTTACGAATATATCCATTCATAACTATCAATATATATTGCATGGTTAAACTCTCATTCAATATAACATTAATCTTTATAAAAAACTCAATCAATCTTTATAATAAATAAGGAATCTATTTGATTAACATTATATCCATTTCTAAAATTTATTGGATGAGAGTCTTTCTTTTAAAACATATGTTGGCTAATACTAAATTATATGCCATTGCAACTCTAAAATGACATCTTTTTCTTCATTTTTATTTCTGAAACCATAACCTCTATGTATTCTTTCAAAACCTATATTATATTTTTTCAAATATCCATTCAAATCTTTTTTGATAAATATTTTTTTCCTACTAGGAATCTCTTGAATTACTCTATCTATGTCTTCCCAAAAGCTTTGCTTTGTAGTATTATTTAAGCTGACTTGAAAAGTATAAATACTAATAATATTAATTGACTCCTCTTCTAACAATAATTTAATTGAAATTATTCTATCTTCTATTCTCTTAATATCTACCACCTCACTTTTTTAAACTCTTATTTGCAATAATTTTTACTCTATTTTTATTATTATTTTTATTCATATATCAAAGTTTATAACCATCAACTTCTTTTGCTTTTTCTGTTACCTACTTAGTCTTTTGTAGGCAAGCCACATTAATTCTCCTTCTAAATATTATATTTATTAAATCCATTAATTTTTTTATCAATGATCATGTATTCCAAACTACTAAAAGTAATTTATTTTATTTTATTTTATTATTTTTTAGGCCAACTTCTTTATTCATACTCATCGATAAAGGTATGAAAACCCTTGCTTACTTTCTGCCACACTTAGATGCTCATGTGATGCATCGCTTCTAAGAACAAATCAAATAGTCGTTCATATTGTCATATATTAAATTTTCATCAAAGATGTGAACAATATTTTTAAGAAATCAATTGAGCAGTTAATTAATAAGAAATAAAGCATGGTTTTTTTTGATACAAAGGCTATGGCTCTTAAAATCACATGATTTTTTATACTTAAACAATTTAAAAGTAGTAGATCATGTTCAAGGGTTAAGGATCATTGATGTTGGACTCCCATCATTTAATTATTACTTGCTTCAATTTGAGTGGAGATACACTAGAGTGTGTCCTAGCCTACCTCTAAATATATATTCATGCAAGTATATATGTATGTGTGTAGATATTATGGATTAACTCAAGTGCAACTCTTGAGAGAATAGAGTATCCAATCCTCTCAAGCTCAAAATCAATAATCAGGCACACAAATCGAAAATCTACACCACTAATGATGATCTTTATTCTCTACCACTAAAATGCTCAAAAACAAAAAATTTTATGCTTTGGTGATCTCTAACCTATGCATCAATGGGTGCAAGAACATATAGGTAATATGATATGAGACCATATTTTGCTATACTCTAAGCATTAAACCATATCATTTTTCAATCTATACATACTTTAACATGTGTAGATCATGATCAATTAAGTGGATTCTCAATATAAATGCTTTATCATGTACTTTTACGTGCTAATACAATGAAAACCATCCATTTCTGTTCCTAATTATGCATATTTTAGAGGCTATCAAAACCCATGATTTTTAGTTTTAGGTATTTTTAATGGTATGGATCATGTTCGACAATGTGGATTTTCTATTCAAGTGCCTGATTATTAATTTTGGACCTCAGAGGAGTAGATGCCCTCTTTTCTCGAAAGCAGTAGTCCATCTCTCTCTTTCGGTCTCTCTATATATGCCAAATCAGGCTACTCTTAAGAGAAATCAAGAGTGAATACTTCCTGTTTTACAACCCTTTGATATTCCAAGCATCAGTTCATATAGCATGGGCTTAGTCATCATATTCTCAATTGCCCCCCCCCCCAACAAAATCTACTTAGGTAGATTGCACAAATTTCTTGCCCCTCAAAACCAATGAAATCATCCTCTTCTTCATTCCCCCTCTACACAATGGTGGAGCCAAAAATTTTCCTCAAAGGGGAGGGGGGTTATACCATACATTTTTGGCTTATGTAATAATAGATATAAAAAATTATGAAAGAAATAAAAAAAAATACCTTAAAAAACTTTTTGAACGGTTAGACTTCAAGAAAACAAAACCTAAAAAATTCCTCATCATCGTCGAGAATCTTTAGGGCTCAAGAAACAATATAAGTGAATAATTAGACTCCACCCAAAGCTCAACCTTTTATTGCGTGTATGGTGCGCATCTTCTAAGAATGCCAAAAGTCCACTTTTTGAAGTTTTAAGATAGAAAACCAAGAATTAGTCCTCCCATTTTCTTTTACTTAGCCTATCTTTTTGTTAACATGTTATTAAGGTATTGTCTTTTTGTTAACATGTTATTAAGGTATTGTACAAGTAAAAGACAACCAATTACAAAATGCCACATTAAATCAAACAATAAATTTATATAGTGTATGCATTTTGATTGGACATAAAATTAGTTCTTTCTTGTAACTAGTGTAAGCCTAACTCTTGCTCTTTTCCTTCTAATAAACATTCTATGTTAAAGTACTTCTAAAAAACACAAAATCTGGGCCATTTACTTCAAAGAACCCGTCTATTATTCATTATTTGTAGTGACATTGTAGAGAAAATACAATTTCTTCAAAATGAATATCTTATTCTAATGACGCAGATTTTGCACTAGGTTACAAATATATTTCATGCAAAATATCCAAATAAATACATTAATTGAAGGGTGGTTTCACATCATTCTTGAGTTTGTATGTGTGTGTGTTGTCCTCATGTCATGCCTGAACCTAAATCTATGTCCTGCAAGTTGTGGTTAGCTCAAAAATTAACTCCAAAAATAGAAAACATTCTCAGCAACTGCTCTTCAAAGCAATGAAATTTGTTAGAAATTGCAATAATCCGTTTAAATGGTACAGCAATCAGCACATATCAAAGAAGAATGTTTTGCAATAGTTCACTATTCTAAAAGGCCGCTGCCTAGGTTTATACAATCCTCTGATTGCCCTGTTTACAGTAGGAAGCCTACATTATAGGTAAAAAATTGAATACATTAAACACGAGTGCCATGTAAATCTCAGTTTTTTATAAAAAGGCAACCAGCTAGTCTTAGGTGGTTCCACAAATGCCTTGCTAGGGATCCAGCAACCAAGGTAGCTCCTGCATAAAGACCAATTGGCCAGCAAGCGTCCAACTGGCCGGCTATACTTACATTAGGCTCCTGAGCAGCTAATCAAGACCTAGACAACCTAAACAGGTCAATTTTATAATATCTCTAGCACTAAGTCTATCTATGTTAGTAAGCATGTTAGGTGGGTAGGTTATAACCCATAGTGTTTTTGTAATTGGTGCTCAAACAGCTTAATTATAACTTACAAGTTTTAACTGTTCTAGATTGGCTGCATATTTCAACCTTGCAGTAACTCTTCATCATTCAGTACAGTTGCTTGTCACATTAACTAACTTGAAATATGAAGCATGGTTTTGGATCATCAATTTGTATTTTTTGTACTATATGCAACAAAAATTTATAATTTTACTGACCAGCATCCCATATTACACAATAATGGATCCTTCAAAGAAATGCACATGCCCTTTTGAATTTATCTTTTATTTCCTTTATTTCTTCTAATTTATTATTACAGTTATATAATTATACATGTTTGCTAATTTTCTATCACTATTATTATAATAGAATCCACCAAGGTTTTGCCCGAGGGGCACCTCCCACTCAAGCATCATCAGGTCTCCTTAGTGCCCATACACCACCCACCTTCTAATAGTACTAAAAAATCCACTAAATATACTCAAACTACAATGTCACAAATTAAGAATACTGCTAGAGAAGCAAAGCCAATGGTAATTAACCAGAAACTGCTTATAAAAACTCTATTGTACCCTCAAAAACAACAATATGTTTTCAGTAAATAAACTTTCTAATTACACAGCCTTCACATTATACACTGCAACCATATTTGGAACAAGAGAATGAGGCTTCTCAATAAGTTCCAGAGCAAATCATACCAAATAAATATGTAAGTGACAAAAACCACACCATTACAAATGAAAGCAATCAGACTTTTTTTATTTTCAAAAAACTACAATGATTAGTCCACAATTGACACCAACTGAACGAATATAAAGAACATACCTGTTCTATGATAGCAAAATAGTGAGAGTTTGCCTGCATAGAAGAAAGATACCAGTTTCAGAGAAAAATTACTTGTACAAGGACAATTGTAAAGCAAATAGAAAAGGCATTATCTCATTTATTATGAAACAGACTTACAAATTTTTTTTCCAGCCTACTGATCCTATATGGAAGCTTTTCTTCATCATATCAACATTCAATATGAAAAACTAGGGTGTTAAATGATACAAGAGCTTGACTCAAGCATTGCCTGGGCCATGAATCATCGACAATAGTTGGTTGACCAAGAGCATGAATATTGTAAACCGCCAGCTAGTGATACAAGTTGAACCCCAACAGCCACATGCTGAATGACAATTAAACCCTCAATCACAGCACTAGTAAAGGCCCAACCACCAATCTCCTAGATGGCCTGCGGTATATGCATCCCCTATGTGTAGTTCCACATGGCCTTCAAAGAACTATCAACCTAATGATGGCTAAAAGAATGAGAATGGAAAAGCCTTGATGAACAACCAAGTACTATTTGCACACAATCTTCACCATTCACATTGCAACCATCACCATCCAACAGTGTGGGGGCCAAACTCAACCCACGAATATGGCCTCAAGTCATGTGATTACAGAGATAAACTGTCATAAGTGACACCAAACTACAAATTTTGTCCCATAAAACCTCAGGAGCTCCTGACCACCATCACAAGAAATCTGGCAGAAACCATTTTGTTGCTGGCAACAAATCAAGGTGGTCTAACCAAAGTTTAAGTTCCTATGTGACCACAAAATCAACAAGAAAGTTTGAAATGCACTATCCAATGAAGTTAGCTTTTTTTTTTTTTTTTTGACTTTAGGCATGGTCTGCCAGACTGACCTAAACCAACACAGAACTGATCAATTTGGCCTCTCAATTCAGGCACTAGAGAAAACCAGCCCAAATTGCTCTAAAGTCTAAACTAAGCAATACTGTGAAATAGTGATTGGAGAAGGCAAACTCTGCATGTCATGTCACCTACTATCTGAGCTTTGTGTTGCTAAATTCCTTTGTGTTGCTAAATTCCACAATCAACAAATATAATTACTTTCTGCGAATGATGATTGGAGAAGACAAGCTCTTACACATTAGTATGTCAAAGAACAATATAGCTATACCTTTTGTCATTTAATAATATTATAATTCTCCTATAACATTTTAACCTTTGATGGGAACCAAGGTTGCACAAACAAAATAAAAGCTTACGAACACCTTAGAACTATTTGAAACCAATTCCTTGTAGATAGGATAACAATAATTAGAGAAAGTTATAGAACAGTGTAACCATAGGCCTACAAGCGAGATAATAGCTATACCTTAGGATGTCATGTCACCCATATATCAAGATAATGTAACCTATGTAAATCTATGAAATGAAAGCAAAAACAGTAGGGTTAAAAAAATAAGAGGAGGATGACAAAAGTCAGAAATAAGAGTTCAAAAAGAAAGCAACAAATCAAAGAAAGACAAAGATAACAAAAACTAGGTATCAAGTTATAAATTTATACTTAATTATTACAATTACATCCCTTTAGTAATCATACAATATGTTGGGACTAATATAAAAAAATACTAAAATATCTTTAAAATTATAATTCAACAATTTATAAATCTTAAAATAACCTTAAAAACTAAAATAAATAAAAATAAAAAAGGTAAAAAAATAGTTACCAATTCCAAATCAATATATGTACATACTGAGTGTCCGTATGGTTCGATTCAGTACCATACCATATCAGTACTTAACCAACACAATCCCGGTACTAAGATTGGGGGCCTTGGTTTTAGGTGTGTTTTCCTCAGCTTACCATAATTCAAATGCAACCAAACTTCTACTGCTCAAGCATCAACTAACATAAGCCCATCAAAGAAACCATGTAAAAAAATATTGGAGTCATTGGTCAACCAAATATCCTAGAACATTTGACTTTAAGCAAGGCATTCTAGACGCATGGCTGCATATATTTTCATACAGTCATGTTCACTAAGAAGTTAGCCAGATTTATCTAAATCAAACAAATCATGAATGAACAAGTTTATACTTTGTGAATAAGATAATAAGAAATAATTAGTTCCATCATTTTCATATTAACAACAAAGTAATCATGAGATATAAAAAGGAAGACCATTTGTCTACAAATTTCAGGCTTCATTTGGAAGACCGTTACATCAAGAGTACCCAACTGTATAAATTAGGACTCATTTTCCTCAAAAAGTATTAGATGATATTCAGTCAATTAGTAGGAGCAACGGCAAAAATATTCTCAATTCATCAAGAATTACTTGGATTGTCCTTTGGCTTACCTCATCATTCATCACCCAACCTCCTCCCACAATCTCTAACTGACCGTTCTTGACCAACTTGGTGAAGCTCTCCCTTTTGAGTTCTGAGGCATCCCTCCACCATCTCTCCAAATATGACATCTCCTCCCAGATGAATTTGCGTCTCGTGTCCTGCAAAATAATCCCCACCACAGTCTTAGATCACCTGAAAAGAGCCTCAAAACAAGGAAACCGTAGTAATCCAAACCCTGAAGAGACCAACATCAACAAAGGCATACGCTAATCAAATCTCAATCCTCAAGATACTGAAATGAGTAAATAATACTAGTAAAGGAGCGATTCGAACAGTCCATCAGTCAGAGGAAACACCTGCGCAATAAGGGGCTAGATCACCTCGAAGAAATAAGCTCGGTATAGCAAAATCATATCATCCATCAGTTTAAAAATGAAATCCTTGGGGGCAGAAGGATTCTTGCAAATTTTCACCTTGGAAAGCGACTCCACAATGGTGTCCAATATATGCCGGGATTGGCGATTGTAATACTCCTCGACCGTCATCTTCCATCCGGGATCGTTATGTGAGTGGGGCACCACAAAGACCTTCAATTTCTCCTCGTCCCACTCGTTCCCAACATAGGTCACCTTCCACCCCTGCTTCCACGGGCCTCCGTCCCGGTCCAAGAACTTTATCCGGTCGTACAGATCCTTGGTGGTGATGTCCACGGCGGCGGCCACGATCTCGTCCCCCTTCCCGCCCGGAGCGCCGGCGGCGTCGGCGGGCCTCCGGAAGGCGGGGCGGCGGACGAGGCGCGGCTTGGAGTGGGAGGAGGAGAGGGGGTTGGGGACACCGTAGTGGATGACGACGGCGAGGAAGAAGAGGAACGAGACGAAGAGGCCGAGGGCGAAGAAGCTGGAGGTGGGGGAGAGGAGGTCGCGGAGGTGGCTCCGGCGACGTGCGGCGGCCGAGAAGGACTTGCGGACGGGCTTAGGCTTCGAGGTCGAGGGGAGAAGGCCGCCGCCGCCGCCCCGCCGGCTGCCGGAGAAGAAGGCCATCTGGTGTGGCTTCGGGAGGCGAGCAGCGGCTGTTGCCGCCTTTTTAACTATCACCAGCTCCTACTGTTCGGGCTCCAGTTTCTCGGATGCTTGCGATATTTTCCTCTCTTCCTCCCCCCCCCGTCTCCTTTTTTTTTTGATTTTTTCCAAACTAGAATGCGACGCGTTGGCCCAGAAGTCCAGATACCATTATTTTCCACCGTGGCCGTTTAATTGTGGCATGACTTGGTTGTTTGACCGCAATCGAGGGTTCGAACGGATAAATTCTTATATTCTTGAACTGAGAACAAATCAAATATGAATGGATGGATTGGATCGGATATAAATAAATAAATATAAAGTAGTTAATTAAAATTTATTTCCACCAAATTACTTATTTCCTTTCAAAATTCATTAGTATTATATTAGATTAAATAAAATTACAAAGCAGAATTAAATATTTAAGTATAGATTAAATAATTACTATTTATATTATGTGTATTTTTTTGATAAATATGTATATGGATATATTAATTAAATATTCAAATTGAATTTAATGTTTGAATAGATTTAAATAAAAAATAAATTTAAATCTGAGCCACTCTTACTTTGATTTTTTTTTTTTTTTTTTCTTCCTAACATGCTTCTTATGAGTACAGTTGAGCTATGGGGTGCGTGAAAGATATAATAAATCTAAATAAAATAAAATTTAGATGTATTGTGATGGTTATTGTGCCTTTTTTTTTTTTTTTACTCTCTATCGTTACTTGGTGCTTGCATGGAACGTATGAAGCAATGCTGGAGGTAGAAAACAGAGATAGAAGCGGAGAGCGCTTCCCACTGGCTGCTTTAATCTCCTGTCTACGTTCAGCTTCTTCAATTTAAAGCAGTCGTGACAGAGGGCTTTAGCCATCATAATAACAAGATGAGGAGGAGGGTGTGGAGCACTAGAAGAAAAAAAAAAAAAAAAAAACCTTCTGCTTCTTATTCTTCTAGAGCTGCCTTCGCACCGCAACAAAGAGAGTCATGAAACAAAATCATCAGAAGCCAACCAAATCATTGATGCTAAAAGAATAATTTCATATCATAACAAAATTTTATCATTATTTCATGAATAACTCTTTTCTTATATCTATCAACTTTTGAATCGGCTCTAATACAATTTGTAAAGCTTCAAACCCATTTGCTGGTTCATTTAATTTTGTAAGTCGAAATCATGTGACCCAAAAACTCGAATGAAAGTTAATTGATAGCAACTAGACTTGAGTTATAAGTATATAACACTTTCTTTTTTATCCAATGTAAAATTAAATTTAAGGTATTACACATGGGTTAGCATGTGACCTTTCCACTTATAAGAGAAAGGATAGTATTAGTCTCCGAGTACCCCTTAGCTCTTCCTAGACCAACCTGGCATGTCTATATGAAAACAGTAGGTGCTCAAAAGATTCAGGCAACAAGCCAAAAACTGAGTATGTTATCAAAAAATACACACGAGGAGCTGGGGGAAGTTTTCATACCTGTCTCCAATTTTGCCGTATGGAAAATTGCTCAATGTATGAGTCCATGTAATAGAAACCGATAAGCTAAAGCGGCCTCACCATCGTCGTGCGTATCAAGGGACCAAATCCAGTAACATTCTGAGTTCTAGCCACAGGAATATCGGTGTCTGATCCACCATTACTGGGCTAAAGACCTGCATCAAAGCATACACATCTCAGTAGCCATTGATGACAAAATTGCTAACCTTAGATAGGAACATCAACTATCATATTAAGATAAGAAGGTTGGTAGGCTAGAGGAATTTCAGAAGCCACGAGCATAATTAGGGATGAGCATAGGTCGAATTTGATCAGTTGTATGTCAGAATCTAAAATTAATTTAATCAGATTAATTCCAAGATCCGGAACCCTAAATCGAATTAATTTTATCTTAAAATGAAACCAGATTGATACAAGCAGATCGATTCAATTCCGAATCGATTGTAGGGTAAAATCGATTTTTTTTTATTTAATACTTGCTTGATATCTAATAGCTCAAACTTTTTTCTTAGTTGCATTCAATGAAAAAAATATACATAATATTTATCGACTGAATTAATACTTAAATCTTTAAGTAGAGATACTAGACAACTCATAAAGCGTACGTAATATTCCAAATAATGTACAATATTTATCACTCAAAAACTCTCCTCTAAGAGCAATGGACCAAGGATCTAGTCATCCATACTTATAATGAAGCAACGAAACCTAAGGTTTATCAACATTCTAGAGAATAAAAAGATATGTTTAGTGAGCATAGCATGTTTAGCAATAATGGGATCATGAAAAGTAATGCCCTCTAAAATAAAAATCAGAAAAAAAGAATAGGAGAAAATTGGTTGAATTTGAGTAATTCTCTTTCTATCTCGGCCCCATTTAGTTATTGCCTCTATTTTGATTTTTGTAGTCCTCTATCTTTCCATCTTTTAATCAAGCAAGTCATTCTTTTAGTTATTCTTTGCATAAATTCTCTCTTTGATTCAAGTTTTTTGCATAAATTTTCACCCCTTTTTTTATTATTAATCAATCTAGTGTATGTCATATGCCTCTCTCTTAATCAACTTACGAAGTCTTTTCCTTGAGCACTAATAAGATAAGTATACGAAATCTAAAACTATAAACTTACTAAATCCTTAAAATTCTATCATCATTTTTCTTTTCTTTTGTGCCTTATACCTATTTCAAAATTATCTTCATTTTCGAAGAATAAAAAACATAAACAATTGACATCAAATCCTTCACTTTGACTCATGGAGTCTTATACCTAAATCCTAATTAATTAGACCACTCTTTCGATTTCTCTTTCAAGAATTCACTCCCTAATTTAAGCTATTTCTCTAAATTATTATCCTTATTCTTTAATTAACAATCAATTTGAGCCATTTTATATTTAGCCTTTCTAATGTTCTTCCTTATAATAAAACTTTTAAAATTTAAAAATTTATCTAATCCTCAATCAAATTCTAACATTAATACCTTCCTCTTTTAATAGCCCACAATTCACACCTATCTCAAAACTATTTCTATCTTAAAAAAAAAAAAAAAAATGAAGAAAAATGGTATCAAATCATATAAATTAAATGGCTCAATTGGTCATATTTATATTAAATGATAGAGGTCTCTTTATATGTTTAACTTCAATAAGTTAAACAGATTTAGTGAATTATGTTTAAATTTATGAACTGTATTATATAAATTGATATATTTAAAATCAGATCAATTATAGGTCAATTTTAAGCTAGTGAATTACTTATTTATTGATCATATTTAGAGGACCAATTCGATTTTGGTCTGAATTCATTTATACTCAACTCAAATTCATTAACTTGATATTGAGATTGAATTATGTTCATGAATGATATTCAAAATTGTTACTCTTATGTATAAGATTATTTTTTATTTTTATTTTTTTTATCAGACCATTTTATGGGTTGATTTTAGTATCTAAGTTTTTAAAATTTGAGGCTCGCTTGGATGGGCTAAATAAGTCTTCTGATACGATCGGCTCCAATATCTTGTTTCTCCAATCTGAGATGGGACGCGTTGCCTGGAGATCCGTGCGATACGGTGCGCGGTGTCACGCCACCGCAATCGCTAGGGGCATTTCCGTCATTAGCCACGAAGGAATGAGCTAGGGCTGTCGCCGCATAAATTGCGGGAAGGCGAGGGCGAGATTTCGCCGCCGACTCCAAGCTCGAAACCGGACGAGCGGACGACATCCGCCGAAATGGTAAATTTCTTTCAGTCGAGGCTTCTTCCCGTGTGTTTCATTAGATTCATGGTTTCTTGTATTCGTGCTGTAGACTCTAGGGTTTATTATTGTTATTATTATTATTATTATTATTATTGTGTAAACAGCCGAAGCAAATACATGAAATCAAGGACTTCCTTCTCACAGCAAGGAGGAAGGATGCTCGTTCCGTCAAGATCAAGAGGAGCAAAGATGTCGTCAAGTTCAAAGTTCGATGCTCAAAATACCTCTACACGCTCTGTGTTTTCGACTCTGAGAAGGCTGATAAGTTGAAGCAGTCGCTTCCTCCAGGTCAGTTGCCAGAACCCAAGGATGCTATCTCCCTTATCTTCCTTATTGCAAAATTTATTTTTCCTTGGATATTACCTTGTAGTCGTGATAGTTTTGTTCTAGAAATCAAAATTCTATTCCATCATGAAAAAAAAAAAAAAAATCTCCTTACCATCTTATAACTTAACCAATCACCTTTAAAAAAACTCTACTTCTCAAAAAATCTAAAAGTTTCGATTAAGAAAATGATAAATTTTAAGCTTCAAAGACATTACCTGACACTAGAAGCTGATGCACTTACCGGCCAGTTATAGCTGGCAAGCAGTGTGTCACGCTCCGGACCTAGTTGGTGGTGGCCCAGGGGTGACAGCCCGCCGCATGCCAGGCATGCAAGGCATACAGTACAGTATCATTTATAAACAAGGAGGGTTAACAACTATATAACATACAAAATTTAATTCTCCATAATACAAATTATGTAATGTTGGGCAACAAACCAAAGTTTCAAAATAAATCCAAGTGGGATTACATATAACAAAATATAATCAATTTACATCAAGAAGCTCCCAATTACCCATGTTGTTGCTTCTGATAATTTTATGGTTCAGAAAAAATATTGTAAGATTTAATGAGTTTACACTTCGTAAGTAAGCCTACTATTACATGATATAGCCAAATAAGAATTTTATCAAGTCAAATACATGTCATGCTTCCAAATTTAAAAACATTTCATCATACTATAGAATTATACAAATCTCATGTTCAAATAAATTGGAAGCAATTATTATGAAATAATATTTCAAAATACCATTTTAATTTCAAATCACTGTAAATCTCATTTTATACTAATGTCCCACGTCCACGTAATAAACATCTCAAGGATGTAACCTCCCTGTATGCCCCCAGTGGAGAAAGGGTGCCAGAGTCAATTAGCATATAATGCTATATCCTGTCACAGCACATCCCTAGGATGTGTGTTCTCCACATATTCTCCCTGTGGAGGTGGATCCCGGAGTCATGTAACATGTAATGTGGACCGTGATGACATATAATAACACAATTACAAATAACATTTATTCGCATAACAGTAAACATATATCAATTTACTTTTCATATTTTATCAAATTTGGTAATTTCACATAATCATGTAATAACCAGTTGCATGTATAAAATGCCAATTTAATTTACCAAAATTAACAACAATCAAGTCAAATAATTCATTTGCATAAATGTGGTATCACCAATATCATTTTTCAAATAATACTATAAATCAATTTCATTATTTCAATAATGGCATAATTTAATAATGATTTTAAAAAAATCATTATAACTGGCTTACTTACCTCACAATGCTAATTCCAAAGCGTAAATTAGCTGTATGGACCTCTGGGTACCTACAACATAATTTTTCAGATTTTTAAATTTCAATTTTAGGATGTCAAACTGGCTCTTACACTTAACTCAATCTAATCCTGAGCCCAACTTGGGGCTTGAATATCTCCAAATATAGAAGCCCAAATGGGGAAATAAAAATTCTTCGACAAAATAGGATCCATGCTGATCACGACCATATTTTTCTTTTATTGGGCCGGGCTCAATTTGGGGTCCGAAAATTCGGCCCAAAGGAGCCTAATCGATCGGGCCGGCCGCCTTAGTCCCGCTTTTTTTTTTCTTTTTCTTTGCTTCACCTCTCGGTTCGGAGTGAACCGGGGGTGGCCGATGGCCGGCGGCCTAGGACCACCGCCGCCCTCCCCGGGTCGGGCCGGGCCGCCGACGACCGCCCCGAGCCGGCCGCCGTCGGTGGCCACCCCCGTCTCCCTCTCTTTCTTTCTCTTTTCTTCTTCCTTTCTTCTCCTTGCGTGCCGGCGGCAGACGGCGCCACCGACGGCCGGGCCGGGACCTCACTGTGACGTCGCCGCCCGGCGCGGTGGGGCCGCCGGCCGAGCCGGGCCCCGGCGAGCCGGCGAGCACGCCACCGGCCCGGACCAACGTGGGAGCCGGCTTGGCTCCCGCGACAGGGAGGGCCATTCGGCCCTCTCCCTCCCTTCTCCCCTCGCCGGCGACACGGCCGCCACGGCCGGGACGGACCCCGCCGGACGCGCCCCGCTGCCGACGGGGGTCGCCGGCCGCAGCTCAGCTCCGGTGGGCGGGCACGCCGCCGGCCCGAACCCACAAGGAAGGGAGGGCCGTTCCAACGGCCCTCCCCTCTCTTCTCTCGCCGGCGGCACGGCCGGCCTCCTCCGACCGGGGCCGGACCCCACCGGACGTCGCCCCGGCGCCGGTGGGGGCTGCTGCCCGGAGATCGGACCCGGCGAGCCGGCGGGCATGCCGCCGGGCCCGAACCAAGCGCGGGAGCTGGCTTGGCTCCCACGTCAGGGGAGGGCCCTCCTGCGGCCCTCTTCCTCTCTCTCTACATGCTCTCTCTCTCCTCACCGATAGGGGTGGTGTTACCTACCGGCGACGAGATATCGGGGACGAGCGGAGGGCGACGCGGTGACGGGAGCGTGCGAAGAGGAGGGGGGGGAAAGAGACGGGGGGGACTGCAGTCCCCTCCCTCTGCTTTTCTTCAGCGAGGGGAGGGCTGAGCCCTCCCCTGCGCCCATGTGCGCGCGCTGGGCGCGCATGTAGCGCGCCGCGTTCGCGCACCCACGCCACGTAACATATAAAAATTTTCTCTGGTGGGGGGATGTTTACATCCTTCCCTCCTTATAAAAAATTTCGGTCTCGAAATTAATGCATAATACGAATAAAATTTTTGAGGCCCAAAATGGAAATTACTAGCTGTATTTATCTATCTTTCTGGTCAAAATACAACAGTAAATACACTTTTGTGCATATATACAAATATTTATTCAGATACAAATAGATAGGATATTTCTTTTTCACCTCCTCTTCAAGTTTTCACGTAGCCTTCCGTTCAGAGTAATTGCTCCACTGAACCTTAACATAGGGTATGCTACGCCGTCTCAGAACTTGATCTTTATGGTCCACAATACATATAGGATGCTCTTCATATGTCAAATTCTTCTTTAGCAAAATGGGCTCCGCTTCTATCACATGACTGGGGTCAGGAATGTACTTCCTCAACATAGAGACATGGAATACATTATGCACCCCAGAGAGTGCAGGAGGTAATGCCAGGCTATAAGTCACTTCCCCCACTCTGCTCAAGATCTCAAATGGCCCAACGTATCGTGGACTCAATTTTTCTTTAAGCCCAAACCTCATCACATCTTTGGTTGGTGAAACCCTTAAGAAGACATGGTCCCCAATCTGAAATTTCAGCTCCCTTCTTTTAACATTAGCATAACTTTTCTGTCGGCTATGAGCTACTCGGAGTCTTTCCTTAATCAGCTGCACTTTTTCTACTGTCTGCTGAATTAGCTTAGGACCCAACAATTTTCTTTCCCCCACATCATTCCAACACAAGGGAGATCTGCATTTTCTACCATACAGAGCTTCAAATGGAGCTATTTTGATGCTGGCTTGGTAACTATTATTATAAGCAAACTCCACCAAAGGTAGGTGATTGTCCCAAGCACCACCCAAGTCCATTACACAGGCTCGTAACATGCCTTCTAAGATCTGTATGGTCCTCTCAGATTGTCCATCTGTCTGGGAGTGGAAAGCTGTGCTGAAATTCAGTTTGGTCCACAGAGCCCTATGAAGACTCTTCCAAAACTGGGACACATCTGGTATCCCGATCTGACACAATCGACTCAGGGACACCATGAAGTCTCATTATCTGCTCAATGTACATGGTGGCCAATCTCTTACTAGAGACTCTAACTCTGAACGGCAGAAAATGGGCTGACTTGGTCAATCTATCAATAATAACCCAGACCGCATCATTGCTTCTGGGAGTTTTGGGTAAACCTGTCACAAAATCCATAGTGATCTTCTCCCATTTCCACTGGGGAATGATCGGAGACTGAAGAGGTCCCGCAGGCCTTTGATGTTCGGCCTTCACTTGTTGGCACACTAAGCACTTGGCCACATATTGAGTAATTTCTCTTTTCATTTCTTTCCATCAGAAATTTTTTCGGTCTCTGTAAATTTTGGTGCCTCCTGGGTGAACAGTATAGGGAGAATAATGAGCCTCCCTCAAAATTTCAGCCCTTAGATCCTCCACATTTGGCACACAGAGCCTAGTATTAAATCTCAGGGATTCATCCTCATTTATTTGAAAATCATTCTGAACCCCCGATCGCACAAACTTCTTTTATCTTTTGTAGTTCCAAGTCTTCTTTCTGGGAAGACTTAATCCTGTCAATTAGGGTTGGCTGAAGTACAAGTGTTGCAAGAAGCCCATCAGATCGCTGTACTCGCAAACCAATCTCCAACTTTTCAAGGTCTCTGTGAATGTGAGGCTGAGAAGTAATTATGGAAGCTAGCTCTGAAGAGGACTTTCTGCTTAAGGCATCAGCTACCACATTGGCCTTCCCTGGGTGATAATGCAGGTTCAGGTCATAATCCTTTAGTAGCTCCAGCCACCTCCTCTGCCTCAAGTTTAGCTCCTTCTGGGTATAAATGTATTTCAGACTTTGATGGTCTGTATACACATCACAAGTCTTCCCATACAGATAATGCCGCCAAATTTTCAATGCAAAAATCACGGCGGCCAAGTAGGATAGTTCTGCTCATAAGGCTTCAGCTGCCTGGAGGCATAAGCTATCACCTTCCCTTCCTGCATCAGAACACCTCCCAATCCCTTTCGAGAGGCGTCAGTGAATAAAGTATATCCTCCAGATGTAGATGGAAGAGTAAGGATAGGGGTTGACATCAGGCACTGCTTGAGCTCCTGGAATCTTCCCTCACACTCCTCTGACCAAACAAACTTTGCTCGCTTTTGAGTTAAGCGAGTCAGAGGCAAAGCAATGCGAGAGAAGCCTTCCACAAATCTACGATAATAACCAGCTAGCCCCAAGAAGCTTCTGACTTCTGATACATTGGAAGGCCGACACCAATTCACTACAGCCTCAATCTTGTTAGGGTCTACAGATATACCGTCTTTGGATACGATATGACCCAAGAAGGATATTTGGCTCATCCAAAAGTCACATTTCTGTAGCTTGGCATAAAGTTTCTTTTTCCGAAGAGTCTACAGAACAATCCTTAAGTGGTCTTCATGCTCCATATGACTTTTAGAATATATCAAGATATCATCAATAAATACCACTATAAACTGATCCAGGTATGGTTTAAAGATCCTGTGCATCAAGTCCATAAATGCTGCCGGGGCATTAGTCAACCCAAACGGCATCACCAAGAACTCATAATGGCCGTACCTGATTCTGAATGCAGTCTTCGAAACATCCTCAGCCTTAATCTTAAGCTGATGGTACCCTGATCGAAGATCAATCTTTGAGAATACTTGAGCTCCTTGGAGTTGATCAAATAGATCATCAATCCTTGGCAAAGGGTACTTATTCCGCACTGTTACCTTATTAATTTCTCGGTAATCAATGCAGAGCCGAAGACTGCCATCCTTCTTTTTGACAAATAATACTGGAGCATCCCAAGGAGAAATACTAGGTCTGATAAATCCTCGATCCAGAAGCTCCTGCAACTGACATTTTAACTCCTTTAGCTCAGCTGGGGCCATACGGTAAGGAGCCTTGGATATAGGTCCAGTGCCAGGGGCTAAATCAACAGTGAACTCGACTTCTCGATCCGCGGGTAATTCAGTCAATTCCTTCGAAAAGACATCAGGAAACTCTCGAGCCACTGGAATATCTTCCAACTGGTGTTCATCCTGCTGAAGGTCTCTGACCATAGCAAGAAACCCCTGACCACCTTTTCTTAAGTATTTTTCAGCTTGCAGAGCTGACACTAATACCGAAGCTAGATGTTCCTGACTCCCACTAAAACTGAATTCAGGAAGATTAAGAATTTTAAAGATTACCTTTTTCCTAAAACAGTCTATAGAAGCATGATAGGAGGCTAACTAGTCCATCCCCAGGATTACATCAAAGAATTTCAGTGGGAGAACTATCAAATCAGCATTCAACCTCCTATCTTCCATGTCAATCAGGCAGGATTTACACACTAAGTCTACCATCATAACATCTCCATTTGGAAATGCAATATGCAACTCTTGCTTTAGAGGAACGGGTATCAATGATGCATTCTTGGCAAGATAACTATCAGATACAAATGAATGTGTGGCATCCGGATCAATTAAAGTTTGAGCATAAGTGTTGCCTACTTTAAACATATCTGTCATAAAGATTAACTTAACTTAGATGTCATGCAGTATCATATGTTTTTTTCTCTATCTACTACCATAATCTATGCATTATACCAGGTATAAATGCAATAATTTTAAAGAAATAAATCAATTTAACAGACATACCTGTCACCACAAGACAGAGGCGGCGTCTGGCCGAGCGAGGGTAAAGACCCTCCCTCGGGGTCCCGAGCCGCCGCCGACTCTTCCCCGATCCGAGGGGGCCGCCGGGTCCTTCCGGAAGGGACAGGTAGCCATCTTGTGGTCCATCTTCCCATAAATATAGCAGGCATCAGTCAGCCTGCAGTACTGTTTGCCCTGATGGGCCTTTTCGCAATGAGAACAGCGGGTCTCCTTATCCTTCTGCCCTGAAGGAGCCTGAAAGAAACCCTTCTTCTTAGCCTGCCCTGAAGACTGGCCAAAAGGAGGTCCTCTCTTCTTCGTCTGCTGCTCCCTCACCTGTTGAATGGCAATCATGTCCCTCTCAATGACCAAAGCCTTGCTCGCCACTTCACTGTAAGTGGGGAGCTCAGTACGATTTGCTGCCCTCGGCTGGGGTGCAGTCCCTCGGTGAATTTGGTGATCTTGGCTTTCTCAGTCATAACAAAATCTGGAGCAAATCGAGCCAATCGTCTAAACTCGGCTTCATACTGGGCCACATAAAGGTTCCTCTGCTCCAATCTCATGAATTCAGACTTCATCTCCCTCTGCACTCCTGGGGAAATACTGACGATAAAAAATCTCCTTAAACTGTTCCCAAGAGATGGCCCGACCTCTATAGTGCTGCTCCAACATCAGCCACCAATCATATGCCTCCCCCTGGAGGAGGTAGGCGGCAAATCTAATCCGCTCCTTCTCCTGGCTGCCAAGGGCCGTAAAGGCCTTCTCTATCTCTCTTATCCACCTCTCCGCATCAAGTGGGTTGGTGGATCCAGAGAAGGGAGGAGGGGCCAAGCTCTTAAATTCGGAGAAGTTACGACCCCCTCCCTGCCAGGGCTAAGATGGAGTGGGCTGAGCAGACTGATCGGGCTGGACCGGCTGGGTCTGAGGAGTAGGAGGGACAAACTGAGTCTGCGGAACGGTAGAGCCAGATATAGCAGGCAGTATCTGCTGAATCTGCTGCTGCATGTCCTGTACCGCCTGAGTCACTCCCAAGAAGGCTCGGAGCAACTCGGCCTGTAACTACTGTCGGTCATTGCCAACTGGGGCAACGGAACCCGCATCTGCTGAGGCTTCCTGGCCTCCCTGCTGGTCAGGGTCACCAGCCTGAGAGTTCTCCTCATGTCGCTGACCACTGGTGTGACGATGCATTATGAAATTCTATCATGGTTAGATTCCAATCAATATCATAATAAACCACCAAATCTCAAGCATTTTTAAACAAGTCACTTGAATTTTTCGTAGAGTTATTACCCTTCTAATGTCATGTCAATATTTGGCCTAGAGTTAATCATGTGTTTGGCCCTAATGTCAAACCTTGCTCTGATACCACTACAAGCTGTCACGCTCCGAACCCAGTTGGTGGTGGCCCAGGGGTGACAGTCCGCCGCATGCCAGGCATGCAAGGCATCCAGTACAGTATTATTTATAAATAAGGAGGGTTAACAACTATATAACATACAAAATTTAATCCTCCATAATACAAATTATGTAATGTTGGGCAACAAACCAAAGTTTCAAAATAAATCCAAGTGGGGTTACATATAACAAAATATAATCAATTTACATCAAGAAGCTTCCAATTACCCCTGTTGTTGCCCCTGATAATTTTGTGGCTCTGGAAAAACATTGTAAAATTTAATGAGTTTACACTCAGTAAGTAAGCCTACTATTACATGATATAGCCAAATAAGAATTTTATCAAGTCAAATACATGTCATGTTTCCAAATTTAAAAACATTTCATCATATTATAGAATTATACAAATCTCATGTTCAAATAAATTGGAAGCAATTATTATGAAATAATATTTCAAAATACCATTTCAATTCCAAATCACTGTAAATCTCATTTTATACTAATGTCTCACGTCCACGTAATAAACATCCCAAGGATGTAACCTCCCTGTATGCCCCCAGTGGAGGATGCCGGAATCAATTAGCATATAATGCTATATCCTGTCACAGCACATCTCTAGGATGTGTGTTCTCCACATATTCCCCCTGTGGATGTGGGTCCCGGAGTCATGTAATATGTAATGTGTGTTCTCCACATATTCTCCCTGCCAGCGACACGGTCGGCCACCAGCGGTCGATCGGACCCCGTCGGACGCGCTCACGGCACGGCGGGGTCGTCGGCCGAGCTCGAGCCGGCGGGCCGACGGGCACGCCGCCGGGCACGAACCCACGGTCGAAGGGAGAGCCGTTCCACGGCCCTCCCCCTCTTTCCTTGCCGGCGGACCGGACGCCGCCCCAACGCCAGTGGGGGCTGCCGCCCGGAGATCGGGCCCGGCGAGCCGGCGGGCACGCCGCCAGGCCCGAACCAAGCGCGAGAGCCGGCTTAGCTCCCGCATCAGGGGAGGGCCTTCCTGCGGCCCTCTCCCTCTCTCTCTACATGCTCTCTCTCCTCACTCGTAGGAGGGGTGTTACCTGCAGACGGCGAGGCGTCGGGGACGAGCGGAGGGCGACGCGGTGACGGGAGCGTGCGAAGAGGAGGGGGGGAAAAGAGACGGAGGGGACTGGTCCCCTCCCTCTGCTTTTCTTCAGCGAGGGGAGGGCTTCCTCTGCGCCCATGTGCGCGCGCGCCGGCGCGCATGCAGCGCGCCGTGTGTCGCGCACCCACGCCGCATAACATATAAAAATTTTTGCAGGTGGGGGGGAGGGGTTTTACACGGTGTGAGATCAAAACATTCATCAAATTTTTTATAGTTATACAGCTATTTATATAATTGCATCAGAGACCATGGATACCTCTGTTTTGTGAATTAGATTATCTAGTCACCACCTGCTAGTGGGCTAATTATCTGAAACCATGTGAACCAAAGCAAATGGTAGAATACAGAGAGTATAATGAATAATGAATTGATTGCTGCTCAGTTGTTTACATCGTCAGGAAAATGGATCATCCAAACACTAAAACTGTCTGATATGTCATAAAATCCTTATAGGCATTATCTTTAGTTCTCCAACATCAAAGAAATAATTGAGGTTTCCAGGTAACCTGTGGTGGAGAAGTAACTCATCTACTGTATCTTTAATGTGTTAATTTTGTATGATGCAGTCTCTCTAGCTATAAGCAAATGTCTTTTGGAACTCTGATAAATAGTTTCCTTTTTGGCAAATAGATATTACACTGTAGTGAATGGAAGCTCTGAGAAAATTTGAACTATAAGGGTAAGAATATTTAATGCCATCGTCCTGCAATATGGAAAATCAAAGTGAGTAGAGACACACCGATTTAATTATCAAGAAACCCCTTGCCGAAGTAAATTTTATTCTCTTCTGTTTGCATAAAATTCCTATTCTTAGATAAAGCAATATGCAATCATGTAGAAAGAATTGTTTTGAGATTTCACTCATCTGTGTTCAGTTGTCACACCATCTACCTACGAAGTGGCATGACCACTACCACAATGTATAGTAGCATCATGGGCTTTCAGCTCTAGCTTCTTTTGTTCTGCTGGCATGATGCTTACATAAATAGTCTGTTTTCCAGATACAAGTGAACAGGTTTAGCTAATGTTTATTTCTAGAATATGCCAGAATATGGTATGAAGAAAACCACTTAGAAATTTTGCTCGAAATTTTAATTTGTGTTGACCTGAAGATACAGTGCGTGCTATAGCAAATGTTGTTATGCGAGCGAATATCTGAATAAAGCTTTTCTTGCTGTTAGTTAGAATGCTTTCTTAATTCTGGAATACAATATGAAACAAGAGGGAATTGAGTGTGTTTATCGTCTTTTGTTCCAGGTCTTAGTGTCCAAGATCTGTGAGGATGGGACGAGATAGCTCATTAGCCTGGGTGAAAAATGATTCAGTTATGTAGCCTACATTTTCCCTGTTCTTTGTAGTGAAATCTTAAAAATGTTTTGGTTGCTGGTAGTGATTGTTTTCTCTTCTTAACAATGTGAGGAACATGCATGATAAAGATAAGGTTTGATAATTGTTGCTTTGATGTTCCATTTGCCCCTCTTTCGTCGTACGCTAACCAGCCTTTTCACGTTTAATGACCCATTGCTGTAGTCTCTCATGTTAGCTGGTGAGGTTGTGCTTATGCCATTTCCACTGCTCACTCCAGTTGAAGGTTTTTTTTTCTCCTCGTCAATGTCAGTTAACCAGATTTTAGTATATGAACTATACTCTCAACTTCTTGATCCCCTGGCCAACCTGCTGCAGTAAAAAGATGTGGTCCTTTTTTTTTTTTTTTTCATATTCATTTCTGGTGAGGGTGTCCATAAATGCGTATGGCTGTTTGAGATTCCGCGTGCTGCCTCTCTGCATCATTTTTCTGGGACGTTGTTGATCAACTTTAATCCATATGCATTGGTGATTTGTGCCCAAAGATCTTATGTTCTCTATCATTAAAAAACTCATTTTGTAATCTTTTGTTATCGTAATCCAGTTACCAGACACAAGGATATTGAGCTCAATATTTGATTAGGTTTACATTTAGCTTGTGAACTAATTCCTCATGCACAAAGACATTTAATAGAGTATTTTACTTTTTCTTCCCTATATTTTTAATTTTCCCCTGGTCTTATACCATTTCATTTCATCAACCTTTCTTAGATCAGCAAACTTTAGTATGCACATGTTAATATTCTCTTAGTTTTAAATACTAGGTTGTCAGAATTTTTGATAGATGAGCATATTCATTGTACTGTAGAAGCAGTACATATTTTATTATTTAGTCCTTGAAAATTTTGATGTCCTTAAGCCTCTGTATATGCTAGGTTACAGTCGTTGAAAATTTTGATGTCCTTAAGCCTCTTTATATGCTAGGTTACAGTTTTTTTGTTTATAAGTATATCATTGGTATCGGTCTTGTTAATCAAATTTGCTTGTGATTGTTCTTTTAATCATCTTAAGCTTTTTTTTTTTTTTTTCAATTTTCAGTTAGAAAAGAGGATCATCAGTATTCAAAATAAAAACAAAGAGAACCTTGGGTGCCCCTTCATCTGCATTTTGTGTCTACACTTAACTATTTTTCCTTTTTGATTGTAAAGGATATATTTCTATTATGAGTCAATGAAACATGGTCAAATCTCTCACATCTATGGCATATAATCTTTTTTTTTTAAAAAAAATGTTTGAAAGTTATAACTATTATCTTGTAATAATGCCGTTAATAAGTGCTATAAATGTGCATAAAATGGATAATATGGAGGCAGTCCTGTCCCGGGTCCCGGCGTGCTGACAACCCATGAAAAAGTATGGATTCTTAGTTTGCATGGGTACAATTTAATCTTCGATTATGCGAGGCAAGTAGCATCCCTTTTACTAGAATATCTACTATAAATTACTAGTCTTGCCAAGGTTTTTACTAGTTGAGCTCTTTGAAGAACATGGCTAGATTGCTGAAGGTAGTGGTTAAACATTCATTAGAACCACACCCAAGAAACTCTCTTTTATTGTTACAAAAGCTCAGAAAAAGCAAGAACCCACAATTTCCACCTCTCAGTTCCGTTTACCCTATCACTCAGACACTGGTTGTATCATAATGATCGAAGAACTTATACCCAGTGGTGTATGCAAATTTTCACTCAAATTGTCAGAGATCATTGCATCGTTGACTGGATAGACTATTAGAATCCTCATCAACCATCATTGTTATTTTGGTAGAATGCAGCTGTAACCATTGGAAAGGCCAACTCGAGCATTCAGTAAGCTTGACACACAAAAAGAGGAACATGAAGCAGCAACATTTTTAACCATCTGGAATGAAAATTTGCATCATTAACGAGTGATACTGCAATCGTTAGAAAAGCCAACCGCAAGAAACTCATTTTAATAGAGTCTTCATCCAATGCTATTCTCTGACAACCAACAGCAAACCGAGATTGCATGGTTCTCATTAATCATTTATGTCAATATACATTACAAGGTCTCATCCCAACAGCTCTCACCATCAGAACCACGATAGGAAAAGGCTTCATCGGTCATAGAGGAGCCGTCCAACTAAATGCAAGCAAACACACTTATAACAGAGTTACTAGTAGACATCTTAAAGCAGGCACAAGTGGAAATAGGCAACGTGGACTCAAAGCTAATGTGAATTACATACAAGCGAGCTTATGCGGTACCTTTCTATTTGCCCCATGACTTCTGACCGTGAAGAGTTCAGCAGCACCCCATGAGCTCTATGTTTTGAGCGCAATTAGAAAGGCCAATGATTAGTCAAACTGCTTCAGTCAACAATGTTAATTCTTTGCAGGTTACACCCTGCATGGAACCTGCCATATGCCCATAACGCTAAAATAACATTATTAAAGTAGATTCAAATCAATCCATTACTGATCATGCAGGAACAGCGTTTCCCATGGCAATTTAGAGAATATAATAACATATATACTGTCACTTATTTACATTAAATGACCTACATATCAGGGTGAATTTCAATGACTAGAGAATAATGTTATATCAATCTTAGAAACAACATTGACCAGTGATCCAGTGCACATTCTACCATACTTAAGTGATCCCGTGCACATTCTACCATACTTATGATTAACAACTTGTAGGTCTTGCATAGGTTGGTGGCAAGGAAGGACAGTTCTCATTCATGCGTGCGTAAGGCTCTATGGTATTGTACTCTGGCAACTCCATTCGGTACTCTCCAAGTATCTGGCAGAAGGGAAGCTCTTCTTCTTCAGCATTGCACCAGCTTGGCAGCCGTGTTCTGTTATTCTCAAAGATCTTGAGAACATATGCATCCCGAATCTGCAATGCAGAAACTATTAGATTAGCATGGCACAAAACATAGATGAGGAAATATGCCCTCTAATGATCTATGAGACTCCCAAAGTTGGCTGTATGGAATGTTAATGCCCCTGACCGCAGCTCATGTTCAGTTCACATGGATAAACTACACCTCATATGGCAACAATAACCCAAACCCAAGCCGCCTTCTATGCATGTGCGACTCTCATCAGCAGCCAACAAAACCAATACTCTATATTGTCATCAATAAAATAATCACATCCAATCAAGCTTATTACTAATGCTCAGATCGTTGGACCCATCGAGACAAACTGCAAACAATGGGACAAAGCATAAAAAGAAAAGTTCCAATTCCACCTGACCATGTTGAAACTTCCTATACTTACAGTGAATTCAGTGACCTGAATTGAGTTGGCAAGAGGGCCAAATATACCAGCCTCTTTGTACATTTCAAGAATGAAGGCGACACAAGTGGTTGATTTGCCATCGCTATATTCCCACTCATCTAGCTCTGGAATGGTGAGCAACTGATCAAAAGTCATTCCACGCCTTTCAGTCTCAATAATAATGTCATGCAAGTCCAAACCCTGATACAAACATTAAAAGTAATGTTATCCATATAAATTTGATTAGTGCAACCTGCTACTAGAAATCAAGCACCTATGCTGATACATGTCATGCACCCAATCCTAAAATATAGAATACTTTGAAAATTTACCCAACAGTTTGTTTATTAAGACTACCATGATACATATAAAAACAGGAAAATATCATGATCCAAAAAGACCATTCTCCATCATCAGCATCTTAACACCCAACTCAAAAGGTCTTCTGTTCCATTCAAATGTTGTCCGTTCAGGATGTGGTTCACAGGTTTGAACTAATGTTGCAATTCGGCCTGTCTATTAGACCTGATACCAAATACTCAGTCCAAAAAAGGCAAGCAAAGGCATGCAGGCAGGCAGATGCAGGGGTATGCATACATGGAGACAAAACAGAAAAAGAAAAAAAAGGAAAATATATCATAATGGAACTCGTGTGGTTCCCATAAAACCAAGTGCTGCCACACACACACACACACACACACACACACACACAAAAAAAAAAGGCCAGTGGAACCCTCATAATAATCATTCCTGGTACATCAGGATCACCTGTCTGCAATATCTTTATCAATTCTTGAATGATTAGTTACAATGATTTCATGGTAAGGGAGATAAATTCTTCCAAAGATCAACATGTTGTTGGGCTTTGGCAATCAAAGATTAACTGATCAAGGGTGTATAGATTATTGTGCAAAACAATCTCAAAAAATGATGGATAATTGTTGACGTATGTACATGTCCACTGAGTGTTTTCTGAGATCATTGGTGAAACAAGTTCTTGGGGAGATGCAATTACAAGATTCTAACAATGTTAGCCTATTTTCTTGCCAGATATGTAAATCCTTCAAGTATATATAGAGTATACTTGCAGTATATCTATCACTGATAATTCAGCATGCCCTAAAGCACAAACAAGGGCAACTACACACTGCAGTAATTTAGTGTACCTCCGTCCCTAGTCGCTTGTTAAGGGCTTCATTCCACATGTTAGAAGCATATGCAGGTTGCAGCCTTGTCCACATTGACATAATAGACATTACCTGAAACATATAATGCAAGTCCAAAGAATTTAGATGGGATATTTGAACTGCGCTAAACTTCCACATATGACTAACTCTAAATGAAAACCACTTACATTTGGGAATGGAATCAATGAAAAGACTAGGAAACCTATATTCACAGATATGGATATATTTAAAGCAGCCCAGAACACAAAGAAAGTTTATTAGCAACGTCGCAATAAATAATATCAACAATACCATAACCATAAAATGTTGTCCCAACTGTTTGCATAAGCTTTACTAATCATTTTTCACCGATCATTCCTATCAAAAGGTACATTTAGTACCATAACAAACTTTCCACACATCCTTTCTCAATTCCATCAACTTAATGTTTTAGGTCCTCACTGCTTTCCTAGCCATTAAACATAATTCTTTGGGAGCTTTCTTTGTTAAATTATATTGCATTAAATTAGTGAAACATTGTATGAAGATTGATGTTGAAGATAGCATTTGCACAAAGCTTCTGCCATCCCTTGTTTTTATCACTCTTTTTTTGAAAGCAACAGTTCTAAATATTTTACAAACAATTTGAAGAAGCAAAAGGGTTTCATCACATGTTGTTCAGTCCAAGTTCATTTTTCTTCCCAGTTTTTGAAAACATAAATGGAAAACAAATACGACAAAAAATGGGCCCTATACTTGAAACATTAAGACTCATGTTACCTAGTTATGCTCCGGGCAATCCAGGGTCCTGAGAGAGGTGAATGGAGCACAAACCTAAACTTTGGTTTTTTTTTCTTTTAACACGAAGTGGCTGTCCCAAGACCATTGCACCAAGCAACGGCCTCTAACATGAAGATGACCTGCTTTGATATTATTTTTATCTTGTCATATATCTATATACCACCTCCTAAAGTTTTGGTACATAACTCATTCATTAGTTGTCTCTGCAGTGTCAAATATTACTTCTTTCAGCTTTTTTGATATACTGGAATCGCAAAGCTCTTCCTTCCAACTCATACTTGCCTAGGCTTCAAGTTCACATCAACAATGTTACACTATTTCTATAAAATTCATATTGATAAAGATGACATTACAAAAAAGACAAGGCTGCTAATGTGGTCAAGATATATATATTTTTCCCTTTTCTTTTCCTTTCATTTTTCGCTTTTGATGTATGAGCTGGGGCAGGTGGTAGGGGACTGAAAGTAGCCCCTAGGCAGTTCAATTCACAGCTCAAAGATTACAGGAGGAAAAACCTGTTATAGCAAGTTGACTAAATCTACTGTTAATGCAGACCATGGATTAAGGCATTGTGTGTTAATGACATGCCAGCCTGCCACAAAACAATAGGCATCATCCTAGTACCAGTGCTTGGCACACAATGACAGCACTGCATTTCAATCATTGACAGCTGATGTCATGCCAGACGCATGGTACATACAGTGCCATATTATGTGCTCCGACTGGCACTTTTGTGTATGATGTAGACCAAATAAGGCTGTTTAATAACAATTTGTCGTGTACATTCATAATAATAATAATAATAATACCCATGTTAGCAAGGAAATTCACCACTCAGGTTGTTCCTTTGTGGGCATCTCTAGGCTTCCCCTCCTGTAACTCTGACTCAATAGCTTTTCTCGATTCTCTTGATCAGTCTCTTGACTCATGGACCAGAGATTTCACATTCGATCGTTCGGAACAAAATCTTCAAAACCTTGCAAATAATAACCACATGTTGTCTTCCTAGTTTAAGGGATCCCAACCCTTTCAATAGAATTCTTGCATGGTTCAACAAATAGAAAAATTGGCTTTTCATTGGAGATTCTGACTAGTCCAATTCCTGCCCTGATAGAACTGAACTTGAAAGAGCAATTTGTGTTCGGCTTCCATGTATTACCATTAGGCGGTTTCCATTTTACAGTAGTTAGTTCCCTTTGCAAGTCCAAATCTATAGTAAAACAACTTATAGCTACTTCAAATGGATGAACCATAAACATATGTTATTTATCTCTAGGCAATTTTACAGCACATTTTGCAATTTTTTGTTGAGTTTTCCTGGTCAGCTGAAACACTGGATTGTTTCTATAATTCAAAGCGATCCACATTCAACATGCACTAGTTGAAGGTCAAAATTTTCAAGTCAAAACTCTTCCCATCTCCTTCCCTTCAGGTCAATTAAGAAACTTGATCAATTTGCAGCTTTGGAGAACCTGAATGTAATAACTGATAAGGAGGCTTCCAAACAGTTTGTGGCTTCTTCTACATGTGTCAAGGACAGAAAGCACTAAATTTTGGAAGCACTTCAGCTTTATATTGGTTAGCTTTGTTAGTTACTACACCAACTTGAGGAGAGAATAAGTATACATATTACATATGTACTTGGGCACTAAGATGTGACAAGCCCCACCTGGATTGCATGCGTCTGTGTGCCTATATGCATACATGTATAAATGCGTATGTATTTATATACATGTAATTAAACATGTGGTGAATAGAAAGAGGCCTCTGACATGTTGAACAAAACACATGCACACAAACCAAGATCCAAGCTTCAACCTCTAACAAGTCAGAAGACAAAGGAAGCTCAACAGTGTCTAACATTTAGAATAAGACAACAATGTCGTATATTATTATTTTTGTTATGTCTTATTTATCAGTTTAGTATATTTTATGCTCACTATATATCGCCCGAGGCATGTCAAAATGTATTAAAATCTGATGCTACAAATGAAGCAGATAAACCAAATAATGATTGTTTGCACTAAAACAATTGCATAGCAAATTACAGAGATAGCTGGGCAATCGCTTTTATTATAGGCTAAGTCCATGACCATGATCACCCAATCTGTTTAATAACCAAGATTTGTTACACCAATTTCTGTCCATGTATGTGCATGAGCACATAACTATCTGATGGTCAAGATAAACTCAGTATTTGTTTTACCATATATTTAACAAAAATTAGTAAGGAAGCAGAAAAATGGTGTGTATCAACTAACTCTTTTAAAGCAACATAGCACAACAATCCCTTCCAACGGTAATAAAGATCAACTTATGAAATATAACTTAAAGCATTGCAGCAATGTTAATATTTTGCCCAAGGAAAATAATAAGCATTCAAACCATAATCTTTTCCCCTTAAATCTTGGGCCCAATGGATGACACATTGGGGACCACATTACAAGAGGGCTATTTCTGGTTCACAGCGTGTACCATCACTTAATGGGCGAATCTAGCGGCCCTCATGGTCCATTTACACTAAGGCAGCAGTGGAATTATCAAAAACAGGAAATTTAAAAAAAAAATGATAATTTGAATGAACCATCAGAATTAAGTGCTTCTAAAGGTTGATACCAAGTTAGCATCAAGAGGAGGTGGATAATTGTCAGCTACTGTATCAATCCAGCTAAATATCATGTTATGATAACCATAAGGCTTTCCAGACATGCTCCGAGCATAAGCCCAAGCTGCAGTGGCATTAAATTTTGCACGCAGATCAGGATGTAAAGGCAGCAGAGCTACATGTGGATTAGAGTCATCCTTAAGCGTCAACTCCCACCATTCATCCCATGGAATCACCGCAATAATCTCCTCTCCCTGCAAACATTATCATTTATTCAATCAGAGGAACTATGTTGACATATCGCCATAAGAGAATCTTAAGGAGTAGTGCTACCATTTAGCTATCATGAATATTCATTTCAGAATTCAAATTATCCTTCTGCGTCGTATTATTAGCAAATATATGTCTAGTTATAATAACAATAATAGCAACAACAATATGCAAGTGTTCTATAGAAATCAACACGTTAAAATATGTCATATAGGCACCTGCAGGAATATGTAAATATGGACATATTTTAACATGTGTTAATTTCTATAGAACACTTGCATATTGTTGTTAGACATATATTTGCTAATAATTCAACGCAGAAGGATAATTTGAATTCTGAAATAAATATTCATGATAAATATGGACATCCTTCTAAGAGATTGGTATGAACTTGTCGATTCCTGCTTTCCAAATAAACAGTCATCATGGATCTTTGAAATACCTTTTCATTTTCTTGCCCTGATTCCCCAACCCAGAGATTACCAATCTCATCCTTTAAGCAGACTGCTGTGTGTCCAGCAAATGCACCAGTTACCCATTTCTCTAACGTCTCGAATCCACCCCAACGACCACGGATCTTCGACAATGCTAAAAAATCACCCGAATGAACATCTTCTGCTCTAATGGTTGCACGCCATGGTTCAGAGCGTCTCACAAATGAGGCACCCATGTGCTTCTTCAGGAAGGCTAAGTTGGCCTTCTGACCCCAGCCAGAATTTGAAAATAAAGGTAAGACATCAATCAGAGATAAGAATGTCCCAAGCATCCCTGATGGCATAAGAAATACAGATATTCCGTGTTGTTTTACCTGTTTGCACAAAAGAAAATATCAATATTCTGGTATTAAAATTTGCAAGAAGATGCCGCTTAAGTACATAACAAATCAAGACGGACATATTCCATTTCCGCTGGCTCTTCCCAGGACTTTATCTCTAGAGTGTGTTCTCGGGCAGTGAAGTAGTAATCCCATAATATCCTGTATGGTGTCGCAAATACATAGAGATCCATACAAGTCCAGCTGTGTGCTGCATCAGTCTGAAGGAGAAAATAACGGTGAGAAAAATGTAAACAGACGGATAAAGAAGGCATTCATTCCTCATACATATGTGGCCCTGAAACACGTGGCCAAAGGTGAGACTATGATATAGTATCATAAGTCAGTTTCAGCAAATAATACATGTTCTCAAAGAGATTACCACCTGTTTGACGATAGACATGCATGAAAATATTGAATTCTATAAATATTCAATGTGATCTATTCATGTTCATGGACTAATTAGCAGCAAATGACCTCTAGCATTGAAACTTACAAAGCTACAATTTTCTCAATATATTAAGCTGAGGGCCTTTTCCCACCTTGGGGGAGGAGGGATGGATCACTACCTAGAGAACTAGAATCAACACAAGTGGGTTCTGTGTGGGTCCAGCTTCCAAGTTCCAGGGACTCGACATCCATAATTTACATCAACAACAGACTGCTTCATTTGTACTCCTCACTAAGCCCTGATGCACCCTTAAAATCGAGATATACTATTTTAACTAGGCCTTAAGGTAATGTTTTAAAATATCTGCATGGCCTACTGGCCAGCGACTGTGATGAAATATGATAAGCCCTGGTCGCATAGCTGAATGTTTCAACCCAAAGACCAAAACGTGTCATGCACAACAACTCTCCTTCCCTCACAAGCCTCAGACCCCTTCCCTTCCCTTTCCGGAACAAAACACTCTAACAACCCCTCCACCTTCTCCACCTTTTCTCCCACCCTTTTCTTCTTCTCTCTCCCCTCCTCCTCCTCTCAAAATATATATAAAAGCCACAGCCATGCCCAAAAAAATGAAAGGCATAAAAAGACTAAATAAATAAAAATGAATAAAAAAACTGCAAGCATTTTAGCATTTATAAATGAAATTACTAATATTCTAGTTTAAATGAGTATTCTATGCTAAGATATACTAAGGATCAATGAAAATGCAACTCTTTACTAGAATGTGCAGATTGATTATCATTAACTGCCATTTTCTGGAATGTGTAATGATGCTATGCCATTATCTTACAACAAAAACTACGTCAAATATCAAACAATCTCCAATGAATAAATTATTTTTCTTTGACTGCTTAGAAACTTTATACTGATTCTTTTTAATTAGTATACACCAATGTGATCAGTCTCATGATCACTAAGCCAAGAGAACACAGCTTGGCAACATAGAGATAAATCCTTGAGAATACCCAAATAAAAAGTAATATGGTTGACTTACCCACTCCATTTATATCTATAACTTTTTACACAACATAGTTGATTACCAAAGAGCATGTACAGATAAAATGAAGTAGATATTGTGGGATTATGCATACATGAGTGCTTGATGGGCCTACCAGCTTTAAATGGGAACCATAAAGATGGATTGATTCAAACCATCATAGAATCCTTGATGGCTTTCCATTGCCTCTAAAATGAAGGCATGATGGACGAGATAGGGCTCAAAGATCCACTCTCTATACCTCCACTTTAAAGCGAGAGGCAGAGAGGTCTCAATATATTCATGTACACATACATATATTTTTCTTTAAAAGAGTGCAAAGAAAATTTATTGATATCATTTATATTTTATATTCTGATTTTTTTGCAAGTATAATCACAGCTGTCCAGTCTTTTGCTCAACCATTTGAGATTAGTTTTTTATGGATTCTTATTTGTAGCCCTTCAAAACACTGCCAGCCTTGCACGTATCATAGAGAGTACGATGCAGATGCACCATCAATATTAAATCTTAACAACAATGACACTTATCTTATAATCCTCATTACACTTAACAACAATGCACTACCATAGCAAAAACAACAATGCACTACCATAGCAAACATACCATCATGAACTTCTTAACAAATCTAGCAGTGAAACATTTGCAGCATTGAAAAGTTAAGGCCCTGTTTAGTTATGGAAAACTGGAACTATTTTTGGAAAAAAAATCTATAGAAAACAGAAAATAGAGTTTCAGGTTCAAAAATATTATTTTTCTAAATAGAAAATCAGAAAACTTGGTTTCTAATTTCCCAAAATTATACTGGATCTTGGAAAACATCTCAGAGATGTTTTACGGTATCTCCCACATAAAAGTGAAGCCCATTTCTTATATTTTTTAAATAGAAAACATGTGAATTCTAACTAAAACACCGTGTGCCTTCCCAAGGGACTGATCTCATCCCAACCCCTTATCCTCTTCCCTCTACTCCACCATTTTTTGTCCACCATCAAGCCTGCCATCCGCTGCCACCTTTCCAAGACGACCTCTCCCCCTTTCCCTATTCAAAGCCTGCCAGTGGTCAAGGGCTGCCGCCACACATCATTTTCGTTCACCTTGTCCATTGCTGTCATCAGCTCATTGCCCCTCCCAGTGGCACACGAAACCAATTGGGGTGATCTCTCTCTCTCTCTCTCTCTCTCTCTCTCTCTCTCTCTCACACACACACACACACACACATACAACTCTGATGCGATCTACAGCAACATGTCCCTGGGCTCAATCTCATGGCAATGAGCATGACAGGGTTGGTGGGCTAGTGGGAGTTGTCATCTCCAAGGATCATGAGTTCTTCTGAAGAGGGATAGTGGGAGTCGTTTTCTAACAAATGAACATGTTTTCCTATTTTCTCATGGAAAAAGAAAACTAAAAATAGAGATGGAAACTAGAGATGGCAACTGAAAAATGTTTTCTACAACCAAACAGGCCTTAAGATTCCCGGTTAGACACACTGACTAGTGATACTTTGTATTATTTGTTAAGCTTCATTCCACCCTATTTTGCATATAGGGGATACCAAATAATCACATTAAATTATGCTAGATATTTTGATTTCAGTAGCCGACTCCCAAATAGTTGGGATTAAGCTGGGTAGTTATGGTTACAGTTATGGCATTTAGGGATTCCATATGCTGGACACTTGAAACAGTATTCTTTGCACTCCAGGTAACACACATCATAAATTAATCGACCCGATCACTCAAAAGCTAGAAGAATTAACCACGTAGCAAACCATACTGGCAGATAAGATAGCTACCAAATATTGATTAATTCTTGCTAAACCATACAATCCAGTGCTTAATAATTAATAAGAAGAATTTACCTTGAGGCGGAGAAGTCCACCGCCGAGAAGACCACCCTCATCGCTGCTATTGGTGAATTCAAATCTAGCCTCGTTCTCGAAGAAGCAGGCCCCCTTCCACCCGATGGATCCGCCCTCCGGCACGGCGGCGCCGACGAAAACCGGCAGGAGATCGACGGCGCTGTGGAAATTGTTCAGGACCGGCCAGGAGATCTGGCGCGGGAGGATGGGGAGGACGTCCTTCGCGCGGAAGGGCACCTTGAAGGCGTGGACGTGGGAGGAGGAGGAGGAGGAGGAGCCCCATCCGAACCCTAACCCTATCCCTAGGATCCACAGAAGCCAGCGGAGCCGGACGTCCCCAGGGGACGAGAGGGAAGCCATGTGGTTCGTTCGGTGGCTTGCTCGCCCTTTCTTATTTCTCAATCTATGGTTTGGTCTTCCCCCACCATCCCTTGCGAATTGGACGGCGTGGATCAGTTTTCGTACCGATTTTTTCGCGGCGACGATGGAGTGATCGCTGAACGCCACGAGGAAGTAAACAGACGGAAGGGACAAATTTAAAAAAGCCCATGCGACTTCAGGACCGTGGTGGGCCACGCGGTGATTGAATTGCTTGTCTACCGGGGCAAAAAAAACTTGTTTGACGGTAAACAGGGAAGGTCCCCTCTCATTATTAAAAGAAATATTTACGAGATGAGAGAATATATAAAAAAAAAAAAAAATCAAACGAAGCGCGGAGGGCGGCAAAGGAAAGGTAACAGGGCACACTGTAGTCGTCCACCGATATTGACTCTTAAGTATTATCCTTTAATTTTTTTTAAAAAAAATCCATTACACTGTAAAAGAAATATTTAAATAAAAAAAAAATTTACTGCATTCAATGAATCCATCATTTTGTTTACTCTACATTCATATGAATTCTAAAATTATTCTATTTTTTATATATATTTTTTAAAATTTAAGAATAAAAAAATGATGAAATTTACATATGAATAATTAAAATATATTCAAAATTATATTGTTAAATAATATTTATTTTGATATTCAGATAGCTACCGTATAATTAATAGAAGTAAAGTCACTTGTTCATTCAATAGAAATATTATTTTATAACTTATGTTTAATATATTTTTCATGATCATTTATGAACTTTTGTTATTGTTAAAATACAATCGTTGCCAACCTGCTTATAATTGTATGCGCTTTATCTGCAACAATTACTAATGATGGGATAGGACATACGTAAAACAATCAAATTAAAGATAAATAGCTCTCTTTATCAATAATGATGATAATAAAAAACAACATCACTTCAATTACACAAAAAGGTTAAAAAAAATAAAATGAAACACTATAGGATAGTAATAGCTATAAAAAGCATGTAAAGATAGAAAAATATTTCTACTCTGTGCTTATTAAATTTAATTAATTATTTTTATTTATTAATATAGTTTCAAACTTTTAATATAAAGTTTTCATATAAATATAAATCATAATTTTTTAAGATTTGATTTCTTTGTTCAATCTAAAATTAACAAAAAAAAAAAAAAAAAAGCAGCCCATCCTTTAGGCTTACTCCTAAAATTGATATGTAAAAGAAAAATAAAATAAAAAAATAAAACGAATGAAGTGAAGTTAGAATAGATGGCAGGTATAGGATCGATTTGGATAATAGGTTGGATATGGATATTATATTATTCTCAAAGTATAAAATTTTATATCCATAATGGATACGGAATGGATATGAATATAAATTGATTATAAATTTTTCTAATGGATATAGATGTGGAGATATTCTCACTGTATTTACTCCACTCCATTATCACCATCCCTAATACTTGGATAGCAAGTAGAAAAGATGAGAGGGGGCTCATACTTAAAATCTACTCTTAAATACATTATTATCCTTCAACATGCTTTCATGTTCATTACTCATTAAGGATCTTAATTATGTGTAGTAGCTCATATGCTAGCACTGATCAACTGTTCATGATAATGAGAAGGAAATCATCCATAATTCTCTACCGAGTGGCAAGTAGTCTAAACTACATAAATCAAAATTTACTCAATTGTAATATATAAATAGGTTATTCTTAACAAAACGTAAATAAAACACTGAAAGTTTTTCAGAATCAATGAAGCTGCTTAAAAGAAATAAAATATAATCTATGTACATATTGTTATAATAAAAATTATGATTATGTTTTTATTATAGTAGAGTAAAAAAATAGAAAAAAAAGAGATAGCAACATCAAATGACACCAACAAAGCAAATGGCATTAATGATTTGTAAGCACCTCAAAACTCTTGAATTATTCACAAATAGTCAAAATCTCTTCCAATATCATTTAATACATCGACAATTTTATGATTTGGAGTAGTCTCAATAAAAACATACAAACATAAAATTATTATAATTTTATTAAAGAAAAGGATTTATGTTTGTATGTTTCAGAGTAAGCTAATACTTCGAAAGGTGATAGGAAGCTCAAGAAAAATAAAATAAAAATAAAGCCATCCCATAAAATTTCCTTCATTTTAAAGGAAAATTTGAAAGATTTGAAACTATTTAAACTAATTGAATCATTGAGTATATGCTTAGATGGTATCATTTCTATTCATTTAGACAATGCAGGGAGTTCAATTATACTTGAAGCATGAGTTGAAAATATATGGAGGGTAGAAATTAGCATTTTCTTATTAAAAAATGATAAAAAATAATTCACCTTATATATAGAAAACAATAGACACAATAGAAACATAATGAAAAAAAATTGATCATATTTATAAAATTATATATTATCAATTCCACGTCTCTTCTATTCCATTAAAGATGCTTATCATCACAATTTTTTTTTCCCTCCATGCAATTATTGCAATATTTTTTGCCAGTATAAATTATTCTCAAATTATGCATTCCATCATTTAAAGTTCCATATTTTTTTTCTTTTTTATTTTTAGATATAATTTTTGGTCTACTCACACAAAAAATATCTGATTTTTAAGATCAATCTTATTTTTTATTTTTATTTTTCATAAAGAATAAAAAATATGTGTGAAAATATTTTTGACAAATGAAAATAAAAATAGCTAATTTTTCTGCATCACATAATTTTAAAATAGTAGAAAATAAAAAATAATTTATGACTATTTTTTATTATTTTTTATAAAAAAGTAGGAAACTAGGAAATAAAAGATAGAAAGTTTAAAAATATTTTTTTTTACCTTTAATTTTTTCATCAAATAAAAGAAGAAAGTAAAAGTTGGCGGTGTGTTTTCTTTTTTATCTATCATTTTAAAAAATATCTTTTATAATAAAATTTAAAAGTAAACAATAATTTTTATTTTTATTTATTTAATATTATTTTGGAGATTAAAAAATAAAAAAAATAAAAATACCGAAAAATATGCTCGTTGGTCAGACGGTCAATCGTCGGACGGCCACGATCTAGTGTCTCGGCGGTGGCGGAAGCCTGCCGTTGGGGGTTGCTCGGATGCCAGCATCCCAGGTCCCCCGCACGGGAATCCAACGGCTCCCAGCTCTCCACCATCCACACCCACTCAAATTTGAGGCCACCCCTAACCTGATATAAGAAGACAACTACATAAAGCCCTTCAAGATAACGGAAGCGTGTAGTCAAGAAACGCACACCTCGAGGTCCAATGGAGGGACTCAAGCTAGTGAACGTCCCGAGAGCCCTCCCTCTCCTCCCCGCCGCTTCCGGCCTCCGCCGCTGGCGCCCTCCGACAACAGCAAGATGGAGTCTCCGTTCTTTTCCTGGTATTCTGCAGTCTTCCACTTACCCTCTTTCTGTCCTTTATATTCTTTTCCGTTCTTCTCTCGATTCTTTGGCTTCTTTTTTTAATCAATCTATGAATAGCTTCGTCTTCTGATATATTTCTATGTGGCAATAGCCAAAGTAGTTGTTTGTTTGGTCTTTGTATGCTGTTAGTTCCTGGGGAGGGTTGGGATGCTTAGGGCATGATTGTTACGGTAGCATTATGTTTGTGGTGGTGGAAGTTCTGATTTCAGAGTTAATCTGCTCATGGTTGGAGAATGACAATGCTTGGAAACATGGTCGAGGCAGAGGTTTTCCTTTTTTTTTTAATTTTTTAATGTAGGGGTTGATTAGAAAAGAATAGACGAGAACCTACAGATCGTGGAAATAGTGGAGAATGAAGCGGAAGGAGAGGAAGAGAAGGCAACACATGTAAATTTTTCAAATGTGGTGCCTATAAATTTCTTATTTAATCATTTTTTGACTTGAGGTAACGCCTAAGAATTCTATGAAAGAAAAATCTGAACAATATCCAGATACATGGGCATACATGACAATGATTCAGAAATGATTGATAGAGGAAAGCAGACACCAAATTCTCTCCCACTCTTTCTCTTTCTCATACTTCCTTTGTTCTCACCTTTCAACAGCTTCCCATTATTCATAGAAAATGGTCATTGCATTTGGAGTTTAGGATTTCATAGTAGATTCATCTCAGTTGACCTTGATAATCCTTTCAAAACCTATTTGTTCTCTATCATTAGTTCATTAATTAATGTCATGCCTTTTTGTATGATTTGTTGTGCCATAAACAATTGGTACAACACAAGGGACTGATATCATGCTTTGCTGGCACTGGCCCATATTGCATAATTTTGGTCTGTATTGCAGCATGCCAGTGTAGCGTCTTCCACTAAGTTATGATGATGCATAGTGTGGTTTGCTTTTTATATGCATTTTGCTTTACATCATAAATTCATACATCACAAGGCGACCTAGAGATATATTTGTGTGAAAGAGTGATTTAATATATGTAGAAGGAAAAAGAGATAAAAGTAGACCAAAAATTATGTGGAAGAAAGTGATAAAAAAAAATTTAAAATTTTGCATCTTACAAAAAAAATATGGCTCAAAACCGAGCTGAATAGAGAAAAAGAATTCATATAGTCGATCTCAACTAGTTTGGGATTAAGGCTTTGTTGCTGTTTTTCTTTTATGACTGATAATACTCATCAAATTCTTTCATAGTATCTTTAAGCAATTATATGGTCCAATTAATCTTGTAGTTTGAATATGATTGTCTATCTAATGTATCTGCATGTTAAAGTTTTTAGAGTACATACCCATGTTATGTTTATCCACAATCAACATGCATCTATATTGCCATCTAGAAGCTACATATGTTTAGACGAATAAATATTTGTATTTGATTGTTCATAGCATGTCTATTATTATGGCAAAACAAATTTAAATTGCCTAGTTGTTGGAAAAAAAAGGTTTATCTGGCATGGTACCAAATATAAATCTTTCGGTAGTATAAATGTTGAGTCAAGATCAGGATCAAATTGTGAATTATAGATGGGAGTAGATTGGTTTGGGTCATGAACTAATTTGAAAATTGTAAGATTCTTTGAAATTTCTTTAAAGAATTAAAAAAAAGGACAGCAGATTGGAAGCACAAGTCAGTTATCAATTTGATTTTCCAACATCTTTTCGGATGGGAGAGGAGATTGGTTGGAGACCTAAAAACCAAGCTGAGAAGCAGAGAGACCTAGGTTCTCTTTTGTGCAAATTAAGCTACTCCAATGTCTCCTTGAAGTGGTAGTCAATCACAAGCAAAAGGAGAATAACTCCTACACCACTGTTGCTACTAGTACCGCATTCCATCCTTATACCTTCAATGATACATAGTTTTAGTAACTTTTCATTAAAAAATTGATATGTTTCAACTGATCTGTGGCGTGACCACTCGATGTGAATGCCATTTATGTTTACCTTAAATCTACACTCATATCTTTTCTTCTCCTATAAGCTAGTTCTGCATATACTTGTGTTATGATCATAGAAGTGATTCTGCATCTTAAATCATACATGCAAATGTAGGATCTTTATCTGCATTGGTCTGTTTACTTATACTATTTGTGGTTTTAGGTTGCTATTGCTCGGAATATATTAGTGCTGCTGGGAGAACATATTTTTGGGTTCCTTCAAGTCATATGTGCCGCACTAAATCTCAAAAGAAAATAATTTGCAGTATAAGGAGGACATCAGGTTTACCCTTTTCTTTATTATTCTAGCTAGAACTTTCTCATATCTTTCAGATATCATAATTCTCAAGCCTATATTTGCTAAACTCTTCAGCTCCATCAGAACCTGTGACTCAAGAAATGGTTGAAGGTATACCTGAGGATTATTATATGAGTGGGGATGAAATACGCCATCGTTTTCTTAACTTTTATGCTTCACGAGGTCACAAGATACTCCCAAGTGCATCACTTGTACCAGATGACCCTACAGTCTTGCTTACAATTGCTGGAATGCTTCAGTTTAAGCCTATTTTTCTTGGCAAGGTGCGCTACACAAAATTTTTCCTTTTCCCTGAGGAATATTAAACTTGGGAAAAACAGAAAATGTAACTTTGTTATTCGACAATCATGGTTGCAAATATTGCTTCTTTAATAAAATCAAGCTAACCTGAAAGTGAAGATTGTAGAGACATTAACTCATCTCGATCCCACACATTCAGCAAGGATGATTGTAACCCCAAAAAAGATCTTCGCTATGGGCTGAGGGTTTGTTCAAGATATGATATTCATCTATGACATTGGGAAACTTCTTTGAACTTTGGAATTTTAGTGTAAAAAAGGGATAATCCATCTTTACACATTCCCACTTCCTGTGAATTTAATTTTATTATCCATCTGTGATGCTGTCTTTGATTGATTCCAAAATTTGTGTGCCATAATTATTGTTAGATGGGAAAAAATCTACGTAACCATCACTGTCCCCACTTGGGATTGGCTGCGCAAATCCTTGTTCACCAATAGTTCCTGAGAAATGCAACCTTCTATGGTACTGAAGCTTTCACAAATCCTTTCTCACAACATCCATCTATGCAAGATCATGTCTTCCCCTCATCCCAACCTTCAGATAGACTAGAATACCTCTCCTTACCTCGGCCTTGGTAGATCTTTGTCATGCATACCCATACCATGTGAGTTGGTTGTCTTATCACTTTTCCCTCAATTAAATTCCCTTTCCTTACCTTGCCTTCCCATATTTATAGAAATCTATCTCAAGGTTTTTATTTAAGCAGATTTTATCTTGTTTATTTTGGTCTTTTCGCATGCCTACATTCGCAACAACACAGCATTGTGGGCCTTGTTGCTTTTCTTATAAGTTGCAAAGGCATAAGTTAGACAAGATCCTAAAAGCATTTCTCAACCTCATCCATCCAGCTATGGTTCATTGAGATAGATGAAATTTTCTATTGACTAGAGCTTGTAGCCTAAGTGGAGGTACCACATTTGCTAATACTAGTATCCTAAGGCTGATTCAGCGCAGAAATTCCTTTCATTTCTTTCTGGCAGAATTCTCCTTAGATAGCATTTGAGATTAAACAATTACTTGATAAAAAACTTTTCAAGAAAATTGCAACCACAACAGAGGCAATTCAAATTTTGAGTCTTAGGGGCCGTTTGGTTTGTGATAATTTACCTTGGTAATACGAGATTATTATGCAGATTACCATATTTGGCAATTAGACAAAGTAATATGGATAGTAATGTTTGATTTGCAATAATCTAAAATTGCCATAAATCATGGTAATCTAATTTTCTTTTAAAAGGTGGGTATGTAAGATTACCAAAGGATGGTAATCTTAAATTATGCTCTTAACTTTCATGTAAATATTTAATAATAATTAATTTAATTATATATTTAATATTATATTTAAGTTTAACATTAATATATAATACAATATATTATATTAATATTAAATTTAATATTAATATAATATTTAATATTTGAAACACTATTATGTATTTATATAATAATATGAAATATTAAATATTAAATTATTAATATTTATGATCTTCTTGCATATTAAATTATTATATAATATATCATTAAATATTTATATATTAAATATTAATATATATTATATAATGTGATATAATATATTAAATATTTATAATATTTAAATATATAATATTTCTAAAATTAATTTATAAAGAATCTTGATTTTTTTTAGAACATTTCATATTCTAGCAAAAAAAAGAGAGTGCCATTTAAAAAATAAAAAAATTATAATAAATTCAAATAAAATTCAAAAACATGATAAACTGATTAACATATTTCGTTATTATGAACCAAATGTGATAATCTTTCATTCTTGAGAATCTAATTACCAAGTGTAAGATTCCTAGTAATATTATATTACCGTGAATTAAATGCCACCTTAAGCATTAGGATATGACTATCCAAGGAACCAACTCTTAAGGCAAGCAGGAAGTAGTAATGAAGACACAGTTGTAACATATCTTCACATAACCTTTTGATGATTAGAACATCAAAATTTTACAGGGCAGGACTGTTTTGAACCTTTGCATATAGAAAATGTAGATCTAAATATTGACAGAGTAATTTAAAATTTAGGTCTACTTTCAGTGACCATGCTTGAGGGCACTATTTGAGAAACACTGGAGAAGCAAAATGGCAATCTCTGTTTGTTCTCCCATTTCCATGTCTCTCCTACCATCAAGAATGACTCTTTTTAGCTGCATCAGGATTTAAAACATTTTAGAAAGGTAGAAGAGACAGTGAGGAAATCCTATAATCTTTTAATTAGTATCAATCTAGACGCAAAATTTATCCACTTTATTAATACAAAGCTTCTTGTGTACTTATCACCTAGGACCCTTCCCCAACCTGGTCAAATAAGAATTATGTCAATGTTCCACTTATGAAAACGGCTATAGATATCTCGAAGTTACCATATCACTATCGAATGAATCCTATCATCCTCCCCTCTACATCCAAAGCCCAAAGGACTTATGCAAACGCTCAAAATTCTTCTCTAAATCAACTGGCATTTCATTGTTCAACTTTCATGAGAAGTTCTTTATTTATGTTTTTTCTTTTATTTTTCGAGTAAAAGAGAAAAGCCTGCATTTGTTTCTCTTTTTGATGTATCTAAAGAGGAATTTTCTTTGCTTTTCCTGAATCATGTGATGGATAAATTTTATTTCTTTGCATAATTTTATATAGTCCTCTATGAGCAATTCTATAAAATTAATTATGGTTATCAAGTCAGATGTACAAGGATAATGCTTCAGTTTTTGTATGGTTACGTGACATCAAGCACGATGCATCTTTAGGATTTTCCACTTGTTTGAGTTATTCTTGACACAAGAATGCCAATACACATTATGTAGGAACCTAGACGTGTACCATGTGCTACAACTGCTCAAAGATGCATACGAACTAATGATGTAGAGAATGTGGGTCGGACTGCTCGGCATCATACCTTTTTTGAGATGCTCGGAAACTTCAGCTTTGGTGATTACTTTAAGAAGGAAGCCATTATATGGGCATGGGAGCTTACAACAAAGGAGTATGCATAAATTTAATTCTCGATGGGCCATGAACTCTATATTGGTAAATTTAAGTAGTTCAATTAAGGAACAACATTTGTCTATGCAGATTGCACTTTCCAGAAAACTAACATACCTTATCATTATCAACCTTATTTTGGATCTCCATGTGCATAATCACTCTGTAAAAACTTCTACCATGATTGGTCATGACCATCTACCGAACAGAGCTTGCTAAGTTGAACGTTAATGGCCTGTATGGAGCTAATTACTTTACACAGATCATTACTTGTATAACCTTTATTTGAATTGTTGGTGCCATTTGCTTGAGTTTCTTTAAGTTTTACAATAACCTTGTTGGCTCTGTTATTCGAGTTTCTTTAAGTTTTGGAATGCCACCAAGTCCTCCTCTTGATATTGGTTATTGAAGTTCTATTTGTTTTCTGTCAGGCATGTACTTGTCAGTGTTATTCTGATAGCATGAATTAAAACATTTATTTTGTACTCCAGTGTTCAGCAGTATGTGAGACTTACAACAAGTGGTATCATTTGGTTTTCTCATCTTCTCTCTGACATGAGGACCAAATTTGGCACTAGTGCTACTCATTATTTGCAATATCTGGATCTTTACTGAAATCTGACAACTGATACCATCAAGAACAATCGGACACTTTTATCTTACAGCCTATTACTTGCATACAGTCAACCAACTAACTTGTCTGGAATTAATGAGAACTCATGCTATTGCATGCTTTTACTGTTTTTCAATCTAGTAGGCAACAGCTCATAGCTGGAAGGGAATGTTAGAGAGAGGGGTATATGATTTCTGTTATAGACATATTTATACATTGCTTACCCATATCATACTGAAACATTACATGAGCGGAGCATGTTAAATTAGACTTTATGTGTGCATGTGTGCGCACATGCATATGATAGATCATAATTGGGAGGGAATGTTACAGGTATATGATTTCTGTTATAGACATATTGATACACTGTTTTTCCATATCATACTGAATAATTACTTGGGAGGAGCTTGCCAAATTAGATTTTGTATATATGTATGTATGTATGTGTGTGTGATGGCACCTAAACAGAGACCTACAGTCCAAGGTATTCTTATGATTATGAATCATGTTGATGCTCCATAGCAGTATATATTATTGTAACTGAGTCATGTGCTTGTGTGCCTATTAAATATGACAGTATATTTTGTCTGTCTGGATAATCATATTTAGAATTATCAGATTTCATGAAATCCTAAGCATGTTTACTTTTAGGATGAATGGCATGTGCATTCTTCTTAGCATTTGGTTTTCAGTTGACTTAATTATGCCAGATTTCCTATTCAGACCTCATTAGTGATCTGTTCTTATTAATTAACCCCAGTTCATGATTTTTTTACTATTATAATTCTTTCTTAGCTGTAATGTGATGGGATTTTTCTTATAGGTTTGGATTACCTCCAGAGAGACTGTGGGTTAGTGTTTTTGAAGATGACGATGAAGCATTCTCTTTATGGCATAATGAGGTAAGATGTGTGAGTTATCAGTATGATGCTGTTGTATTGTTTAGCATTCGCTAGATTTTGAAGTCCTACCAATAAGGCAGTTGAACACCATGGAACTAGAACCTAGCATGCCTACCATATATCTGAAGTACTTGTAGATAATGTAATGGGCTGCTGTTGGTATGCTGCTCAATGCATAGCATTCTAAGAGAAATAAACAAAAAACAATCAAGTATCTATTGGACATGTGGCGACTTTCAAAATATGTAACAAACACAGGTGGAAACTGTTAGAAGTTTGAAAAGTGACAATCAATTGCTAGAAGCTCTCTCAATGAAAGACAACTAATCTTAGTAAGATAAAAAAATTGAATGCTTTATTGATTTATAGCAAGTTTGCAGTCAGATGTGGTGGCTGATTGCACAATGTTCTGAAGGCTCTCTTGCTAGGAGGCAACCAGGGAGGTTCCTGCTGCACAAAACCAAAGAACTAGTTGAGTTCCTAGATTTATGGTTTTATGGAAGATAAAAGATTAAATTTAGATTAAGATTTAGAAAATTAGGAGCTATAACAAGATAGAATATGTAAGAAAAAGGATTCATAGAGTTGTACAAAATGAAAAATTGGTTGTTGACTATTGTGAAATGCTAGGTTGTTATGATGAAAATTTTCAGTATCTCCCTTCTCTCATCTTTCTCTGATTTTTCCTTTTCTCCTATTTTCCTTTACCTCTCTTATTACTGTTGGAGCAGTTGCCTAGGGGGGTCAGGCCCAAGTGTTTAAGCACAACACCTGTGGCTGCATTTTGGAATGATGGTATGCATTGAAGCTTCTAATAATTTCAAGCCACATATAATATCATTCCTGCAATCAAGGGAAAATGCAAGTGATTGATTGGCACTGGTCAAAATATTTATCATGGACTTACAATGGGTGGAAACACTCCCTTTGGTCAATGTGACTGTAATAAAGGACTATAAAAAAGGTTCACAACATAGTTGATGGAAAGGTTCATTTGGAACTATTACTTATAGTAACAATTTTGGTAACTTACATAACTTTTTAATTCACTCATCAGATAGGTGTACCTAAGGAGCGCATTAAGAGGATGGGTGAAGATGACAACTTTTGGACCAGTGGTGTCACTGGACCATGTGGCCCTTGCTCTGAGATTTATTACGATTTCCATTCTGAGAGGGGTGTTTCGGATGCTGTATGTTATCTTAATTCAACAGCCTGGAATTTTTTTATCTTTTTTTAAGTGTTTGTTTGCTTATAAAAGTGAATTATAATTATATAAACTTGTATCCAGGATTTGGGTGATGATAGTAGATTTATAGAGTTTTACAATCTGGTCTTCATGCAATACAACAAAAAGGAAGATGGATCCCTTGAACCCCTAAAACAGAAGAATATAGATACGGGCATGGGCCTCGAGCGTATGGCGCAGATCCTTCAGAAGGTAGCATCATACACTGTTATCCTGAAAAATCATGATTTATTATATATATCCACTAAAAGCAAATTCCTGGTGGCTCAAAATCTCCCAACTCCACTTCTATTAGAGTGTTTCCTATTCCATTTCTTTCCAATTTTTCTCTCAGCCTCTGAGAATTGATACATACAATTGCTTCTTAGTTTGTGATATGTATTCACTATTTTGCTCTCTGTTAAACAATCTTTGGAGAAGATTCAACTTGACCTGTGGGTTATCTTTCTTGACTATACTATTGAACCACAAATTGCGTGCTTTTGTCACTACTTTAGAAGAAGGAATTGGAAAAGAGTAAATATGAGTTATTGTGCAAATGTGAAGCTGTTATGTCCTCTAACAGTTACTGGACCTACCAATATGAGAACCCAAGTTGTGGTCACTAGCTTTTTGTCTTTAAGGTCTTCCAAATTTGTAAACATGAATTTGAAGAAATTCTCAATACTGCATCTCTTTCATTGACTAACTGACTGATACTTATTAGATATATTGGACTATGGAATATACCAATAAGATGGTCTGAGATCTTGCAGGCTGTTTGGAAGCATTGACTATTAAGATGCTATTAGCAATAAGATCTGCGTCTGCCAACTGACTAATATACTGCTTTTTCTGTCAACTCCATATAGAAACGTTTTGAAAATTAATTATTTCCATATGGTATCATGAGGTAGATGTATGTACTACAATAGTGCCATTTAATGTCGAATTAATTAGGACTTGGGTATCGGTTTCATCAATGTGGTCCTACATGCTACACCCCTAATCCTCATGGTGAGGGGGCAAGGTGATGTCCTGAAATGTTTGGTAGCATTGATGAGCTTTGTATCTATAAGAAATTGGAAATAGGAAGGAACAGGGACACCTTTTTACTCCTTTTATTGAATGTTATAGAAGGAAATCATGCTATGTAATAAATTAAAATAGAAACATGCTCATTTATTATAATTATCTTATTTCTTGTAAATTTTTATTTCTTCACCTTTAGCTATCATCTAATTTATTTTCATATGTAGCAGGTTCCAAACAATTATGAGACTGACTTGATCTTTCCAATTATAGAGAAAGCAGCAAATTTGGCAAAGATCTCATATGCTAAAGCAGACGACATTACAAAGACCAATCTTAAAGTATGATTTCATTTAAGAGATTTTATTTATTCATTTGATTAGCATGTCTGTCCCTTAATCTGTTCTCCTTGATTATCTGATGATAATCCTTTTCATTTTCCTCTTTCTGTTCCAGGTTATTGGAGATCATATGCGTGCTGTTGTTTATCTGATATCAGATGGGGTTTTTCCATCAAATATCGGCAGAGGTTATGTTGTTCGAAGGCTCATAAGAAGAGTTGTTCGAATTGGTAGGTTGCTAGGTATAAAAGGCAACGGGCAGGGGACTGTTGAAGGAGCTTTTTTACCAGTACTTGCTGAGACAGTGATAGAACTTAGCAACCACATTGACCCAGATGTGAAATCAAGGATGACCTATATTCTTGAAGAATTGAGGAGAGAAGAGCTGCGGTTTGTGCAGACTTTGGAGAGAGGAGAAAAGCTACTGGATCAGTTTCTGTCTAATGCTTTATCAAATGGAGTTGAAAATGGAAATAAGCCTTGTCTGTCTGGGAAAGATGCGTTCCTTTTATATGACACCTATGGTTTTCCGATAGAGATAACAGCTGAAGTTGCTGAAGAACGAGGGGTTCACATTGATATGGAGGGATTTGATATTGAAATGGAAAATCAAAGACGTCAATCTCAAGCTGCTCACAATGTAGTCAAACTTTCAGTTGGAAATGAATTGGAGCTTGGAAAGAGTGTTCCTGACACTGAATTTTTGGGATATGACACTCTTTTTGCTAGTGCCATAGTAAAAGGTCTTTTGGTGAATGGTGATCCAGTTACACATGTTTCTGAAGGCAGCGATGTAGAAATCATGTTGAACAGGACACCATTTTATGCTGAATCAGGTGGTCAAATAGGAGATAATGGTTACCTATACTACATAGGAGATGAAAGTAGCAAACAGAAAACAATTGTGGAAATAAAAGATGTCAAAAAAAGCCTTGGAAATGTCTTTGTTCATAAAGGTACAATAAAAGAGGGGACAATTGAAATCGGCTTAGAAGTTGATGCTGCAGTTGATGCAAAATTGAGGCAGAGAGCTAAAGTATGAGCTCAAATTCTTAGAATTGTCTTTCTGTTTAGCTTTTTTTCCTCTTAACATGTCACATTGGGGGAAGGGGGGTGCATATTTCAACATGCTGCTTATGATATAAATTCAGGTTGAAAATTATGAAGGTAGAATGGTCAGAGAATTATTCTTCTATATGGTTCTTTAATTTCTTTTGTTTATTCTGGCATATATTCATTTGTTAATACACATTTAGTAATTTCATCATCATAATAGCTACAGATTTCTTCTATCTGTTAATTTTGTTTGTCTTTCAACTTTAATTATATGTTCTAAGTGATTCTGTTTCTTAATTTAATTTCTATTATAATGTAACTTTGCAATTTCTTTTGATGTAGTTCCAGCATTTGGCAATGTGCACCATAGCCCAGTAAGAAGTAGTCATATTTGGTCTTCACATTTTCCCCCGTGTTTTGTAAAGTTAATTGAATAGGATAGATGAGATGTTTAACTTGACCTAGCACTTCAAATTTGGTTGCCAGGCTGGGGAAAGTAAGATCAATTTCTCTAAGCTGCATATAACATCTTGAAGTTTTCAATTTGGTTGCCAGGATAGTTAAAATATGCTGAGCCAATTTTGTGATATCAAGTTTTCAAATGTCCTTACTGAACAACTGAGCTTGGGCCTGTGTTCTGTCCTTTCGGATGCAGTGATCACTAATATCAGCTGTCCGGTATAGATATTGCTCAAGTGGAGTTCTTGTCCCAGGAGACTGCAATAGATTCGACAAGATAAAAGAATTTCTAACCCTTTGTACGAGCTTGTGCAATGAGTGTGAATTTCCTATAAATGAGTTTAAAATAATTCTCTTAAATTTTCAAAACTATAACATTTTTGAAGGCCCTGATTGAAATGCCTAGAGCATGGAGCCCTTCGACCCTAGATGTGACATCTGTCATGATGACTCTACTTGATAATTTTAACTTGCTTAATTATGTTTGAATGTTTAGGTGATGTTGGTGCAAGATTTGTTTGGAGTCTGCATGTAAAAAACATATGTTTCTCTCAAAAGAAAGATATTAAAATAAATCTATATCAAGAAATTGTAATTAATTTTACGGCAAATTTCTATGCTGGTGTGTGCCAACAGTTAGCATGGTGTGGTGCATTTCATGTAGATAGTGTCTAGTACCAGTTACAAGTCAGTGAGGGCATGGTACGTGGTGCCTTGCTTGTCATAATTTAAGAAGGTGCTATAAGTTCAAATCTCTATTTATTAGTTTGCATTTTATATCATTCTTGTTCTTTAAATCTAAACATCTGTTTAAGTCTAAAAATCTTATATGGTCCTAACACTTTCAAGGTGGTCTTGTATAACTTGTCTAGATGATTAATTGAACAAAATAAAATCCTCACTTCTGATATCATTAACAAATGTTGGCTGAATTGCCCCATTGTCAAGTTCCATTTAAACTAGGAGATGAGCCACATGATGTTACACATTTTTGTCTGATGTAATTAAGTGGTTGGGCATGTTGTCCGCGTGCTACTTTGCAATCTTATATTAGTTCATTAACTTATGTCTCTTTTCTTATGTCAACTTTTCTCATTCTTTTAGGTCCACCATACTGCAACTCATCTACTTCAAGCTGCCCTTAAAAGTGTCATCGGCAAGGAAACATCACAAGCCGGTTCCCTGGTAGCCTTTGACCGACTTCGATTTGATTTCAACTTCCATCGTCCACTCTCTGATCATGAAATAATGGAAATTGAAGTATTGATAAATCAATGGATTAGTGATGCAACACAACTTCAAACAAAAGTGATGCCTCTATCTGAAGCCAAGAAAGCAGGTGCAATTGCAATGTTTGGTGAAAAATATGGAGAACAGGTCTGAGTTTCTTGTCCACTATTTAATTCTACACTCACTGTTGAAGCAAAAAAGCCAAGATGATGTGTTTGCTCGTTCTGTGATCTCATATGCTGTGTGGTTCATGAAAAGTTTACTGTGATGAAAAAGGAGCTGGTCTGATTCAATGGAGTTCTTCTATAAATGAGTTTTTTGCTCAACCCATTGCACAAAATCATTCTGTTATTTGTAAATGACTTTTTGCTCATTATGATCTGCCTTAACTGATTTCTCTTTGGGCTGGGGGGGAGAGATTGTCATCTTCTTTTTTTTTTTTTTTTTTATTGAATCTCTTTGGCTGCTGAAGTATAAGATGGTGTTATGTAGGTGAGAGTTGTAGAGGTCCCTGGTGTATCGATGGAGCTTTGTGGTGGGACACATGTGAGCAATACTTCAGATATCCGTGGCTTTAAAGTAATTTCAGAACAGGGCATTGCATCTGGAATCAGGCGTATTGAAGCTGTTGCTGGTGACGCTTTTATTGAATATGTCACTGCTCGGGACAACCATATGAGAGATTTGTGCTCCATACTTAAAGTATGTTTTCCTCAAGGCCTTCATTAGCTCATCTCATAATTTTTATCCCTTGGTGTCTGTTTACCCTTTCAGAGCTGTGTTCCACTCAACTTTTTTCTAGTCAGATGTACCTGAAAGACGAATGCAGTTCATTATAACAAACCTTGCGATGTTTCTTCCTTGTCTGGACTTTCCAAGTCTGGGGGAATTTTAGGAGGCTGTTCCCTTGTTGCATGAGCTTAAGATGCAACCATTGAGTTAGATCTCCTAAGTCTTATGCGTAAAGCTGTCTTTTCAAGAATTTGAAGCCAATCTTAAAGAGCTGATGCCATTTGATTGTTATAATATTCAGCCCAATATTTCAAGTCTTGCTATTGGACCCTATATCAGAACAGGTCAATGTGCTAAATCACACCCTATGCCAACGCATGGTATGCTGTTCGAGTTAGCATAATATCTGTACCATGTGGTGGAGTTAGCATAATACCGGTACCATGTGTCAGTATGGGAGCATGATTAGCCTCTGCACCTACCAGTTTTCTACCAGGTTGTTACAGTACCTCTTGTGTCAGCCAGGCTCAGTCAGTAAGTATTGATTCAGCTCAATTCTTCCATTACCTACTCAACTTAGGGCTGTGCCTCATAACCATCCCCATTTTGATGGGAAGGGGCTCCCCTTGGTGATGCTTGGGGCAATCTTCATGGTGTTTGTTTCCCCTTTCTTTAAACAGTGAGATACTAACATAGAAAGTAACTTTGTCTCAATGACCAGCATTGATCATAAATTAAGGGCATTTCTTTCAATGTGTTATCACCCTATCCATGAATTATCCTTTTGTGTGAGAGTTGCTAAGTGGAAGGGAAAGAGAGAATGGGGAAGGTCCCAAGGAAAAATAGTTTTTTTTTTTTTAATCAAAATGGTTAAAATGTCGATATACCTTTGGCTGCGGCTGAGAAACTCTTGAATCAAGCTGTCCATTTTTTTTTTCTTATGGTTTTCTTTGAAAAGTTACAAGCCCTACTGCATCTCCGGTGCTGTTATATGGTCCCCTGGATTCCTTTAGAGTACAACTATTACTTTCTTTGGTTCATGAGTTACATTCCATCATTTTTTTTCAAGGTAAAAGCAGAAGATGTGACCAGTCGAGTGGAAAACATACTGGAGGAGCTAAGAATGGCTAGGAATGAAGTTTCATCTCTGCGCAATAGAATTGCAGGACTGAAAGCATCAATGATTGCAAGCAAAGCCTTTCTGATTGGAAGCTCAAATGTCAGGTGCTGTTAAATTCCTATTATCTCTTATTTTCTTTTTCTATCATCACTGACCTGATGAAGAGCAAAAACAAATTGTTCTCTAGGGTGGTCATTGAGAATATGGATGACATGGATGCTGATGCTCTGAAGAATGCTGCTGAATATCTTGTGGGTTCATTGAATGATCCTGCAGCTGTGGTTTTGGGGTCATGCCCAGGAGATGGAAAGGTGAGCTTGGTGGCTGCATTTAGTCCTGGAGTTGTTGGAATGGGAATCCAGGCGGGGAAATTTATAGGAGGCATAGCTAAACTTTGTGGTGGAGGTGGTGGCGGCAAGCCAAACTTTGCCCAAGCTGGTGGGAGGAAGCCCGAGAACTTACCAGATGCCCTGGAGAAAGCTCGAGCTGAACTCATCAAGGCTTTGACTGAAAATGTAAGCTAAACTGCAATTTGAAGGGCTTTTTGATTTCAGATATAATCCTTTGAATGCATCAAAATCTTGCACAAACAATAGCCTTCAAAAGATTCGATTGCTTTTTATGAGGTTTCACAGCAGAGGATCATGTATAAATTTCCAGTGCTAATGTGCTGTCAGATACAAATTATTGGAATGCTCAACTAAATTGTCCACCTCCACCATTCCTTTGATTTTGTAAATACAAAATCTATTTTCCTTTTTGTAGTCAGTTGTATATGGAACTGTACAACAACAGATCATAGAAATGTATTGTTATCACCAAGAAAAAAAGTCTCTCTTTTATGTTATTACCCATCTGGCTGTTAATGGATGGCTATGATATCTTAGAGCTAAGTTATAGAATATTAGATTATTGAAAAAAACTACTGGCTAAATTGGTTCTATATCAGAATTTACAAAAAAAAAATAAAAATGGAGATATATGTGTATGATCAACAGCCATCATTTCAATTCATGTTACCTTTACAATTATTATGGTCATCAATATTGATAACTCATGATTTTGTGGTAATGTTGTCTTATTTTAGCAAGATGGATTCAAATCGACTCCTCATGATTCCACCAAACAAGATTGTAGACAATGAAGATGATTGATTTAAACCATGGTGCAAAGGGCTTTGAAAAAAAGAATAATATTATGCATATTCATAATATGATACCATTTACTCAATTACTATCTTTGTTAGTAATATTCCCTTCAGATCTTATGTTTTTGATGTGTAATAATCATATTATGTTGAAGCCATTGAGTCAGTTATCATATTTGCAATGTTCATTATTTATTTTTTATGGTATTAAGTGGTTTCTGATAGCTATGGACATTATGCTAATGGCTTTTTATACAAATTACCACTCGTGGATTATATATGTATTGATGCTTTGTATCTAAACTTAAAAATGAGTTTAGAATAATATGACATGCTGTGAAAATGCATGTGTTGGCTATATGAAATATTTGTGGGTCCATGGTGCATATTTATGTTTTCATATGCATAAATTGTTATTGGATTACCTGTTGGATTATTGATTGTATATGACCCGCATCTACGCTTGATTCAACAAGCTTACCGGGGAAGTGGGGAGCAATCATTGATGGCCCAAATTAATGGGCAGAGAACTTTCTTATAGATGTAATTCTCAAAGAGTTGGAGGGAGAACTTTTCGTATTGTGGTAATTCTTGAAGTCTTAGAGGGAGATTTATTCCCTCCCTCTCTCTGGACCCCCATCGCCAACCACCCAACATGGGATCTTACTCAATTATTTTCTAACAATCAGATTTGATTGTTGAATTATATATATATATTTTTTTGATGGTTCTTGCTTTCATATCATTGATGTTGATAAAAATTTTATGTTGATGTTGACATTAGTAAGGGTGTAAGACAATAGCACACCAACTCCCATTACATTGCAGCCATCAAGCATAAATGTTAGCTTTAAATTTGTTTACCTAGCAAGAATAACACGTAAAAATACTTTGCAACTGGAAAAACATCTAAGAGAGAATTTGAATCAACAAAGAAATGTATTATTTAGTAAGACATTTTATAAGTTTCTTTTTCTTTCTTGATTTGTTTGAATGGTTTGGCCAGAGATGAAGCTTTCCCTTTTTTTTTTTTTTTTCCCTTAAAAAGAAACTTTCCTTCCTTTTATAGGCACAACTAATGAATAAATTATGTGCAAGCATCAAATGTTAGGAGTACTCTAAATTACTTACTGAAACTTTGCCACTTCTGAACAAAAGGCCTAAATTATTCTACAAAATGTTTTCATAGTTTCTAGGGTCTTCCATGAGTCTCAAAAACATTTAGGGCCTCTTTCATATATTCAAAAGAGAAAAAAATATGCGAAGTATTTGGTGACTGTTGACCAAATGAATCGCACTTAGAAATTGCCTGGCATTAACCTAATCCCTTCATATTGCCCCAATTTTATTTTTTCTGCGACATGAGATTTGGTGAATTGATCGATGATATCTACGAAATCCCTGCCGTATCTATTTATTGCGGCAAATCTATGCACGAGATCCCCAGAAATAAATGCTATTATATCTTTGAATTCATGAACTTTCCCAAAAGTTAGAAACGGAGTTGATGGAGAAAAAAAAAAAAAAAAAGCGCGCGCGCAGCCAACGGCTTCGAGCCAACCATGTGCCCAGCGATCTGGGTAAAGGAGACCACGTGCATGCCTCCCCTTAGATTCCCTCGACAACCGCGCCGCTTCCGATTCCTGAATTGACCATTGCACCCCTCATCCTTAAAACGAAGAGCGACCCGCCCTCGTAATTTTCCTGAAAGTGGTGGAGGCATTCTCGTCCTCAGAACTTATTGGCGCGCTTGGATGCGAAATTTGAATCTCCGCGGCGTCCTGGTCCAGCCGCCGAGGGGCCCTAAACCGGAGCGGAGAAGGATAGTTTTGAAAAAATTCCAAATCGCCTAACCCGCCAATGCCCTAGCTTTTAACGGTCGCAATTCCCTCCCGCTCCTTGATTTATAGATCAGGACCTCAGATTGGTCCTATTCCTGCCTCTCTCTCTCTCTCTCTCTCGTCCGAGATCTCAAATTTTTCGATCCTTCTCGCTCTCTCTCTCTCTCTCTCTCTCTCTGAAGGAGAAGAACGCAGGGATGACTTCCCTTTCTCTACCCTTCTTGGAATCGGGATGCAGGCATCACGCCTACAGCAGGAAGCAGAAATCTTTGGGCCTCCTGTGTTCCAAGTAATCTTTCCTTAAAAATTCTTTCCCCTGATTTTTCTTCCTTTTCTTTGATTTTTTCCTGATTTTTTTGGGGGTGGATTCTTGTAGTTTCGTGAGCTTGTATGACCGGGATGATGTGGAGTCGGTGGGTCTGGATGATGCGGCGAGGAGGCTGGGTGTCGAGAGGAGACGGATCTATGATATCGTCAACGTATTGGAGAGTGTGGGGGTGAGATCTGGATCTCTTTCTCGTTTCTTTGGAAAAGATGACATCTTGATCCAATTTTTAGGTTTTCTTATTCGGATTTAGTAAAAGAATTGCTTTTGATCTGATTAGGTTCTTGCGAGGAAGGCCAAGAATCGGTATTCATGGATAGGCTTTTCAGGAATCCCGAAAGCCTTGGATGAACTCAAGGTTTCGCCATCTATGCCCCCATAATCTACACATCCTTCTAGATTATTAGAATATGGCGCCAAATTCTTGTTCCTTTTGCCCTACAATTTGAGTTTTTCTCCCCCAATATGTTTTAGGAAGAGGCATTGAGGGAAGAGGCATTGAGGGAGATGCTTGGCGGTGACGCTCCATATATGAAAGTAGGTCAATTATTCTCTCTCTTGTTGGTTAATAACATCAAGAAATTTAGATTGGCTTTCGGTGCTCCTCACGATTCTCGTTGATTCATTTCTATTTATTCTTTTCTCTTTGGGGAAGGAAGGTTTTGGAGGATGAAGAAGATGACAAATTATCTAATCAGAATGAAAATTTGGGTGACTACAAACTGAGCCCAGCTGCTGCCAGTGCCAGTGCTTCATCGTCTCTGTGCAGCGCTACTTGCAAGGCCAGATCTGGTATTATTCCCAATAATACTTCAATCCTGTTTCTTTAGCATACAATTTTATAATGCATGAACTTTTGGACTCTCTGAGATCTGATGATGTCGTTCTGCATTTGATCTGATGTGAATGCCAGTCACGGACAATAGGAGGGAGAAATCGCTGGGCCTACTCACCCAGAATTTTGTCAAGCTCTTCCTTACCACAGAAGTAGGCCTACCACTACCTCTATTCCATATATTAACAGCGCTCGTGGAATGCGTCTCTCTAATTTCACTAATAATCCGTCCTATCGACAGGCAGACACAGTCTCGCTCGATGAAGCTGCAAGGTTGCTGCTTGGTGATGGTCACGACTCATCTCAGATGAGAAGTAGTAAACCTTTCTGCCTTCCTTTAATATTTTTCTCCCTTTGATTTCCCAGTCTTCTAACTCAAGTGACCGATCATCTCATCTTAAGACAACAATGCAGCCAAAGTCCGGCGTCTGTATGACATTGCAAATGTGCTTTCTTCCATGAATCTCATTGAGAAGGTACTATTTTGAGCTGAAACAACCATACTAATCTAGCCCAGGTAAAAGGAAAAATAAAAATTCTTACATATTTTCTGCTCGTTATATTGGGTTGGGTTCACAGACACAGCAATTGGAGACGAGGAAGCCAGCATTCCGATGGTTGGGAACCAAGGGAAAACCAAAGGTAGATAATGATGTCACAGTTGCTATACCCTCAAGTACAAAGCAGTGGAACAAAAGAGCTTTTGGGAATGACATTACCAATGTGGACCAGAAGAGGAGCAAGTTGAATGCCCCTGTTGATAAGAAGCTCAGTAAAACATGCTTGAGAAATGATGATGATTTGAAGGAATGCAATCTGACAGCACAGAAGCAATTACAGAGTTCCAAGGGCGGCTATGTTTTTGGGCCTTTTAGGCCAGCTGGAGCAACGAAAAGAAGTGGTGATGGTGAGGAGAAAGGTGGGAACAAAGTTCAGGACTGGGAGAGCTTGGCCTCTTCCTTCAGACCACAATATCACAACCAAGGTTTGCTCAACAAATTCCTCCATGATTTAAATTGACTTTGCCCCCTTCTTTTGTTTTATTCTGATCTTACAATCTTGGTTCTGTTACAGTTTTGTGATTACTTTTGCTTATTCTCTATAAATAATAATAAGTTTCCTTAATAGAAGTTATTATCTTGCTTGTTCTTCTAGGAGAAAAAATCTAGGTGGTTTACTTCTGTCTCTGGTGCTTGTGCCAATAGGATTGGCTACATAATGAAACTAGTGTTGTTTCTGTGTATTCTTCATCTTAATTCAATTGTTCTATGCTTCAATATCTGTGTCCAGATGTGTCCTCATTGGCTCTATTCCTTCATACTTTGGAGCTGAACTTTAGAACTCTTTTGAAGATTACAAATTTACACTTTCCAAATTGTATTTTTGGTTCCAGGAACTTTAGAAAAAATTTCTAAATTGTTATATATATATATATATCATTGCATGAAATATGAAATTGAGTGCAAATCAACACATTTGTTTTTCTGTTTTCATGTACTTTGTGACATTTTTTCCCCATGCCAGCTTAATCATCTTCATGTCTTAACTGGGTATTGATTGTACAAGTCATGCTAAAATATTTCCTAGTCCGCAGTGTGAACTTGGAGAAGATGAGAGAGATCCCATTCACATTAGATTTCCAATACAAACATAGGGTCTCTGTATGAGTCTTATATAGTGTCAGACTTATAATATATTTAACACCCCCTCAAACTTAGGATGAACTAGCAGAGAATGTGGTGAGTTTGTGAAGAAGTCAAAATTTCATTGCTGTTTGAGATTTAGTAATGAGGTCAACAATTTGAAGTTTATAGCTTGTGAGCTTTATAATAGTGTTGAATGTAGTGGCGGTCAATCTCAATATGATTTTTTTTCTTTTAGGAGAGAACTTATTTTTAGTTATATGTACGACACTTTGATTGTCACCATAAAGTGGCGTTATGTGTTGTAAAATAAACACCTGTATCACCTGATAATCTTTATAATCAAATAATCTCAGCTATAGCATTAGCCATAGCACATTGCTTTGCCTTTGCATTGGATCGGGTGACAATGTTTTGCTTTTCACTCTTCCAAGAAACGAGAGGTCTCTTAGTAAAATGGAAAAACCTGTAGTAGAATGGCGATTAGTTATGTCATTTGTGGAATCAACATCAAAATAAGCACAAAGAGTGAAATCTAAAGTAGATGGAAAAAAAAGGCATGTGATTTAGTGCCTTGAAGATATTGAAGGACCCATAAAGTGCATTATAATGAATTGATCTTGTAATTGCAACAAACTGATTTAGAACTTGAACAGCATGTGTAATATTAGGTTGTGAAACTGTCAAGTAAACTAGGCTACCAACAATTTGATGATAGCATATGGTTTCAGATAAAGGCTTCCCATCAATAAGAGGGCTTCAAATAAGGCTCCATGGGAGTAGCAACAATATGATCAGCTGATCTTGCATTCGAAGAGCAAGGCATTTCAAGCCCAAGAAAGTAATGCGGACAACCTAGATCCATCATCTTAAATTGATGACGCTATCGATTCTTTATCATTGGAATTGTTGTGGGATCATCATCAGTAATGATCATGTTGTCTACATAAAGTAGTAAAATGATTGATTAGTGGCTTGAACAAACATCATAGAATCATTTGCACTATAAAATATCTTCCATGTAACATGAAGGTAGAAAAATGCTTAAACCAAGCATGGGGGTCTTGTTGAAGACCATACAAAGCATGTTGGAGATGATAAAGATGAGGTGGATGTTGAAGGCTAGGTGGTGTCTCCACATTTCTTTTATGACATCGCCATGAAGACATGCATACACATCAAGTTGGAGAATTGACCACTGATGAATTACTGCAATAACAAGAGATGTTCGAAAAGAGGTCATTTTGGTAATTTAGGCAAATGTGTCCTCATAATTTCACACTATTGAGAAAAACCATGAGCCATAGGTCAGGCTATTGTCCCATAGATCTGTCTGAAGGGGTTTTCATTTTATGCACCCACTTGATTTCTTCCCAATTGAAAGAAGCACAAGATCCCATGTATGTGTTGACTGAAAGGCAGCAGGTTCTTCATTCATTGCTCGTTGCCACTTTCGTAGATCAGCTACTGCATAGTAATTTTTGAGGCTCCTAGATAGAGTGAAGATTAGAAAGTAATGCATGATTGCTAGAAGAAAAAACATCAGTAGTGGCGCCCATGTAGTAGTCAAGATGTGTTCAATGGTGGTGTTCCCTTGAAGGATAGCTAAGAGCCCCAGAATCTGTTTAAGAGGAGAAACATGAACCTTTTGGGCTGATGAAGATTATAATGTAATAGGTGTGGGAGAACTATTAATAGGACGTGCATTCTGAGGGTCAACATCAAGAGCTATTGTAGTAGCTTCATCAACAGATGGCTGAATGGAAGACCGTGTGTTTAAAGGAGAAGCGGATAAAGATAATGAGGGCACGAACTCGCAAAACATTATAGTAGTTGTGCCATGAGGAGTGGAAGAATTAGGGAGCTGCACATAACATGGAATAAATCCATCAAAAGAGACATTGGGAAATATAAAGATGCATAGCATAAGGATCATAAGATTGATAACCAATATCATAATCAAGAAAAACACGCATTGATGAAAGAGGTTATAATTTTGTTCGCACATGAGGTGGTAAAAAAGCAAGGCATGTAGATTCAAAGATGCATGACATGGAATAATCATGTGACTTGCCATAAAGTCATTCAAATGGAGAAATAAGATTTAAAAATGGTGAAACCAACCTGTTAACAAAGAAAATTGCTGTGGTAAAAAAACAAGGCATGCAGATTCAAAGATGCATGACATGGAATAATCATGTGACTTGCCATAAAGTCATTCAAATGGAGAAATAAGATTTAAAAATGGTGAAACCAACTTGTTAACAAAAAAAATTGCTGTGAGAGTAATTGTTGCGAGAGTTTGTGTTGGTGTGTATTAGTTCTATATCCACCATGCATTAGGTAGTTCTTGAGTATTTATATAAGATCAAGATATTTAAATAATATCTTCTTGGCAAGCATTTTTATGTGAGGTATTGAGTTGTTACAAATGATATGAGAGTAGACGTGGCCCATGACCCATGTGGACTAGAGGATAATGTATATGGGTTCATGATATTAATGGTTGGTGTTCGTGACTGAATTTAGATTCTAAGCTTAGTAAGGATGTTGAGGCTTAAATAAGATAAGTATGTGAGAGCTCATGCTAGCATATATTTAATTTTATATCAATTATATATCGAGTAGATTTTGAATACTTATATAAGGCTAAGGAATTCAAGGTTTTTCGAGTGTGGTTCTCAATCATTACAATTACAGTTCGAATTACTTTAGCTCAAAAATGAAATATTGAAGTAGAAGAAGCAAAGAGGATGTTGTTTAAGAATATAATGATATTTTTGCTTAATAATATTATATTATATTTTTTTTGCGGGTATAAAATTGCTTAGAATGCATTCCTTGAGATGTCAAAAAACCATAAAATCCTTGTGATACAAACTCCTCCATCATTAGAATGAAAAATTTTTTATGGGTAGCAAATTGACATTGCACCATAGTGGCAAAATCAATATACATTCAATAAATTAAAATGTTTATGAAGCACATAAATCCAAGTGAATCTAATAGAATTACCAATAAAAATGACATAATAGCAATGACTTCCTTGAGATTGAGTTGGAGCTCAAAAAGTGCCATAGTACTGTATTCATGCTTTGGAAACGGTAATGCAAGATGTTAGAAATAATGTAGACCATGATGGATTGGATGTTGGATCAGGTGAGATTCAGTCACAAAGTGAAATCCAAAGTTGAAAAAGAAAACTCTAGATCTATGAAATAATGTAGTCTTTGTTGAGATCGGTGAGGAGTTTCAAACATTTGAAACTCTGGTGAAGGGCTCTGATACCACGTGAATTCAGAAAAGATGAGAGAGATGTCATTCACCTTAGATTTCCATTATAAATATAGGGACTTTGTATGAGCCTTATACAGTTTGAGTCCTATACATGTATACGTCCAGCACAGAATTTTTCTCCATGCAAAAATCTAATCTTTAAGATTTTTGATGGAGAAAAAAGTGAAACAGAGATTGGACTGCTGTCATGGCAGATGTGTGGAGGCTAACATTAAGGAGCTACTCTTGACGGAAATCTATTCTAGTGTCAATATCTTTGCTCTAGTTACATATGGTCTATGTACCCTGGATTTTAATCCCTTGCAACTCATCATAAGTTTATTTATAATTATTATGTTATTTTATTTGACATACTGCACTCAAGATATTATCCTTTTGAATATATTGTACTTGTACTATATTTATAATCTATTTCCAACACACTAAATCCACAAATTTAATTCTTATAGTGTTTGCTTAAAGATATTTGTGCAAATACAATCGTTGGTAGTACTTCTGAAGGTGAAGAAATGAATAGATCTGTTTCATTTGATGCTTGCCTATTTTCAATGAAGGGGTTAGCATCTACTATTTGGTTTTGACTGATTAGAAACCCAAGCTGACTTGCGGCCTAATTTTTTTCTCTATGCTACTGATGGACGAAAAGGATCCTCCTTTTTTCCATCTATTGGGAGCGTTAGGTTTTCTATTCTTTCTCCAGGGACAATCTTCCTACTTGCCTTTCAAAGTTACTAGGTTTTTTCTTTAGCATAGGCTAACAGGAAAACAAAAGCCTAAATATGAAAAAAAAAAAACCCTAAAAAACATAGCATGAGCTTTTCAGGGCAATTATAAAGAATAGAATGGTCAAATAATGTTCTTGACATTCATTTGGATGTGTACTCAATATTGGGTGGGGGTGAGACGTATATAATCTGCTCATTCAGACTATTTGTAATTTATAATTGCAATATTCTCAAAGTTGAAATGGTTTCCATGCGGGGATTGCATTGTCTAATCATTTGCCCTATGCTTCTTTTTCTGCAGCACTGAGTGAACTTTTTGCACATTACATGGAGGCATGGAAGTCATGGTATGTAGAGGTTGCTCAAGGCAGCAGTAACCTACAACAGCCGTATAAATCAGTCATTAATCAACTTTTGTGAAACAATCCTGACCCCTGCTGTTCTGTTCATGCTCACATAACCCATTGATGACCTGTACAATGATTTTTATTTCATGAATACAAGTTGTGGGTAGAGATGGATTTGGGTTTTGCAGTATTCTCTCAATACAGGAACCCAGAATGCTGTCACTACAATTTATATATAGTTCATTTTTGGTGATTCTGCATTGTAACTTCATCAAACTTGATTATTACATTCGAATAGCTACCTTGTTTTCTTCAGTATATGAGTTCTCCCCATATTATTGAAGCACCAAGTATATAAATTTTGGAAAGTTCGCATTGGTAAACAAGAGATAAAATCAGGAGACTAGTATTTTGGAAAGCTTTATTGCTTAGTGAACTGAACTGAACACCTGACGGGCAAAAATTGGAATTAATCGCTTCATCTATATTTATATTCATTTGGGCATTATCTTTCTCTTGCAGTACTCTGGAATTACCCCTTGCTAATATTTATCACTAAAAGGATCCACCTTTCTCTGTTTCTTTCATCTTGTGGTGCTATTTTATTATCATTTAAATTAAATAAAACTTCTCTTAATGTGGTCATGGCCCTTTTGTTGTTTGAGACTTGTAATCATCAGGCTTAGTCTTATGCAAGATGGGTTCTGTGAATTGAGGAAGACATGCTTTTGATAAAACTTATTCTTCAGGTTTCATGGCTTGTCAATTTTTCCAAAACAACTTTTATGAAAAGCAATTAATAAGCGCGTTCCTGGAATTCATTTATTTTAGTATTTTTGGATACCCAGAGTCCTAAAGCTATGTGATATAGTGGCCTCTCAAATAATCTCCGTGAGATTCGTAAAAGGCTCCTGATTTCTTTGCCAGGTGAAATAATTGGCCCATGGATTGGAATTAATGAAATAGCTAAGGTCAGTGCAAACATAAGTCATGGTCCGTTGCCTAGTAGGTCAAATTATCTCAGAGCGTTAAGACCAGATAATACCGAGGCTATGCTAGGAAAGGTTAATGAGTTGTAGCAACAATGACTGAACAGTCTCCAAAAATTTGAAATGCTGGATTTTAACTGTAAGAATAGCTCTTCAGAAACATTACTTTATGGGCTTGTTCTAATGCCCGAGTCCGTTTTTCTAGACACCAAAGAAATCCATTTAGCAGGACAGCGAAATGTCCCTGAGTTTTTCAGATGCAATCAGTTCAAAAGTACGTCAGGAACCATAACTAGTCTCCGTTAAGTCCAGCAAATCATGATCCACTGGTTTCTCAAAACAAACGCTATTTCTAAACGGCACTAAAAAGTCACCTTGGCTGCTAGCTTCATGGAACACTGGAAAAATCAGAAGGTTGCAATAAATCTCCTTGAGGCCATAAATTAGAACGTTGCAGAGAAATTTGCAGAGTAACCTTCCTTGAAGCAACCAAAGAAACAAACAATAGAAGTATTGATAGCCATAAATCTTGCGGTACATCTTATTTAAGCAAGTGCATATTTAATGTAAAATAATACTCGATTGCACGACAATCTCAAAGCTATATAAAAATCATTCTAACAATTAAGCAAGCAGAACATAAAGAGGAGCTGCATGAAGATTCAGGTAGCTCAGATCCACACACTTTATTTTGGGTCAGCAAAGAACCTATTAATAGATGGCATGATCTCTGGGGCTCTTGTGCGAAGGAATTTCCTGAGACCATGTTCTGCATATTTTTCACCCTCAGCATAGTTTTCCAGCACACCTGCAGTCCTGCCTTCCTTACTGACCCTGTAGTAGTCAACCAGAGAAGCATGAATAATGACTAAATCATAACTGATTGGAGACTGGATGTGATAAGAAATGAATTTTATTAAATGCATCACACCTCAGTCAGCAAGATGGCTAGTTTGAAAAAATGGGTTTTGTTTAGGTGATATGATTTCTAACATAAGTCACACCCAACCCAACCTGTGTACCAATCAGGTCTAAGTTAAATATTAGATGAAATTATGTTAAACATTAGATGACCCAGCCCAACCTGATCCAAGCTTGCCTAGTATGACTCAATCCAAAAACCTATGGCTTTGGAATCTCTAAACCCTATATTATTCACCCCATTGCCGAATTTAACTTCGTACATTGGGTACCAAGGCTATTTTATTTGCAGGTTGAACCTTGTTCCTCTCGAAGATATTGGTAGAAATCCACATTGCCACCTTTTTCTAATTATCTCTACTTGTCACTCATATTGTTATTAATTTCCACTCTAAAATAATAAAGGATAACATAAATTTTCCTTATAAAACAAAAATGGATGATGTACTTTCCTTACCATGCATTGGACTTGAAACTAGATCCAAACCAGCCCAAACTCTAATGCTTGGGTTTGGACTTAGCTTGTGCTTGATTTTGACCTGATGAGTCTATAAAAAAATTTCATGGACCCACCCAGTTGGTCAATGGGTTTGATTGAGATTAAAATCATGATACAAAAGAAAACTAGGCTGGATTTGCATCATGCTTGCCCCAATTTTGACCTGGTTGTAGGCTAACTTGTTGAAGCTTTCTTGATGGGATTCAAACACAACCAACTTGCCACATTAGAGTTTGCCCTTAACATAATTATCACACTCAAAGACTGTTCAAGTCAAATTGGCAAAGAAGAGCTTCAAATATGATTCTGTTCAGTAACCCTAAATTAAGCATAAGATCTCTCATATAAAAAAGCTAGGCTACAAAAGACAAGCCCAAATTAACAGATCCACAAAGCACCAAGTCACTCCAAGTACTGACATCTCCCATCTAAATTGAAGATATAATGCTAGTCTTTTAAAATACAAGTGAACAATCTTGGGCAAAAACATCCATTGGTATCCCAACAAAGCCCCTAGCATGGGACAACAAACATTAGAAAATGCGAAATGAATAAACTCATTGCACTAAGGATATATACATCCTACAAACTGGATAAAGCACATATAGTTGTGTCATAGAATGCAAATACAATGCCATTCCATTCCATTGTCAGCAGACAACCAGTTGAAGACCTTAAAAAAATCATTTGTCATAGGCATCTTACCATCAAAATGATAAAGGAAAGCAAATAAGCAGGGCACCATCATTCGAGTAACTATGATCCCTAGAGTCTGCTAAAAAGAATAAGATCATAACAGAAGTTGATGAAGGTGTATTAATAGTATCTTGGTACCAGGGTTTATGTGGGGGGACGAGAAGATGTGTTGGTGTTGTTTTTGTTAAAGAAAAAAAGAGAGTGGAGAAACAAAAGGAAGAGTTAGATGGATGCTCCCTTGGTTGTTTGCTGCATCCAGGGGGAAAGGAGTGGGTGTAGGATGGAAGAATGGAAAAAAGGGGTCAGGTTTAAGAAATTTTATTGTTGCAAACAAGAGCATGGGGGTTCTTGCCCCAGTACTTTTGTTTGAGACTTGAGGGATCATGTTTTGATTTGTAAGATTTGTAAGACGATGGTGTCAGCTATAACCATTTCTAAAATCCTACCCAAAAACTGGTTTCCAAAAAAACTTGAAGGAAACATGTTTGGATAAAATATGAATTGGCGACAATAACCAATTAAACATCTTCTATAAACCTTAGATAATATCATCATATTCCTATCTAAATTCTGTTCTCATTTTACAAGTTAATCATTTTCTGTTTCCATGAAGGCCAGAAGCGCAAAATATGATCCCAGAGCATGTTTTTTTGTTGGTAGGCAAAGCTTCTCACATACGCTAAACACAGGTATTGTGCAGAACATAAGCCATGAAAAAAGGGCATGATTCCATTGTCCTCTGGCCAAATGAAGCAGATTTTTTTTAAAAAAGAAAGAAAAGAACCATCGAACAATTTCCATGTCAATTTGAAAGCACCATTAACTTCTAAGCAAGGCAGCAAGTGTATGAATACATAACAATAAATAAATTTTTGTACCTTTTCCAAAATACTAGATACCTTTTGAGCTTAGCTATTTTCCATTCTAGATCAGGAATCGTTTTGATCCCATGACCTAAATATTAATCCCAACCCCACAGATTCAGAGCTTTGAAACATCCTCATCAATCAACAATCTAGATGTTTCCATCAACTTATCTCGAAGAAGAAAGACATAAAATTTGTTTCAGAATTCTTTTTAATGATTTGAACAAAAACCATGTCAATCCACCAACAACCATAAGCAAACCAACACCATAAAACAAGCATCATACCATCTGCACTTTGTAAAAACAAATAAGGTCCATCCCTTATTTTTTTAAAAAAAATGCAGTGCCATTTGGCTTCTAACAATATTTACATCCTCCATCTAAACGGTGGTAGAGAGGACCACCAAACAATCAACGGATTAAAGGCGGACATATGCATCAAAACGGAAAAAAACGATGGATGGATGAACTCCAGATCTATCTGCGACCGGTTACACAAGTTTGATCCAATCCTATTTACCAATTTAAGCTGGTTTAGATAGCAAATGCCGATAACTTAATAGATCAAACTATAACTTACCTAACTTCGGGGTTGATGCAGATGTTGCGGACCAGCTGGAATCCACAAATGCCCACCGCCGTCCCTACCGCTGCAAACAGCGGATACACCTACACACAGGGTTATTGAAAACAAAATCAGTTTTAAATTAAAAATCTGTGGAGAGAAGAAGATGGTTGATGGAGATTTGGATCCAGATCTAAAAGTACTGAAGGGTAGAACGTGAAAATAAAAGAGAGAAGAAAGAAGAGAGGGAGAAGAAAGGAGAGGAGGATCAGGAAGCTCACTTCCGGTCTCAGCCATCGGTTAACGGTCGAAGCAGACGCCATGGTAGATGGGCGACGGACCGACCGAGAGGGCGAGGCTGCCGCGGCGGTAGAAGGAGAAGACGGGTTGGCGGACGCGAGAGGAGATGGAAGGTCGAGAGCCGCGTCCGATTTATTGAGGGATGATGCGCCGACGTTACCCGCGTGCTTGACATAATGGCGGTGATGCCCTTCGCTTCGTCCATTTCGGTGGGCGGCCAACGGAACTGACGGCCGCGCCCGTGGTCTTAGCACGCGATTGCACGTCGCACCTAAAAAACGCATAAAGAAAATGCCTAACGCGTTCATCCTATAGCTTTTAATTCCCCGAACCATGAAGAAATAATTGTTGTTTTACTCTTTTACATTAGCTACTCTATGCCGTCTTTATTATTATTATTTTTTTAAATAACTGTCATGGCCTTAAAAAAATAACTGCCTTGGCATCAGCCGTTAAGCCACGTGTTTGTGAGGGTGGGCACCTGTCAATTTTTAAATTTTTCATGAAAATTTTCTTCCCTCAAATAAAAATTTGAAGGCTAAATTATACGGTCAACTTGTAAAAGAAAAAAAAATAAATTATGAATACATATAATATTAAAAAAAAATTTAGTAAAACAATATATTAATTATTTAGTTTTTTTTTTTGGTTTTTTTTCTCCTGTTCACTAAAAGTTTTAGCTTCACCAACGAGTATCAGCATTCTAGCAGACGGCTTCCTAAGACTTTTTTAAAAAAAAAAAAAAATTGACACTTCTCAACTATAGATTGAAGATTTTCAAAGCTACTATTGATCTAAATTACGATCATAGCTGAATCATCTTTTAAAATGATACCTTTTGCTAATAATTTATTTATTATTGAAATATAAAGTAATCCAATATTTAAACCATATGGAGCTGTGGTCATTTTAATAGAAGGAATAAATTATCGATAAAGGAGAATTGTTGGAGCAACTTGGGAACTTCTAAAGTGATCTCGAATCATAAATCCTACTTCAACTAAATTGGAATAAATTAATTATGGTCCTAAAGGTTAGTGACTACTTTCATCTCAAATGCCAGAGAGTATAGGTGAAGGGTCCTTATTAGGTCGGAGAAACTACATAAACATATGAAGGGCTATTGGCTATATAAGTTGCATAGAATCTTTTATTTTAAAACAGTTCCTTGTTCCTTTATTTTTGAATGAATCATATTAAATAAATAAAAAGGATTGTAAGAAGAACATATGGAAGGAAAGAAGCTTCTCTACAAACAACTTATAAGCTTGATAAGATAGCTCCACCATCTTTGAGTTGATGATAGCAGCCTATCCAACCTTATCTGCTATTAATCTAAAATTAGTTATATTTATTAAAATTAATAATAAATTAATCATAAATGATTAGAATTAGATCCTTAGTGGTAGAGCTTTGTAGCACACAGTTGGATGGCTATTATATGTCCATGTCTATCCTTTGTTTACAATCCATGCATGTAGCATCTAATAAATTCTTTTCTACCTTTCAAATATATCACATTTGAAAATAAGATACAACCATTCAAAAGCCTATTTAGTACAGCTAGTGGCTCTTCCTCAACAATAAACATTAGAAAGGAGAGCAACAACGTTATTAAAGTACAAAGCTTGTACAATAAAGGATTTAAGACTGCAAATGTATCGACATGTAACTTTCTCTCTTTTGACACGATTTGTATTCAAAAATCTATATATTAGATCGTGTTTGAAATTAGATCCGATCTAAATTTTAAGTTAGATTCAAAGCTTATATTTTTTTAATTTGATTCGAATATAATTTAGCTCAACTTATAAACTTCAATTATTTAAATATTATTTTCTTTTATTTCAATTAATTATCTTTATTAATTTATTGAATGAACTCTAATTTAATTTAATTATTTTTATCATCTTGACAGCAAAATTGTCTCACTTTTTTTTTCACTTAATTATATCAAAATATTATATTTTATTATTTATTTGATGAATTTTTATCTATAATCTCTTAACGATATCAATAAATATTTTAAATATCATAATTTATAAATTTAAGAATAATTATTTATTTGGATAGAATTTAAAATTTTTAAATAAAAATTTAAGTAAAAATTAGTTTTTTTTTAAAAAAAATTTTCTTTCAAGTATTTAATGAATTAATATTTAACTATTAATTAATAAATTTTTAATATAAAAAATAATAATTAAATGCTTGGTATAAACATAAAAATTGAGTCGGTTCCGTCTCCATCCTAAACCTAAACGTCTTAGGTTAGGCTGGAACCAGTTGACCGCCCAACGCGCGCCACATATCAAGGAGACCGTGAGGCTGGCGGCACCAAACCAACCACGTTGGGCCGTCTCTTCATCTACCTTCCTGCCCCTCCTCGGTTATCCTCCCTCCTACCGCCTTGCGCCGTCCCAGACCTCCCTCACGCATCGAGTCAACCTAATCATGGCCGTCAGCCGCCTCGCCTCCTCCTCCTCCTCCTCCTCCTCCTCCCCCCTCTCTAAGCTCCTTCTCCGCCCCCTCTCCGCCTTGCCTTTCTCCCGCCCCTTCTCCGCCTCTGCCGCCGACGACCGGACCGTCCTGACCATCGAGACGAGCGTCCCCTTCACCGGCCACAAGATCGAGCCCCCCCCCCGCTCCGTGAACACCACCCCAAATGAGCTCTTCTCCTTCTTCCGCGACATGGCCCTGATGCGCCGCATGGAGATCGCCGCGGACTCCCTTTACAAGGCCAAGCTCATCCGTGGCTTCTGCCACCTCTACGACGGCCAGGAGGCCGTCGCCGTCGGCATGGAGGCGGCCATCACCAAGCGCGATTCCATCATCACCGCCTACCGCGACCACTGCATCTTCCTCGGCCGCGGCGGAACCCTCGTCGAGGCCTTCTCCGAGCTCATGGGCCGAAGCACCGGCTGCTCCAGGGGAAAGGGTGGCTCCATGCACTTCTACAAGAAGGACGCCGGCTTCTACGGCGGCCACGGCATCGTCGGCGCCCAGGTCCCTCTCGGCTGCGGCGTGGCCTTTGCTCAGAAGTACTCCAAGGACGAGACCGTGACCTTTGCCCTCTATGGTGATGGGGCTGCCAACCAGGGGCAGCTCTTCGAGGCCCTGAACATCTCGGCGCTGTGGGATTTGCCGGTTATCTTGGTGTGCGAGAATAACCACTGTGAGTGCTAGTATTCAAGCCAGTCTTTTTGCCATCCGTGGTCTTCCTTGGCTTCTGATTGTGTGTATGTGTGTGTTTTGTTTTGTATTTTTTAGATGGAATGGGAACTGCCGAATGGAGAGCGGCAAAGAGCCCTGCATACTACAAACGTGGTGACTATGTTCCTGGTCTTAGGGTTAGTAATGAAAATTTAATATTTTTATTTTTCCTATTGACATCTGAAAGTTATTGCAATTAAAGTTTATCTCGATTGCAGGATAGGTATTGATATCTGTTGTGGTTTTCTACCCTCATCATGCTATTCTTATGCTTGAACTAATATCTTGGATTTTTTTTTTCCCTATTGACATCTGAAAGTTATTGCAATTAATGTTTATCTCGATTGCAGGATAGATTATTGATATCTGTTGTAATTTTCTACCCTCATCATGATATTCTTATGCTTCAACTAATATCTTGGATTTATTCACATATCGTCTATCTAAATATGATTGTGTTGTTTACTGAAAAATCTTGTTTAAGTTGCTATGGAAGGTCACGAGTCATTTTGGTGCTGCTGAAATTTTCTGCTGTTTTCACTATGTCCTGGTAGATATAAGTAAAGAGGTTCATTTGAGAGATCCTATTGCAAATTGGGGAATGACTGTGGAGAGCAACAATAGGGATGAAATAAGAAGAGAAAAATATTATTTGCAAGGCTATCAATTCAAATTTGACAGTTGCTATGAACTCTGGGGATGACAGGGAAGGGAATGATAGGAGGAGAAAAGAATGGCTGATTGAGATGAAGATAGGCAGTGGTTATGTGAGGTGATATGTGCCATGCTTCAAGGTTACATGATAGAGGCCTGTCTTGCCTTGTGGTAAAGAGTAATGTGGCCTAAGGTTGAGGTGTAGTAGAAATTCTCACTTGCTGTAGCATCAAAATTGGCTCATGCTATGGTCCGTACTAGTTTGGCTGTTTTCTAGCTATGACTTTGTGTGGGTTAAACTATGGTCATATTGATTTGGGTGTTCTGTAGATATGACTTTTCTCCTGCTTAGGTGCTGTGATTACTTATATTATAAACTCTTCATTGATTATTGAAGTACAATAAAAGTGCCTTTCATCATTGAATCTATCAGAAGAGGACAGAGATCATTGAGACTGACAACCATTCAATTTGACACTATATTGATATGCACTACCATTTCTTTGTATATAATCTACTAGGAATCTCGCAAATTTATCCGAAAAGATTTGTCCAATCATGCTTTTTCACCATCTTCTAGGAAAACTCTTGGTTTATGAGCTGTCATGAGTTTGAAGGAGCTGTCATGCTCATTGTGAGTCATACTATGTATGTGTATATAATTTGATAGTCATATATATTATGCATTACATCAAATATAGAAGTGTCGTGGCTTATTGCATTAGCATATATCAACTTTTGGCCTTGAGCCATGGGTAGTATATCTGTTCCAGACACTTTTGCTGCTATGCACAATGTGTGCTCATGCATCTGTATTTTGTCTGGCCTACTATTGAATCTGGTGCTTATTGTATTTCTCTGATTGAAGGAAGGCATTGTACATAGAGAGAGAAAGAAGATTACTCAATGACAGGGTAGCAAGATAAGAGTAAGAAGCAACAATAAAAAAAAAAGCTCTCACAGTACAATAGAGAATGGAACCAGAAATGTAATTCAATTCAAGATGTCCCTTACATGCCTTTTTGTAGTTGTAGGGACCTTGAAACCGACCTACCAATATGTTCGCATACTTTTATTGCTAAAAAGGTAAAAGAGTTTGACAAATAAGGAAAAAAGATATTCTTCATGATATGCTGGGTTTGGACTTTGTGAAAATATGAAAAGTGGTTACAAAAATAAAGAATAATACATATAATGTCTCTTGATTGGATAAGATCTTTGGCTGGTCTTGATGTTGGATCCTTCTAAATATATTTAGATTTTATTGGTACTAGCAATATTTAATTAGATCTTCAAGATTATATCTCAATTTATAGCAGCTTTCTAAAACTGACTTAGTCTCAAACCCAATATCGAATCCCTTTACTCATTTGCTTTGTGTTTGACATGCATGTTGACCAGCTCCATGATATGATGGGAGGACTGATGTCAAGGTTATTTGTCAAATATGTTAAATATTTCCCTTCAAATTCATTTCCTTTTAGATTCTCAAAATCTGTTTTCTTCAAGGCTTTTATAGTGGAATCTATCTTGAATAGAAGTATAAAGTATAGACTATTCTATGTAGTTGCTTAACAGTAATATATAAATTTCTCATGTTTCATTTTCTGTTAGGTTCCAAAAACCATTAATTAACAGTCATGCAATTAGATTAATTTAAATTTTTGCTCTTGCCATCACATCTGTAAAGCATTAAAGATAGCCTCTTGTTCATTGGCTGTTAATTTACTTCATACCTTTGGATTTTAGGAGGAAGTTTTGTTCAATTTGATATTGTCTGACAGTCATCAACATGATGTGGAATGAAACAACTCTTCATAGGAAATAAAAATGCTTGCAAGCAATCAAAGACATATATTGTGCAAATTATGTTTTCTTTCCTGAAAAGTTTCCATACAATGAACAACTGTTGGGTTGTATGAATCTGATAATGCTTTTGATTCCACCTTTTGTGCGGCAAATTGTAGTGCATTGATAATAAGTGATTTTAGTCGTTGCTAAGTATTCTTTTCCTGCAAGACTGTGAAAGAAAGTTGAATAGTTTCAGATGGCTTGCTTACTCTTCATGCTCACTTCTAACTCTTGGTGATGTAGTCTTGCAGAATGAACAGTTTCAATGCCATTATATAAAATGTTTAACTTATGTGTGTATATTGATGGCCTTTTGTTTTGCTTTCCTAAATTTTCACTTTTAACCAACACCAATAATCCCCTTGTTTGGCTGTTTGATATTTGAAGTCTCATCATTTTTTTCCCTTCAAGAAAGCTTCTTTTAAGTAGTTTACAAAGAAAACCATGTAAAAGTGTCCACTGTATGCTTTATGGAAAACATTACACTAAATTAATAAGTGGATGCGTGCTTTAAATATCTTGCTAATATTTCACTTTTTATAAGAAGATAAAGCTGGATTGTTTGAGCAATAACTTTCTTGTTTTCCTTGTTCATGTGATGAGGACTGGTTTGATCAGAGTGAGCAAAATTTGCTTGCAATATAGTTTTATGCGCTAATATAATTTTTCTTTGGTAGTGTTGCATGTATTTGACTCATTGAGCAGATTGCTGTCATCAAGAAAAGTACAATTTGGCAGTAAATTACATATTATAAATATTAGTTCTTAATTGCCAATTATTTATGCTTGTCAGTGATGTTCATATTTTTTTCCCTTTAAAACAGGTTGATGGAATGGATGTTCTTGCTGTGAAACAAGCTTGCAGATTTGCTAAGGAACATGCTCTTAAGAATGGACCCATTGTGAGTGTCTAAGCAGCCTCTCATTTTATTCATTCTTCATTTTTCCTTCTGTTTGCATTGATACTTATTTATATGTAGAATAACAACTTGACCGTTGCATGTGTTCCTGTTATTCCAAAGGTACCGGACTACTTGAATTTGGGCTGAACTATTGTATGCCAAAAATAATGAGCTGACTACCAAAAATTAACGTCATAAAAAGAAAAGATCACCACAAAAACAGTTAGAACCATGAAGCTCCTTGATGCATAACCAGTGCACCTTTCACTTCTATCTGGATTAGATTTGTTCCACCTTGTTAAGATGCATGAACTGATCTGCCAATTTAGGTTTCTCTTTTAAATGATAAAATACATATTAATTTTCTTGAAAAGTTGAAGTTTATTTTTAGCAAAATAATGTGCATATATTAGATTTGTTAGCCTTTTAGTGCAAACTTAAGTTTACTTTTTTTTTTTTTTTGAGGAAACTTGAGTTTCCTTGTTATACTTGAAAAATTGTAAAGAAAAGAATGGAAACGTAAAAGTGATCATTTAGATATTGGCAAAAACAAATGCAAGATGTCTACCCAAAAAAAAAAAAAAAAAACAAGTGTGAGATAATATGTCCTCTTAAATTTGCTAATTGAATGTTGATATGATGCCATAACTAACATAAGTACTTCGAGGAAAGAAATGAAGGAGGCTGATTCTCTAGAGAGAGGAGAGAAGGGAAGGAGAGACAAGAGAGAAGGGAAGGAGAGAGAGGAGAGGGAGAATGGGGAGAGAGTAGATGTACCTTTGGCGATCAATGAAGATGACCTTGATGGGTGATGGATGACGGATGAGTCATGAAGAGTGGGCTTTGGCGAAAATATAAGGGACGACAAACAATGGATGGCGACCGATAGTGAGAGCTACGACGAGGGAAGAGGGCAGCAAGTGGTGGCGAGTTTGGTGGAGGAAAAAGGGCGATGAACAAGCACTGGGTGAACAAGACTTTCTTTGCATGTGGGAGAGATGTCAACGAAAAGGCTAAACTAAAGATGAGGCCTTTTTGCAGTTATTAAACAGGTTGAGTTGGATCGAACCCGATTTCGAAAGAAATGTGTAAAAATAAATAGAAACAGAAAATAATAAACACAAACACGATTAAAGTAAATACTAGCTATTTCAGGGAATGATAAATATTTATCTCATAAAATAAACACCAACATATGTAGAATAAATAGGTAGCTTGAATTGATAAACACTTCATCTGGATGGTAAATAAAAACACCGAAGAATAAACAGAAACTACTTTACATGTGGTGCATAGAGAAAAATGAGGCGCATTTGTAGAGATAGGATAGACGCGACGTACAGCCAATGCCTATGCGCGTGTTCAGCCTCGAAGTGCCTCATACCTTATGGTGCACAAAATACCACATTCCTGATCTAATAGTTTTTGTTTATTTCTGTCGCGTTTTTATTTACTACTTAGATTAGGTGTTTATTGGTTTAAGCTAGCTGTTTATTCTAAATATGTTGATATTTATTCTGTAGGATAAATGTTTTCCGTTGCCCCTGAAACAGTTAGTCTTTACTTCTATATTGTTTCTATTTAATTTTTATGTATTTTTGTTTATTTCGTCAGAATTTTTTTTTAAGTAGGTGAGAGTGGTTAATGAGTGATTTTTTAGCTTTAAAATCTAGTGGTTGGGAAGGTGATCGAATTTAAGCTTGGCTACATGCCAATGTAGGCAATTCTATCTCTCTCTCTCTCTCTCTCTCTCTCTCTCTCTCTCTATATATATATATATATATATATATATATATAAAACAAGGTTTAAAATTCTGTCAAGATGGGGGTGTTGTAGTCGTCATGTCCTCTTATGAGAAAACGGGACTGGGATAGTGTAGCATAACCCAACTATTCAGGAAAAAAGAGGACAGAAAGGAAAAAAGAGAAAAGAAAGGAAGGAAAGAAGGAAGGGAAGAGAGAAGAAAAAGAAAGGAAAGAGGGAAGGAAAGAACGTAGAAGAGAATTGAGGATAAGGAAAAAGCAAAGAAAGAAAGAAAATAAATAAAAAATTAAAGAAAACTTGAAGGGAAGAGAGATGAAGGATACTGGAACGCTTTATAGGGATGGTCATTGGAACATGGTGGAATAGTGGGGCGTCCTGTTTCGTGAAGTAACTGAGATGCTTTCCTCGCTTTCCTCCCGCACGATATAAGACCTTAATTTATACTATTATTAAAATTGCATATCTTGTTAAGAATGTTAGTTTGATAATTTTTTGATGTGACCTGCTGAAACATAGATTCTACAGCTTATAAAATACTTGTATTCTTAGGCAGATTCTTCCTGCTGATCTCTTTACATTGGTGATGTAATAGTTTAATCTGCGGTACTTTGTTTAATCTCGAGTATCTTGTCTCAGTGATATTAATTGATTTGTTTTATATTTCTCCTCTTTGTCAATATCGATACTTTTCTTTTAATATTTCTACCAAATAATGGACCTTGTCCTGCCTAATGCTATTGTTCTCACTTTTCTTACATGCTTGGTTATGTTTGGTTTCTTTGGAACTTCCCTTTTGCATTTTGGTTAGCCGTTAGAGACTTAAAAGATACTGTTTCTGGGTATTCAAAAGAGTTGCATATTTAATTTCTTGCTTTTAGAATTACTGTATCAGTTGTGCTCATTTTTTCCTCGGACAAGGAATTCAACTCACACACTGATGTATGATTGTTTTCCAGATTCTTGAAATGGACACCTACAGGTACCATGGGCATTCTATGTCTGATCCTGGGAGCACCTACCGGACCCGGGATGAGATCAGTGGCGTAAGGCAGGTTGGTTGATTGTGAGCAGCAACTAGTAATGGTTATATTCATAGAAATTCACTTTTAAGAAGGCTAATTGGGGTATGTCATACAAATTGGCAGGAGCGTGATCCTATTGAAAGGGTCAGAAAGTTGATTTTGACCCATGAGATAGCATCTGCCTCTGAACTCAAGGTATTTTAATCAATTGAATTAGTTACTTGTGGTTCCAGAATCCATTAAAACTGCATCTTTAGCTGAAGGATAACTTAGCATTATCTGCATTATTGTGACGTGTGTTCCTTTAGACTTATTTCCTCTGACTGTTTTGTTATCTGTAGGATATTGAGAAAGAAATTAGAAAACAAGTAGATGAAGCCATTGCACAAGCGAAGGTTACTACCGTACTGGGCTTTATTATTTTCAACTTTAATTATGTCTTGCCCTTTAAGCTCATCATGCTTATGTTCTTCACAAGTTTTCTCCTTCACCATTTGCAGGAAAGCCCGATGCCTGATCCATCTGAGCTCTTTACAAATGTTTATGTCAAAGGTTTTGGTGTTGAGGTAAATTAATTTCCATCATTTAGAGCATGGCTTTTCTTGGCAAGAGAGCATGACTATTGATACATTTTAATTCTGATAATTTTCAAGCCTTCATGTTTTCCATAGAGGCCCAAATTTGTACTGAAGTATATTAGAAGAGTAGCAAGCCAGCTGTACTAGTATTTTAGATCTCATGCCATTGTCCATTAGTGCTAAGGATGAATCTGTGCATCCAAGCAGCCACCTAGCTGTCTAGGGTGTTAAATCATGATGATTTCCAAGCCTTCATGTTTGTCATGGAGGCCTAAATTTCTACTGAAGCATATTAGAAGAAAAGTGGGCCAACTGTACTAATATTTTTGATCTTGTATCATTATATATCCAATATTGCTAAGAATGAATCTTTGCATCCAAGCACCCACCTCGTTGCCTAGGCTGTGGTGATTCCGTCTCGCAATGCCTTGGAGTTTGACAGCTTTGTGGAAAAGCTTAGTATAAGCTATCTGGTTCTTTCTCGTGTGAGATTCTAGTCCTGGTCCTCGCATATTTGTATTAGCACATAGTGGACTGGAGCGAACCTTTTCCTATAAGGTGACTTCTGCACCAAGCTTGTCATGCATTGTCTGTGATTGGAAATTAGGATTTGCGTATCTTTTGCTGTTGTTTATTGGCAGCCTGGAGGATTTTATCTTATGTTGAACTATTATGAGGTAATTGATTGGAAGGTTGGGAGGGCAAGCAGTAACGTTGATTGCTGTGTTATGCAAAGAATATTTGAACATTATGACCGAACTGCATTTGTTTATGTTTCAGGCGTTTGGTGCAGATAGGAAGGAGGTGAAAGCTGTTCTTCCGTGAAGCACTGCATGAACATTAAGCAAACACCCTGGACCTCAGCAAGGAAATAAGTCTCAGATGTTCACAAAAAGAGGAAAAATAAAGGTGGATGGCTAAGATTCCGTTATATCTTTGTGTTCTCTACCATTCAAAGTCGTTTTGAAAAACTCGTTGCATAGGACGGCTCTGTTGTGTATTCAATGAGAAGAATGAATTTTATTTTTTAGAGGTCATCACTTGCAAAGATATGGCTTGCTTAAATTTATGGTGATAAAATTGGCAGCCTTGCATAATTATTACATTTCATGCCATGCCTGAAAGATTTATTCGGCCGAACCATCCATGTTTTTGGAGACGTTATTGAGGAACTTTGCTGACATCAGTCTAATCTCGCTTGATCCCTGCAGGTGCCTGAATAATAATAATCTTATTTTAAATATAGAAACAATAATTTGTTAATAAATATATTTTGTTCATCTTTGATTAATGACAATATTATTTTTTTTAAAATTAATTTCTGAAACCAAGTAAATGTAGTTAAGGAAATGCGATTACTGGGAGTAAGCTTGATTTAATTCAATAAGCTTGATTAGGTATTTGTGTGTGAACTTGTAATGCTTGTGTATATTGTGTGACAGAGGGACCTTCGTACGAGAAAGGACGCTAATTTCCACGAAAAAAAGACACTAATTTGTGTATGGTATTACAAGGTCCCGCCGAATGAGCTCTAAGCTTGGTTTCTAGTATTACTTGTGAATGACACTCTGTAGTCTGAGGGCCTAATTAACAAAGAGGGTTGATTAGCTATCAGAGTAATTGTTTGCAACTAACGATAACTGAATCAAGAAAAAACTGAGAACATAGGATGGGGTACGGCTGTGGCCTTCTTTTCCTCCTCTAAGTAGGCAAAAAGAAAGAACTGAGATAAATTTTTAAATCCAGGTTATGCTTAACATCAGTGATCATTATCAGACATTATAAGGCATTTATCAGCGCATTTGAATGTCTTTAAACCCGAAGTATCAATATAAAATATTGATACTAAGGTATAAGGTTTTTGCTACTATACTTTTCACTTTATGCGTAAGAAACCATATGTTTAAAGGTACATGCATACGACAGTATCATAAATGATTGAAAACTTTGAAAGGAGAAAGGAGGTTTGAATGGTGGAGTTGGAGATCAATTTCTTAAAAAGAACCTTATAGAAGTCCTTTAACATTTGATCGAACTTGGGATGGGTGTTGGAAAAAATTGAAAACTATGTGACATTTGATCGGATTTGTGATTGGATGTTGAAAAAAAATTAAAAACTGTGTAATTGGATGCAAGATGGAGTTATTATATATATTTCTCACTCCAAATATATATTTTTAAATATTTTAAAATTTTGAAATATTTAAAAGAGTTTTAAAAATAATTTTAACTCGTGTTTTCTTAATTTTTTTTAAAAAGAGAAAAAAAAGGAGAGGAATAATAAGATATGATTGGAGATCGTAATTTTTTATAAGAGTAGAGATAGAGATTAAAATTACTATTTTGATTGAAAGTAAGGTATGAAAACTTGGAGAGAGGAATGAGAATATATTCATAACTCACATCTAATATTTACATGCCCTTAATGCCAAAATATAATAATAATAATAATAATAATAATAATAATGCTAAGAACATCATGATTGCATTTTTAGCATTTACGCTTGGCCATAAACATAAACTTTAGCAGTTTATTAGCTACGATGGCACATCATGGGCGATGCTAATAAACAAAGCGAAAAGATTCTTCAGGCCGGTCGCATGTGGTCGGTCACCTAAAGCAAGCTCTTTTTACTGGTTCCGTAGTCCCAGCAATCCATGTGGTACAGCCCATCGCGAAAAGCATCAAAAGCGGAACACATCAACTTGCTCACGAATCCTCCCCCACCAAAAGAGCTTCGAGGAACGTCTCGAAGCGAAGAATTACCGCAGAGAGAGAGAGAGAGAGAGAGAGATTCGTTTTTATCAGTAACCATCTGGATTCTTTTACGTAATATCAGTCAAAACGGACTCTTCTTCCAGGCTGCGCGTTCGCCGTTGCTGCGTTCGACTTCAACAAAAAAACAAGCATGCCGTCGTCGCTAAATCCATAGATCAGCCGTCAATAGAGAAGTTACGACTTTGAGATCTATGTTCTTGTAACAATCATGGTTTCAACGGTGATACCTTAAATTTAATATCATATTGAATAAAAAAAAATATTATATGCTTATAAATTAAATTTATTTACTATTCATTAATTTTAACTTAAATTTTTGCATGATGTAATTTCGATCCATTAACAAAGTTATTTGAGGCGTTACAAATGGTATCAAAGCCGATCCGTGTGTGTGAAAACTGATGAGCATAAAAAAAAATTAATATGAAACGGTGGTAGAGTTAAAGCGGTGTAAATAGCCTTATAAGACCAACAACTGTTCGGAATAAATTTGCTAACTTGTGGTGTGTTAACGCGTTGCATTACGAGGAAAGATTGTGATATCCTAAATTTATTCCCACATTAGATAAGAAAGAAATGTGTTATATGCTTATAAATTAAATTCACTCACTATTTATTAACTTCTATTTAAATTTTTGAACTACGTAATTTTAACTTGTTAACAGAATTAGAGTCGTAGATGGGCTTAAAGCGTCACATCAATCATGCTATTATTACTTTTGAGATCGACAAACCAATGCTGTAATGAACAGCTATTGCCTATCATGTAAGACTAGTAGTCAAAGGTGATGATGCATCGAAACAAAATACTCTTCTAGGCTGCATGTTTAACTAATTGCACCGTTCGCCTCAGAAAACAAGTGGTGGTTGTTGATACATCAACCATCACTTGCATGCATGCCTTGAGGTTTTGACAACCTTGTTAATGTTGTTGTCCCACAACTGCTCCTGGCCCAAAAATATCATGGACCTTTTTCTGGAGACGATCAAAGATTCCATACATCAGCGCCGTGAGGATGATTGTTGAGGTCAAAGAACCTTGTGAAAGCAACTGCGAATTGGAAGTGCGAAGTTCGGCAATTTAAACACTTGAGAATTTAGATTTCACTGAAGTTTGTGGCAAGAGGGAAGTGGAGAGGAAATAATTGACGGTCTGAAGGAAAACCACATGGCAGCTACTGATAATTGGGAGAGGCGTAAAGTGAAGGTGCAAAAACTTTTCAATGAAAACTCTACGGAGGTGGTGACTGGTCCAAATCAGTCCTGCTGAGAGCCATGAAGGTTCTCATTTTGGATCTGCCAAGGGCCCGGGAAAACTTGGTCAGTTAGGTGTAATCATGATAAAAATGCAAGAATTTAATAATCATGTACTCAAGATTAAAACTTTCAATTTCATATTAATTTAATTACATACAAAAATATATAAAAGTGCATGCAGCTCAAGAGCACGAATGCCTCCTCATATGCTACACTGATTCTTCCTCTCCCTTAATCAACTTTATATTATTATTCGGTAGAGCCGACAATCCTTTAACTTTTTATATAAGAGATTAGTCAGAGTTAGAGTTGAATTAAGATGTAAATGGGGATCAGATCAGAAAATAAAATACTTATAAGTTATTAAGGAGGTCAAATAATCAGTTCTTTCATTTCTATACCACATACTCATATATACTAATCATTAAGATGGATCTAGTTCCATACTTTATGGATCATTTAATCTGAATTACATTCAATTTGCTTTTGTAAAGCATAAAAATAGGCAACCAATGGTAGCTTACGTTAAGTTTAAAAATATTATAAGAAGACCCCACTTTTAGTTTTTTTACTGAAAACAAAGCTGAATAATAGAAGTATGGAATTACTTCATCGATCACGCAAAGCTTTCCAATATGCAACAACAGTTCACTCTAGATGAAGGTCTGGAGGCTCATGGTTTTCCTTTTTTTTTGTTTTTTGGGGGGGGGGGTGGGTGGCTCTGCAAGACAGAGGTGGATGTTATGTTACAGTCATTTTCAACTTATCGAATTGATGTTTTGTTAACCCAAATTCAAGGGAAAATGTATGCAGGTTAACTAGTTTCTATGGCCACCCTGAAGCTACGAAAAGAACCTTGGGCTGTTCTTAGAATGCAAATTCCTTGGCTGTGCATTGGAGACTAACAAAATTACAAGGTAAGAGGAAAAGATTGGAATGGTGCTAAAAGATGCGGCAAATGATGGCTTTCATAGATGCTTTGAATGAATGCTTGAAGGATATTGGATTTATAGGGTACTGTTTCTCTCGGAATAGTAAAAGACTAGCAGAAGAAAATGTAACAAGGTCTGGACATGACAGTAGCAAATAAAGACTGGTTTGCTTGTCTGCCTAGATCTCTTGTAAAACACTCAAATTAGTAATAAATCTGTTCATTTGCTCATTATCTTTGATCTAGAAAATTCGGTCATAAGCGAAAAGAGGAGGAAGAAGTGTTTCAGATTTGAAGGTTTGTGGTTATGCTCAGAGGGATGTGAACAAGTTGCTAGTGAAGCATGGTAATCTAGCACATCCAAGTTGAGCATGCAAGGAGCTATGTATAAGATTAGAACGAGCCAAATCAATTCGATGCAGTGGAATAGGCATGAATTTTGTCATGTTCAGAGGCAACTACATAATTTAAGAGAAACCATAAGGCACCTGAAACTGGGACCAGCTTCAAAGAGAAGGCTTCATGTGGAGGATAAGGTGTTTAGAGAGCTGGATGAGAATGCTATGGCAGCAGTGTTCCAGGAAGGACTGTTTGAAAGATGGGGATAAAAACACATCTTTATTCCATCAAAAGAGCTTCACAGAGGCGTAGGAAAAATAAAGTAGAAGCCATGCAAGACGAGCAGAGGAATTTGCAAACTGATGAAGGAAAGGTAGAAGAAGTAATAATTAAGTTATTTCAAGAATGTGTTTAATTCTGCTGGACCAGGAAACATGGAAGCCATCCATGGAGAAGTTCACCAAAGTGAGACCATAGGAATAAAGCTTTACTACAGGAATTCAAAGCAGAGGAGATCCACCATGCTACATTTCAATTGCTCCTACTGGATCCTCGGCCCGACGATATGCCTGCCTTGTGTTACCAAAAATTTTGGCACCTTGTCAAAAATGATTTCATTCATGCCTCTTAAAATTTTTGAATAATATTCATTGTCTTTCTAAAATCAATTATACTTACATTGTTCTTGTTCCCAATGTAAGTCAAAAAAAATCCCTTAAATAATTTCAATATAGACCTATGAACTTGTGCAATGTGTTGTACAAAATCATATCTAATGTATTGGATAACAGGCTAAATGGGGGTTGCAGGAGATTATTTTAGAAAATAAGAGTGCTTTAGTAGTGGGTAGATTGATGACTAATAACATCTCGGTAACTTTTGAAATGGTCCATTGTTTGAAAAATAAGAGAGCTAGGGGAGAACTTTTGGCCCCAAAACTGGACACGAGCAAGGCTTATGATCATGTTGCATGGCCTTTTCTTGAGAATATGATGAAACATCTAGGCTTTGCTGAGATATGGGTTTCTCTTATATTATGACTTGTGAGTTTATTATATATTCTGCCATGATTAATATGAACCCAAGTGTTATTTTAAACCTCAAGGGGTCTTCAACAAGGATACCCCTTTCTCCATATTTGCTTCTACTAGGTACCGATGGTTTCACAAAACTAATGAGAAGAGCACAAGAGAAACAAGCCATACATGAAATGTCCATCCTCCTTTTCCCTCTTTCTTGCAGACAATGGTCACCTTTCTGCAAAAGGCAACTCATAACAAAGTCAAGAAATTTTGGAGTTTTTACATGCAAAAGGGGCCTTTGGACAGATGGTTATTATTGAAAAGTCAGCTCTGACTTTCTACATCAATACCCCAAGAGTAGTTCATGAACAATCTCTGGCATGCTGCATTTGGACAGAGCAAGGTACCATGAAAAATATTTAGATCTTCCAACCGTTGTCAGTAGATCCAAAAAAAAAGTCTGTGGGAAGGGATCAGAATGAGTAAAAAGAAAGCTAGAAGAAATTAGTATCTCAAGCAGGCAGGGAGGTAGTAATCAAAGCGGCGACCCCAGCAATTCCTACATATGATGAGCTGTTCCAAATTGCCAAAAGCTTTATGTGAACAATTAAATAGCTTAATGGGAAAATTTTGATAGGATCATATGAAAAATGGGAGGAAGATCCATTGGATTCGACGGGGAAACCTTTGCGAGTCAAATAAATAAGGTGGCACGGGATTTAGAGACTTGGAAATTTTAACAAAGCTTTGTTAGCAAAGCAAGGTTAGACATTACTTCAATGGAGACCACATTATTTTGCAAGGTCTGCAAGACAAAGCATTTCCCTAATTGCTCCCTCTTAGAAGCTCTATTGGAACATAATTCACCCAATTCATGTACAAACATTAGGAAAGTGAAGGATATTTTGGAGGCAGGAGTTCAGCGGCAGGTGCAAAATAGTGAGTTTTTTCATGTTTTGAGGGTCAAATGGTAGCCAACACCTAAGACTTTCCAGGTAGTTTCTTTCTTCGTAAGTTTGTTTAATTGACAGAGACAAGAGACAATGGAATAAGCTACTCATTAACAACATATTCTTGCCACATGAAGCTGAAATTATCAATAAGTTTCCTTTGAGCACCCAATTATCAGAGGACCGTTTGGTGTGGCATTTCTCACCTATAGAGGCCAGGTCAGAGTGCTTGTCATTTATCATAAAACACAAAAAAGTGACTCTTTAAGTGCAATTCTATCTCCAATCCAAATGGCAGCTCATCAAAGACTTGCTATAGGCTCATTTGGAAGCTCAAGTTACCGATAACAAATTGAAGTTATTTTTATGAATGTCAAGTATAACATTCCAAAATAATCCTATATTGGATGGAAAAGGAAAGTGTTATGTGCTTGTAACTTAAGTTCACCTGCTACCAATTAACTTCCGCTTAAGTTTTTGGGTCATATAATTTCGACCTACTAACGGGTTAATTGGACGAGTAGGTGGGCTTGAGGCATTGCAAATGGTATCAGGGCCAACCTGAGTATGCGGAAGTGGCATGCAATGAGAACCTTGCATTATAAGCGGGAAGATTGTAATATTCCCAAATAGTCTCATATTGGATGAAAAAGAAAAGTGTTATATACTTATAATTGAAGTTCACTTGCTTACTCCATTTGAGTTTTTGGGGTATATGGTTTCGATTTGCTAACGAATTAATTGAAGCAGCAGATGAGCTTGGGATGACAGAATCCTATCTACAACGTATAAATTGGAATAAAACGTTTGATTGTGGAAGTTTGTTGTGAGAAGTGTGGACATCCATCCGAGACTACTTTGCCTGCACTAAAAGATTGCCCATCTACTCAACAAGTTTGGCTGTCGTGTCCTTTGGGGGATGATATCATTTGATAGCCACGCTTTACCTTTCATGAATGCCTCGTCGAGGTTGGGCAACAGGTAGGCATAGATAATGTTGAGTCTTTTGCGATGACAGCTTGGGCCATTTGGAAAGATCTAGTGACTGTAGTCAAGGGAAAAAGGAAGTCAAGGGCCCTTATAGATGTGGAATTAATGGCTGATAATTATTAGTATGATTTTAAAAGGGCACGAAAACTTTACAGCATAACACCAGCTCCTTAGACGATTGGCAGCCTCTTAGAATCACTTTTTATAAAGTCAATGCTGATGGAGCTTTGTGGCAATCATTAGAGATTATAAAGCATAGTTCGTAGCAGTTTTGTTAAAGAAAATATCAAATGGGGGTTCAGCTGAATGCATTGAAGCACTGGCAAGTAGAAAGGGGCTGTGCACTGATATTGAAGTTTTTGATGTTATATCCAAAGGAGACTACAAAAAAGATTATATTTCAAATCAGGCAGTTGATTGGTGAGCTAACCAGGCAGTGGTTATTGCATGAGAGGTCGCAGATTTTCCTCCAAATTTGATACAATGTTTTGATACGGATGTTAGAGCTATGTTTTTCCAAGATTGTAATTTATCCGTTACCCAAAAAAAAAAAAAAAAAAAACCTTTTGCACTTATAAAAGATAGAAGTATTTGCTCTGATGTGAGAGTAATGATAGATGTTATTAAAATTACTTTAAAAAGCTTTAGAAAAACTATCATTTTACATTTGAAGTCATATGAAAACAAAAGTGCTTGCACGCTGAGTAAAAATGATCGATTGAACAATGACAAAATAATTTGCTTGGAAGATATCTTATTTTTCATTCTAAATCTGCTTATATAAAATATTACAAGATGTTTAAGAAATAATGATTTTATCATTTTTGTCAAAAGAGTTATGGCTCTGTTCTTTAGTGGATAAGTTGTTTGGAAAAGTTGATCAACTTTTTCATTGACCAACTTATCATATTCTCTCATTTTAGTTAAAGGAATCATATCAGTAAATCAAATACCTATAAATATAAAGTTGATCAACTTTTTCATTGACCAACTTATCATATTCTCTCATTTTAGTTAAAGGAATCAGATCGGTAAATCAAATACCTATAAATATGATTTACCCATGAAATAAAAGGAAAAGGTATCATTTATCATGAAATAGAAGGAAAGACCTACTCATTCGAGAGATGAATAAGTTATTTCTCATTAGTCAAATAATATATCTTTTTTAAGTTCTTAAAACATTTCAATCCCCTCATGATTCTTATTGGCTCTCTTTATTTGTATCAAATCCTAATTTAGGCGACACCATTATAATCTCTATTTAAGTTCTAGCTAAAAATGGATGCCAATAAGCCTAATAGATTTTTTTCTCACTTTGTTTATTTCATCTTTTCTTTTTATTATCATTATTTCTTTTTCTTCTTTCTTCTCTCAATCTCTATTTTTTTTTTTTTTCATAGCCTTTGGTTGAATAGGAGGAAGATAAAGCTAAGAAAATGGTCTCTACCCTCACCAATTTTCACCTTCATCAATTTTTTTTTCTTTTTTCTCTTAGCCTCACATATGTTTTTATTTTTTTATTATGATCTTTGATCATGTTCGATGAAGAATGTGTCCGAGAAGAGAGTCTCCACTATGTACTCGATCTTCGATCATTCTCTAACATTGCCCCAAGAAGTATACGGAGAGATGTTGTATGGTTTCAGACTTTGCCCAATATCGACTTTACTTAGGTTAGAAATGCAATCAATGTTTGATTAAGGGATGCATTATTATTATTAGAAATGGCAATAGGGTGAGGCAGGGACGGAGAGCTACCCCGTATCCCCATCTCCATCACTATTCTAGCCCCCATCCTCATCCCCACCAATGAGGACAGAAACTTCTTCATCCCTATCAACCTTATTTTTAATAAAGATCCTATTTTCATTTTCATAAAAAACCCCATCCCCATAAACCTCATTTTTGACATGAAAATATTTATTTTTTTATTTTGATTCTTATCTACTACATTTTAAAAAGAAAAATAAAGTATTGAGTTTCATATAACAAATAAAATAGATTTAAATAAATTTATCATGATTGAAAATTTCATGAACTAATTCATAAAAAATATATTAAACCATATTCTCAAAGAGTATAATAATATAAGTTTATGTTTGTGAGCTATTTTATAAGAAGCAAATACAGACAATCTTAGTAAATATAAAGCAGGTAAGCGCATGTAGTTTAAAGTATTTTAGGATTATATATGGAGATATATTTAGGATATTAAAATAATATAATTATATTTAAATAATACAATATATATGGAGATTTCATGGGGTGAGAAGTACCTTTTCGGTTCCCACCCCATTCCAATTTATAGGGATAGAATTTTCTCTATTTCCATCCCCATGAAAAAATTTTTTCCATCCATACCTCATTTGAGGGAGGTCCCCATGGAGATAGAAAAAATGAAAAAATTTGGCATCTCTAATTACTATTTAATTAGCAAATAATAACTACTAAAATTTATTCATGATTATTGTGCATGCACACACACGTGTGTGTGTGTCTATTGAATGTATGATCAAAAGTATAGATTGGTATAAAAATAAGAGGCATCAATTAGAAAAATGTATTATATAGTCATTATGTAAAATGGGCCTAAAAGCATAAAAAATATTTTGAGAAGGATGGATGAATTTTATCAACTTAGGAAAATTATAATGTAAAAAACACAGGCAATAAATATTAGAACTATTTTTCAATGCATCCATCTAAAAAATATATTATATAGCCATTACGTAAAATAAGCTTAAAAGCATAAAAATATTTTTATAAGGATGAATGAATTTTCTCAACTTTAGAAATGTTATAATGTAAAAAACAAAAGTAATAAATACTAAAACTGCTTTCCAATGCATAAAAGAATTCAAATAAAATATATTTTTTTTATTTATCATTCAGATAAAATCTGGTAAAATATTTTAGGTAATAAAAAAGACATATTCAAATCTTTTTTTTCCTTAATAAAGCAGTTTATTACGGCTTTTTTTGAAAAACCATACCAAATAATTTTCTAGCACAATTACTTCATCATCAGATCACAGCTCCTATCATCCATTACGATCCATCAAACATTCAGCCGTCTTGACTGATAGTACGCATTCACTGATTCCATATCAAATTCTTATCTTTTAATTATATAACCCAATCCGATCTCAACGGAGATAGCAGTGGTGGTAAAAGCTGTCATATATTTATTTTATGCACCAAATCAGCGGTTAACCGCAGGTCTCGGACCTCCGGAGACTCCAAGACGGCACTATAAACGCGTTTTCTTGCCGCTGGCTTGAAACAAGGACGAGAATGTCCTACGCGTCCCACTTCTCCTTCCCGCTCCCCGTCCTTCTCTTCCATTCTTCTCCTCTACAAGTTTAGAACCCCTCTCCTCTACTCTCTCTCTCTCTCTCTCTCTCTCTCTATATATATATATCTCCTGATCTTTCTTTACCCTTCGCCGTGGCCATGCCTTCTTTTCTCCAAGAAACCGTGCTCTCAGCTCTCGTCTTCGCCCTCCTCATCCTCCTCCTCGCATCTCCCTCCGACGCGATCCGCTCCTTCCCCGCCGGCGTCGCCAGGTTCGCAGAGGCGCCCCAGTTTCGGAACGGCGATGGGTGCCCGGCCCACCCCCTCCGCGGTGGCGCCACCGCCTGCGACCCCTCCGACGTCCACATCGCCCTGACCCTCGACTCCCACTATCTCCGCGGTTCTATCGCCGCTGTCTTCTCCATCCTCAAGCACGCCTCCTGCCCCGAATCCCTCTTCTTCCACTTCGTCGCCTCCGCCGGACCCTCCTCTGCCGACCTCTACCGCACCGTCCACTCCGTCTTCCCTTCTCTGAGCTTCAAGATCTATCACTTCGCGGAGAAATTGGTCCGCGGCCTCATCTCCGCCTCCATCCGGGAAGCCCTGGAGAACCCCCTCAACTACGCCCGCAACTACCTCGCCGACCTCCTCGAGCCCTGCGTCGAGCGGGTCATCTACCTCGACTCCGACGTCATCGTCGTCGACGACATCGGCCGCCTCTGGGACACGCGCCTTCCGGAGCCGGCGGTGATCGCGGCGCCAGAATACTGCCACGCCAATTTCACCCGATACTTCACGGAGGAGTTCTGGAAGAGCTGGGACGGGCAGAGGGTTTTCGACGGGCGGCAGCGGCCGCCGTGCTACTTCAATACCGGGGTGATGGTGATGGACCTGGCGCGGTGGCGGGCCGGGGAGTACCGCCAGAAGCTCGAGCAATGGATGAAGGTGCAGCGGGTGCGGCGGATCTACGAGCTGGGTTCGCTCCCGCCTTTCCTGCTGGTGTTCGCCGGCGAGGTGGAGGGGGTGGACCACTGCTGGAACCAGCACGGCCTCGGCGGCGACAACTTATCCGGGAACTGCCGGCCGCTCCATCCCGGGCCGGTGAGCCTGATGCACTGGAGCGGCAAGGGCAAGCCCTGGGCCCGTCTCGACGACGGCAAGCCGTGCCCTTTGGATCACCTCTGGGCACCCTACGATCTCTACCTCGGCCCGCCCTCGTCCGCCGCCTCCAACTCCAACAAGTCCTCCGCCGCTGCTTCCTCGTAGATTGTGGCGATCGATTCCGCTGCCGGCGCTGTACAGCAAAGGAAGAGAGAGCCGCAGGCGGATAGATGCAGCGACGACCATTGATCTCGTTCCTTCGTTCGGTGGCGGAATTCCTTCTAATTTAGGATCTCTTTAGATATTGATCGATTATTTCATTCTTTCTTTTGTTCTTCTTTTTTTCCTTTCCCTTTTTATTTTTTTCTAATGGATGTACAGGCACGGATGGTTTCGATTGACTTCTTGTCGATGGAAATCTTGAGAGTTTCTTAGCTGTTGCTGAATTCTTTTGGAAGGCCTCTTTTCATCATCTGATGATGATTGGAGTAATATGGGCCTAGGGAGGGTGGAATTTGATGTCAGGCAACAAACGTTGGCAAATTATTTTGTTAAATTCCAATGAACTCGATGATGGATCGAGGGGCTGCTGTTTGTAAGAATAATAATTAATATAATAATCGAATTGCATAGTTTTTTTTTTTTGGTGGATTATTTTTGTCGACCAACCTGAGATTTTTGGAAAGCTCTGCTTAAAATCCCGGAGATGCCTGACGTGTTTGGTAGGCCTGTGGGTACAAGCTGGCGGTAGCCAATGCTGTGTCGGATTCGACCAAACAAAATCCGCGATGTAATCGATGCGGAAGGAGCGGAGATATAGCTGTCGCTATTATTGCGTCCCAGCTGTCACCGCATCCAATGCACTCCCAGCTGTCACTGCATCCAGGCTTGAAGTTAGAAAAAAGAAAAAAAAAAATCCGACATGAAGGCTTGATTTTCCGACGAATAAAAAAAAAAAAAAACCAGCAAAAACCTCCATCTCAACCAATCGAAATTTCCATTCCTTAACCTTAATTTATTTTGTAATGTCCGTCACGCATTCTGGTCATGGTAGAATCATCAATCAGCAATGATGCAACATCATTTTGGTATAAATATTTTAATAATTAAAAATCACTCTCGGCATCATGTAATATTGCATTTAGTATGCTAATATTTTTAAAAATTTATTTATATAATAATATTTATTATATATTTTTATAATATCTTAATGTATAAATTATATATTATAATAATATAATAATATAATTATTAATAATATAATTAATATAATATAATAATAATAATATATGAATTGAATTTTACTATATTCATATGTCCTTAAGTTCAATGATCACTATATCTTAATTTTTTTAAAAAAATTTTAAATAAATAAATAAAAATAATAAATAATAAATATAGATACAATAAAACTAAACACTAACTATTTTAAGGATAATGATAAATATTTATCCTATAAAATAAATATAAATATATCAATAATAAACAACTAGTCTGAATCGATAAACATATAATTTGAAGAATAAATAGAAATGCTAACAAATAAATAAAAATTATTTTACACGTAGTGTGTCACGAAAGACAAATACATTTATGAATGAAAACCGAATAGATGTGATCATATGTCTAGCTTTCATTTATTTTATACCTCAAAATGTATAAAACACTATATTTATGATCTAATAATTTTTATTTAATTCTATAATATTTTTATTTATCATTCAAACTACGTATTTATTAGTTGAGGCTAGTTAGTTATTTTCAATGTGTCAGAGTTTCTTTTGCAGAACAAGCTTTTATCATCGCTTGCGGAATAATTAATGTTTACTTCCCTTTATTTCTTTTTATTTTTTACTTGTTTTCATCTATTTTGTCAGAATTGCTTTTTGCCATAAGCACTGTGGCCTGGCATGCATTCATCAACCCAGTATCCAAGTCAAATATTTTGTTAAATAGCATTTGTGGAACTTTCAACAAATATATTATTGATGCTGGAGACAAGCTTACCATCATGTTGTTGGAGACAATAAGAGGGTTGCCGATGAAAAGATTCTAAGCGAAGAGAGATGGTGTGGAAAAATTTGATGGAGCTATATGCACAAAGATTCAAATGAAGCTGGAGAAACCTAATGGATGCGATGGACTACCATTGCATATGAGGAGGAGGAGGGAACAAGTCTGAAATGGAGCATACAGACAAATGCGTTGTGGCAGCAGTAGTGTTCAAGAGGAAGGAAGCTTAAGGCCATTAGTGACCGGTATTCTTGAACTATATTTATTAAGGCATATGAGCACATAATTCAGCTAATCCCTGGCATGTGTCAGGCCTCGAACTAAGTTTCTTGTCGTTGTTCCATCTCCCCTCAGGGCACTCCAGGATTGAAAAAAGAGGCACATCACTTGGATATGGCAATTGCTTGGAATGGGGGCGCAACTCAAGGACATGCAAAGGGCCGGGGCAATGCGGCAGCAATGGTCCAGCAGCAGTCAGGTGTGAAGCAGCCAATAGTCAGCCATGACCCTATAAAGAGTGATAAAAGAGTACCAAAGGCAAGAGGAGAGAGAGTACATCCTTCACTCAGCCAACCTATAGAGAGAGAGAGAGAGAGAGAGAGAGAGTGCGTGTCAAAATTTCAGTTATTACAGTCGGTTGTTTTAGGCTTTTTCCTTTTACTCATTGTACTGTAAAGTTTATTTATTATGACTATTTCTTTAGGTCACATATCTTACAAGCAAGGGTACAATGCAGGATTAAAGCAAAAGGACAGCTACCACAGCCTAAAAGAAGAAAAGAATTACGTCAAAGATCCCAAATGCTCACTCTCGGCAAGATCTCAAAAGACCAAATGTGTAGGATAAGAAATTTGGAGAGTTTAGGCTAGCCTATTTTGACACACTATTTATGACAATTGACAACTTGGTGGCGTAGGTTTTCAGTTTGGGGATGGTATATATTTCTTTTTTTGGAATGGTGGACTTTTTTTATTTGGACATGCTATAGGTTTAATTTTGTCACAACTATACGTTTTGTGTTTAGATGTATATTTTGGTATTAATATTTGGATATTTGGTATTTGAGTATTTGGCGATAGCTATACATTTTGTATATGTTTGTTTTTGAACAATATTGTGTTATGGTGACAATGTGTTTGGATATTGTTTTAGGATATGATTTGTGGATGCTTTGTTACTTCGAGAGGCATCTAAGCTTTGTCAGTTAAATATATATTTAGGTGCTTATGCACCCATTGGTTGGACATAGCTAGTAACTGATTGTGCCATTTTCAAACTCTTGGAGGTATAAGAACAACTAGGGTAGGAATATAAGTGCAATTAGAAAAAAGTATAGGGGTACTAAACAAGTGTCCTTAAAAAGATAGGACCGTAACTTTTAGTTTTTATTGATTACTTCGATTATCTACTTATTATACATACTTATTTGCCTACTGTATACATTTATATTCTTAATATACATACTTATCTATCTATTATATAAACTAATATTTTTAGTATACATACTTATCAACCCATTGTAGATACTTATATTCTCACTGTACATACTTATTCTATTAGTGTACATATTTATTTGCACATTACATGTACTTAGCAAAAATCAGGAATTTAAAGGGAAACAATACAGGGATTTTTCCTTAAAGCACGGCCCATGAATGGTCCTCGCATCAAGTCCCTCAAAAAGTATAATAAGGGGTACGAGACAAACTAGGTAAAGGAATAGGGAGCATAAGTGCAGCTCGTTAGAAGTAGTATGAGTGGAATTGGGCAGAAGTAGAGGGGGTTTGAGCTTATTGTGGACAGATATATGGCTTGGCCAACATATTTTGGCTTCAAAATATTCCAAACATGATGAACTTGCTAGAGATCATAAAGCTTTAGGTGGATTCCGATACAAAATTTCAGCGGACAAGTTTAAGATGGTATAATTTCATCACTTATTACTTCTGCTACATCAAATAACGTACAGCCCTCTGATTAAGCTTTAAGTGCATCAAGTGAGGTAAAACACTTCAACTAATTCATCAATTCGATTCTCATTGCATAGATAGTTTACTACTTACACCATTTGCCCCGATAGTTCCCAAAACATTCATTATAGGACCCATTGACAGCAAACGTTCATGCATAACGATCATTAAAACTTCCCTTAATGAACCAAAGCGTAGACCCTACTGGCACGGACCCTATGACCTCTTAATTCTACTTTAAAACCAAGCAGCTACAAACAATAATAAAAAAAGCCAGCATACAAAATATCAAACATAATAAAAAAAGCTAATATAACAGAATATCAAACACTTCTTCTTTGCTTTGTAACGTCGAAGCTCATCCCCAAGCCTCTTTCTCCCTTACATTTGAAAACGGATTGTACCCATGGAAATATCATAACCATGATTTACATAGAACATCAAATTCAGGTTGAAAATTCAACTGAAAAATGAGAGAATAATTGTGGAAATTGGAGGCAATGACAATATAATCCATACATCACGCATCCAAAGAAGCATTGTGGCGGTCCAGGTCTCCTTGGTGCTCCCTTCTTCCATAATGACAACAATGGACGGTGAAGTGAAGAGAAATAGGAACTCCGATGACTCTCTTCCCCCCTCCCCCTCTACCACCCACGTGATCCCTATCACTGTGATGGGCACATGCCACCACTTTGTTAATGGATATGAACAACATGATCACATTGGATTAGTTTGGTAATCCAAAGAATCCAACTAAAAAAATAAAATAAAGAAGAGAGGGTGTGCGTAAGAATCAATCACACTAGAGGGGATGAAGCTACAGGTTTTCCTTATTTTTTATTTTTTTTAATCATATTTTTCCTAAGTTCTGCAAGGAACTAACAGAGGAGACCCACAAAAAACAAGAAGAATGAGAAAGCTGAGCTTGTGGTCATGACCACAATGGACCTGGAGGAACGTAGTCCACATTTTTGCGTCTGTTTCATTCATATCATCCCAAATCAAATCATCTTATTCAGCAATTGTTACTGGAAAAAGATGCAAAAATCATCTTTTGAGCTATCTTTATTTCATGAAAGCCTCCACGACTGACTGATTGTCTGCATTTCAAATATGCAGTCAGTGTATTTAATTCAAAGTTTAGTCTATTAAATTCGGAGTTTCTTTTTTTGGGCCCTGAAAGGAGATTAAAATTCGGTAGGTATACGAAAGATAGTTCTCCTTATCCAGAATATGCACTTTAAATTCAATGTGTTTTGGTCAAAGGCAAAGGCCAGCATGAATCACTGGATCCCAAATCTTCATTCATTTCAGACCACTGGAGGACTTATTAGCTTTGACAATAACATGAAAATAAAAACAAACTCCCCAAAACAATTGGTGTATTGGCTCATTTCAAGCTGTATATCCGATATCATATAAAATTGGAAGTTACTTCAGGGCAAGGCAATCGAAAGAATTACCTAATGAGTTTGCAGGGAAAGAAACACAGGTCCGGATTACCGGGCGACAATCACAAGAAACAAGAAAAGTTGCAACCAGTCTCTTAATCAAGCCGGTTGCACATTTATAGTCTTGCTGCAGTGTCACCGAATCAAAGTCAGTAACAAGGTCAGCCCGAGTTATCACATGCAGACATAACATAAGAGCCATCACAAAGTATTTCAACAGTTCATTGTCAAATGCAATTCATAACAGGCCTTGAAAGGATCAAAAGACATCATGTTACCTGGCAGGATGAAATATCAATAATGTTTCGCAGTTTAACGTAATGATTTACTTCAGTGCCCCTTGCAGAAACAAGCAAATAAGAAATAATGTTGTGTTTTGTATATATGAATAACTTCCTTTCCAGATGCAACCTCAGTTTTTACAGTCTTTTGTTGATGGAATTCTACATGTTCCTAAATCAATGGTTGCATCTTTTCCGGTTACCATGAACAAAATTTCCCAAAATAATATAAGCAAAGGTCTGTTTTCCAGAATCTATAAAAATTACAATTCAAGGTCCTCTCGATGAACTGAATTCCCAAATTCAGATTTCAATCTACTAAGTATATGCTCAAATTAAAGAAATATAAATAAACACACATCTCTCATAATCATAACTGAATTGGAACACAATGACAAATGAACACATTTGATAATTCCAGTAATGCGAGAAGACATCACTAGCAAAATTAGTTGCCAAAGTTCAAGGATGATTACAAATGCTCAGCATGGGTTGGCACCATGTAATGTTAATCCGCATTCATCAGCTCAAGAATACAGCTACATTCTGAACATATGAATTCCAGTTTTAAAGGGGGAAGGATAATTATTGCATGATTTTAAAAATATAAGTCACTTGTAAAATTATACATGTAAAGGGGAGGAAGCTATCAAAGAAGGGGGGGTGGCATCCAGACAAGAAAAAAAATACAACAAATATGATCGACCGCATTGATGCAGACTTCTTCAACTTCATTCCTTATATTGACCCAACAGCACAGCTCATGTGCAACCTGTACTCTAAGCCTCTCAAGTGATGACCCAAGAGCATACACCTGCAATTCGAAGCACAGGGGACAAAAGTGGGCATCACGCCAGTAGGTTTAATTGTCAATCAATTCCAGGATCACTTACAGAACAGTAAGAGCCCATAAACTAAGTTACTGCTTAAAATCAGCAACAATAAGCTTGAATCTGTAGCATACATTATTCAAAGGCTCAGACTTGCATAACCAAGAGGGTTTTTAGTGATTGGTTCAAGAAAAAATAAAAATCACCATTGCTTGCAGTTTCTAGCTTTATAACTGTCACTGCTTCTTCCGAAAACAAGTTGACATCTGGCAGGCTGCATCAAAAAACCTAACTCAGCTCCTAATTTCGTGCATTGGGTGGGACAAGAGTGAAATTCTTTATATTGCTAGCTACTTTAGTTACAAAATTCCTACTAGGAGCAGCAACAAAGCGGTATCCTAGGAGTTCCAATTTTTTTAAGCAAGAGAACATCATGCTTTTCTCCCCTAAGGTGGTAGTCCCTCGTTATATAACAACAACAAAGCCTTAGTCCCAAGACAATTGGAGCCGGCCACATGAATCTTTTTTTTCCATTCCACTCAGTTTAGAACCAATGTTAGCAATCTGTCATTATAAGAATCATCCTTTTCAAAGGTAATTTTGAGGTTGTATTACAGTGAACAATGATTCAAATCTCGATGAGATAGGATTCGAAACGGCCGAGACATCTCGTCCCAGAGAGATTCTGATACCGATCTCGACCGTCTCATCTCGTCCCGTTTCAGTCATAATATATTATAGTGTCAATTTTAAATAAATTTAATTTAACATAAATATATAACTTTTTAAGTTTAAATATATTTAAAAATCGAATAAAATACTAAAACTTCACAAATATTTTTTTTTAAGAAAAAACCATCTCAAACAAGTATTGGAATGCCTGATCGAGTTAGAAATCGAGATGGAATGAGACGCAAGGCATCTCATTCCATGAAAAAACTAGAACATCTCTCTCCCACGAGATTTAAAACCTTGATGGTGAATCTAGTTTAGACTTATAAAGAAGATAGGACATGCTTTGACTTCCAAAACCAATAAAGTAGGGGAATAGCAGAACCCTTTGAATGAGTATACCATGAAAAAACATAACAGAGGAAGAATTGGATACTACTTGGTGCCTTTTCAAGCTATCTAACTTGAACTTTCGATGTTTTGTGGCTCATCAATAAAATTTGATCCCAAACTTTGCTATTAAAAACATCTACAAGATTTGATCTCCAATATTTCCCCCCTCAACCAGCATAGTATCAAGGAATTTTCTACTAAAAGACGAGACAGAAAACTTCTTTGCTTTGGATGATCCCAGATGATCTCACAAACCTCTAATGGATTCTCTCTAATAACTGCTTTGCAGTACTGAATTCACCAAGACTAATCTTATAGTTTCTGACACAGTCCTTTTTATCTTGGCCATTTTATTAGCTCGGCATCATTTTTCAAAATAGGCTCTTTCACTGGGTTGGAAAGTTAGAGGTGGTTCAGGGGCTTCAAAGGCAGCATTTGCTTCCTCATTCCTTTTCATGATCTATGCTTTAAGTCCTGTAAAGAAATTATTTTCTTGGGAAACTGATATAGAACCAGCCATGGATAGCTTTATTATTCAAACTGGAATTTTGTTTCGAAGGCAACACTGAACAATCTTTACATGAGAAACCCACCAAATCCATAATTATAATTAACATTTTAATTCAACCAAATTTCCACACTTGTCAAAGGAAAATTCTGGCCAAGTTGCATCGAGACATGCTTTGTGGAACCTGCCAACAATTTAAAGGTCACTCCTGCTGAATATAAGCTGTTTGAAATATAGTCCCAGCAGACACTGCTTAGGTTGCCTGCAACCACTCAGAAGGCCACAATCTTCCTCATAATCACAGAGGATTTCTAAGGTTGAAAGTTTTACCCTATTACTTAATTGAAATTTACCTTTCAGGGTAGCTAAGTTTTCTGATGGGGAGGTTGCCAATATTTATGGCACCCTTTGTAAGGGACTACAGCTTTCTGAGCTGCATGAAGGAGAAGAGTTCTATAATCATCACATGGTCAACAAGTAAGAAATCATCACATGGGACATGGTCCTGCCATGAGACAAATTTACATGCAGTAGTTTCATACACAGACAAACTGCAACTCTAACTTAAGACTATCTATGGCCATTTCAAGCTCATTCAACAGCTCCGTTTCTGTTCTCCACATATGAAGGTCTTCTCATTGGATTAGATGGTTTGGTTCAATACATTAATGAGGCCAAACTGAAGTCTTAGAGAGGTTAAGGACAAGATACATTATCTGCATCAAGGCTGCAAGGGTCTGCTTGTATGTTATACTCTTCAATGATTTGTCATGTCCCTCTCATCTGTAAAGTAGTTAAGATTTGTAAATGCATGGCCCCTTTGGTTATGCGTCTATCATCTTCCTCCCTCTTCACAATGATTTCTCCTTTTTTTTACTGATTTTGTTAACTGAACCCCAAGCAATATTTTCCTTTCAAACAGTTTGTTCTCTTGCTGCTCTCTTTTTCTATAACAATCATGGTGAAGTCAGCTGCTCATTAAAATTGAGATTTAAAATAAGTCAGCCCCTATCCTAAAGATTTTTCCATCCATAAGCATTTTATGCATGCAAACAGAGTTTATTCCTAATTTTATGTCCCATTGGACTGTTCAATTGGCTAACAAAAGCATTTTGCTTTTTACATATGAGCACTCGCAATCTGTGTCAAACCATCAAATGTAATGTATGTATATTTGCTGTTATGGACTGCTACTTTTCTTCCTTTTGGATATAATAATAGAAAGCCTTAATCCCAAATTAATTGGAGTAGGCTATATGAATCATTTTTCTCCATTCCGCTCTTTTTTCTTTACTACTTCTATATAAGTTTTGGTCTACCTTGACCTTCTTTTCTTTTACGTGCATTAAATCATTTCTTCGTACTGATGCATCTCAAAGCCTACACAAACTAGCATGTGATTTTCTATTGCTTATAAAGTTCCATATTATATATTCTCCAAGAGTTGGACCACTCAAACTAGCAACCCAATACAAATCCCTAAATTGCACATCCATTTTCATTCAGGAGGGAACTAGGACAATAACAACATGCTAGTTAACGAATAAAATGAAATTTTAGATTGAGGAAAAGAGATGCACCAGAAGAGTAATTTTGCTAGATAATCCCGAGTGGTAATAGTCTCGCTCTCATTGACATCATTTTCAAGGTGAGCACCAATTGTTGTCATCTCTGATGAAACTTGCGACAAGCCAGGAGCATTGCCATTAAAAATTCTGATATATATGTCCTGAACAAGTTGTTTAATGATTTCTTCCACCTCCAATGATGATGGTTGAGATAATTCCCAAACCTGTTGGATGCATTTTTGTCAGCAATAGAGGTTTAGAGAAGAAAAACAATTTTAGAGATCTTTTCCTCCAGATTCAAAAGCTTACCATATCTGGTTCTAAAGATCTGAGGTAATTTAAAAGGTCACTGTTGTTTTCTTTGCTGTTCTCAAGGTAAAATTTCTCCTGCTTTTGTGCATCCAATTCCTAAGAAAAAATATAATTTTCATGAACTATAATGGTATACAATGACAATGAACAAATAAATTATCTTAAATTTCAATAAATTCTTTTGCAAGAAATAATGTTTTCACCATTAAAATACAAGCATCAATAAACATATTGTACAATATTGCAGATAACTCTTAGACCATACAAATATTATAGAGTAGTAGAAACATGCATGTAACCAAGGTGAGCCTTGGGTATCATGGGTTTGGAATATGGAAATAGTCCCTTTTCATGTGGGTGTAAGGCTGCATACATCTACCCCTCCCCAAACACCGCAATGACAGGAGCCTCATGCATTTAGATGCCCTTTTTAGTAGAAATAGGCATGTGCCCGCATTGTACTACATGATAAAGTACTTAGAGGATACAAGTAAACATCAAATCAAGTGCACAAACTTGATGAACAACTGCTAAGCTTTTAGTAAAATTTGGGATCTTCAGGAAATTAATGAATGCTGATGCATCATCATGCATAAATGTAAAGCACATGACCTGGCAGACTACCACATATCTCACAAAATATATGTGATATTAACAAATATTAAACTACAGGTGATGATCCATAAAAAGCTCTATACAAGGTGATCTAGCTGACAAGATTGACAAATAACAAATGCTATAGCTGGCAAAAACAACAACCCAAAAAAAGAGTGACCATTTGAAGTAACAAGCCAATCTAACATAATAGGCTTTTTGGTTCTTGCAATTGTCATAAAGAGTACATGACAGAATGAATGATATTCTCGATTGAGCATACATACATGCTCATATGGAATCTGTGCCTCACAGAGTATGATGACATTCTACTGCAATGCACACAAAAGCCATGCAAACACTATAATAGGAAATATACAGTTCAACATATAGACTCATATAAGAATAGAAAAATACATATAGGTAATAAGCACGTATACAAGTTAATGCACATGCAATTTTGTAGGTTAACTAACTTTTGCTCAAATGCCATCTATATGAAAGCATTTTTTTTCATCCTCCTCATGGAGACTTACCTTCTCCACTTTATCCATTGTATCTTCATAATTTTCTAGTGTCTAATCCATATATTTAAAGGGTGAGCCATGGTTATTCCATTTGTGGCCTTGAGGACATGGAAACAGCCTTTCCACATCCAGTGGTAACATTGCATACATCTAACCTCCAGACATTGTAATAGTGGGAGCTTGATGCATTGGGCCGCCCTTTTATCATCCATATGTTCACCTCATAGCAGCCTTCAGCTTTACATCTTATCGTCTCTTCATTTCTTTGAAATTATTTCAAGAGCTTTACACCTTAACGTCTCTTCGTTTCTTTGAAACTATTTCAAGAGCTTTACACCTTATCGTCTCTTCAATTCTTTGAAACTATTTCAAGAGTGCACAAGCATCAATTTCCCAATACCTTGAGCTTGCTGGTGATGAGAATGGTCAGATAAATACATACAGAGATATGGCTACTGCTTTGGTTATGGTTAGAATTATGATTACGGATATACTTATGGTCAAATATGATATCAATATAGTTTTGGTTATAAGTATTTTTTTTTAATGAAGAAATGTGTGCCTTAGGCACTTGGAGTTGAACATGGCAGTGTATATTCTTCACTACCTCACAAGATGCATAACAAGATCAAATCGTTCTGCAATTGCTCGAAAAACAAATGACAAGTTCAGACAATCACACCGTAAGTTTAAAATGAAATGATATGAAAGGGAGGTGATCCCATACCCTCAAGCAGACTGGAACTCGCAGTCTGTTCATTTCATTCCCCATTGGATAAGGATCAAACAACCCTGATAAATTGCATTTGACAAGACTACTGGGATTGCAACAGATATGTAGCTGCCCCCTTCACATAAGCGCAGGACAAATTGGATAAACTGCACTTTTATTGATTTCATCAAAGGCCTATATCATTTGCAGTGAGGAAAGAAAGTGCAGGACATCATGAAGATAAAACTTGCTAACAAAGGAGCCAACACACGCATACAATTTTTTTTTTTTTTTTTTTGGTTAAAAAAATGCATACAGTTGCAAGTTCGATTTATTCTCGCTAGCAGATGGAGGCAAATTCTTCTTTCACGTCCGGACATAGAGAAGTCTTCGCATGAAGAGCTTAAGAATATAAATTGAAAATTAGGACATGGCACTACTGAACAAGTCGAAAGGGACATGAGACTCTCACCTTCTGAGCACTTGCCAATTCTGACTCCAGCTCTTGTATGCAGTTTAAAACATCAGGAGACAAATTCTCTAGACTCTCGGGAACAATTATCTCCTTCCCACCATCAATTCCTCGCACCTCATCCTCATCCATGACTTCGCTCTCTTTGCTTCCCTCCCCCGACACCTCAAACCCACCACGGGAAACCATTAACACTTCCCTCCTCCCTGGAGAACTCTCGAAGTTCCTCATCAACGACACCCGATACTCCGCATTCCACAGCGTATACCTTCACAGGGCAAAGAGATAGAAAAATTAGATCCAAATTGGGCCGAATTTCTCCAAAATTTTATCCTCGGAAACAAAGATGGGAGTACCCTGTGATGATGGAGGAGAGGAGGAGGTGGTGAAGGGGCTGCTTGGAAACCCTAATCGAGACATCGAACTGGTCGGAGGGGAGCAATCCGAGCATGGTGGAGATGGTCCGCTTCATGGAGTCCTTGGCGGGGGCGGAGACGCCCTTCGCGATGACGGCGGTGTCGAGGGGCTCGATCCGGCGGAGCACGTTGGCCAGGGCGGAGAATTCGCGTCGGCCTGACCGCCGGGTGGAGACGAAGTCGTCGGCGACGCCGCCGCCGTCGAATCCAGAGAAGAGGCAGCCGACGGCGCCGGGAGGAAGGACGACGGCGGAGGAGAGGAAGTCGGATTCCCGGGTCCGGCGGAGATGGAGGAGATGGCGAGAGGAGAATAGAAGGGGGTTTGGAGTTGCTGGAGAGAAGGAGGCGGTGGAGAAGTGGCGGAAGCGGTGGAGAAGGAGAGCTCCCGGGGAGGCCGCCATGGGCCGAGAGGGAGAGGGAAGGAAGCAATCAGGTTGGACTCGTGGTGCTTCCGTTCTCGTTTTGGATGGGCGTGCGTCCACCACCATTCCACCAACCAATGCTGACGAAAGCCACGGGCAAACTGGGGATTGAACCGAGGCCGGTCGACTCCGGTTCGGTGCTTTGGTTCAGGTGTCAGTTAAATATAGATTTTTTTTTTTATTTTTATTTTTGAGTCTTCATGTGATTGGATTAATTTGAATAAAATTAATATTTTTACAAATTCAACCTCTACGCTAGTTTTATATATATATATATATATATATATATATTATTCCAATGAAATTGTGGCCCGAGAAGGCGATGATTTTATTTTTTCAATATTATATGCTGCTTTCCGTTATAAAGGCAAATAGCGTGTATCATAATAACTGGAAAAAAAAAAAAAGAAAAAAAAAAAAGAAGCAGTAGTATAGACCAAAATTATAGATAATTCTTCTTATTTTGAATATAAGTGAATTACATTTGGTTGTAATTTTATGTTGGTGGATGTCAGTATTATTCAAAACTTTATCCTACATCACTCTTACTAAATTATTTTTATAGTTTGGAAACTTTAAAAGCTAACTTGCGCTGCCAATTTAGATAGATAAAGAGTAGAGGCTTGATAGTGATATCTCTCTAACAAAAAGAAGACTTAATGAATGACTGGTTGCAGTTGGATTGATCATAATTAATTATCATGCACTAAAGAAGAAAGAAAGAAACAAATAAAAGGTATAAATGCATAAAAATAAGTGAGAGAGATGAGTTGGAAATCGTTTCTTGTTTATTATCGAACATCTTGTCCTTCCCTCTATTTATGATTGGTTAGAACAGGAAGATAACTTTCCATTATTCTTGTGAAGGCTTTATGAAAGAAATTGCAAACGTTTAGAAATTGACCAACAAAAATTACTTTTCATAATCATATCCAAGAGCAAACTCTTAAAATTACCGCAGGGGGTTAGGATAATGATAGGCTCATGCGGTATAATAATCATATGCCTCTTTCTAGATAATTTATACATTATAATCAATTTTTTTTTAATAAGAATCTAGTATTGCATTCATGCTTTTATATCATGTGACAGGTTCTTTTATTTAAAATCTATTATTTTCTTACTTGAATATATAATGTTGGTCTAATTCATTAAACTCATGAATCGAAGTTTATTACAACCCAAAATCCATAAATAGATGCAAATAATCCTCCATGTATAGGTTTCATATAAATTAGAAAATATTTTTGTTGACTTTGTAAATGGCAAAGGTTCTAACTAAGAACGTGATTTTGTCGTGATAAACACTAGATATATCTTCTAACACAAAGATTATTTAGTAATCTACATATAATTTAAAAATTTTAAAAAATACTTAACATCAATTAACATAACCATTTCATGATTACTAGATGCATAAAAAGCTCGGAGCAACTAAAATTTAATTATTTATAAACTCTTGAATAACCAATTATTCCATCAAAGCCTCTAAAACTTGTAAAATACAAAATTATTTTCTTGTCACTATATACAATATAAATCTCCAAACATAGTGATCTCTAAGCAACTATATAATTTTGAAGATTTTTTTTTTTTTTTTTTGCTGAATTTCAATTGATTGATGGTTTATACAGTGATGACAAAACCACTTTATGGTTGTAATAGAGATCTTGCAGCATAGGTCTTTAGATAATTAAAATTAAATTCTAAAAATTTAAATATGACTATGATAAGGTGGCAATTGAGGAATACAATAGTTTTCATTATTTCATTTGCAATGTAAAGGATCTAAACCCCAAGTGTTGATCCTCTCCAATTTGATATTGGACTTAAGAGGTCCATCTCGACAATTATGGCCATTTGTGTATCAAACGATGATTTATTGTTTAGACTTTGTGGATTCATGGAACAATTTATTGTATGTACAAATATGGCTTATGCAAATGCATAAATGGATGTGCTTATAGGATTGGACTATTCCATTCCCACTCCAACTACCTACACATAGTGATAATTGAATTGTTCTAAGTCACTCCATGGGATACGGTGACTAGAAACTAATATCCTATTTCAAAGTGTTGTAAATAGTTGAACTTCAAGCATGAAAGCTTTTGCTAATAAAGCTTTTCAAAAATAGGACATCAAATTCCTCTCTTTTTTTATAGGTGATTGCTAATTGTTAATGAAGTTAATGGTTAAACTTAGAGTTGATAGCTTTCTTCTTAAAAAATGACATCGAGTGATAACATTACTTCAAAATACGTGAAAAGTTTTCTCTCAACAAGTAAACAATAATTCATCAAGGTCTTTTTCTTTCTTTACCTTTATATCTTTTTTAAGTTTAGAGGGTCCATGATTAGATATAAATCTTTCTCTTTTCCATTCACAAAAAGGCTCTAAATTGACATAGTCAGAGGATGCTTCGAGAGATATTTGACTAAACATTTCTAGCCTCAATGAGAGTGCTAGTAAAGATGCCATTTATTTCAAGATTTATCAAATTTATTGATGTTACTATCTAAGAAATATTCTATAAAGATTGCACTTACTATTTTGGTATCTTCTTTCTTTTGAGTTCTAGTATTCCTATCTTACCTAAACACCCATAATCTAATTTTAAAATTTTACCTTTTCAAAGTTCAAAAAGGTGTGTTAGGACTATTCTTAAAAGGTTTGTTATTTAGGATATAACAAGCTAGTAATAAGGATTTGCCTCTCAAGTTTTTCAATGTATATGAATTAATTAATATGGAGTTAATTATGTCCATAAGGATTTGGTTTTTCTATTTTGCTACACAATTGGACTACAAGGAATGATCCCATATTCTTGGCAAAATGAGATTATCTTATCTAAAATATATTCTGTATTTCAATCAGACCTAATTTATTAATTAGATACTTGGCAAAGCATATTCTACGCAAAGCATATTCCACATATTCTATTTGGGTTTCTGCTTCGGTCTTAAAAATCTTAAATATATATAGAACTTCATCCTTAATTTTGATTAGATATATGTAATAATTAGGAGAGGTTATTTATAAATGTTTTAAAGTAATAATTATTTCTTTAAGTTAATGAGTTAGTAGAATTACACATATTATAGTGAATAAAGTTGAAAAGATTTGAATACCTGTGAAATAATTTAAAAGATTTAAGTAACCTTGACATAAATGCAGATTTCATTTTTAAACCTTATATTAACATTTACTTTAAGAATTAGATTTAGGTTATTTAAGTAATGGATTCAATCAAAGTTCACATAATCCAGCTGTGTTTGTTATTTTGATTCTTTCCCCGAGGATACGAAGTGGGCATCATGCAGGAGAGGACAAAGGGCTAACGTGAGGTGGGTGTCGTGCATGAAAGGATGGAGGGCCATGGATTGGGAAAGAGGCGGATTGGAAAAGAGGTGTGATCGTGGTGCGGAAGAGGATGGAGAGGTAGGTCTGATGCGAGAATGGGCTTTTTTTTTTTCTTTTTTTTTTTCCAGCCTGGTGTGCATCCCTTTCCTTTCTTTCTTTTTTTTTTTTTTTTTTTTTTTTTGGCATATCTTTCTCTTTTTTTTTCTTTCTTCTTCTTCTTTTTTTTGTACATGCTTTTTATTTTTTTTTATTCTTCTTTTGTTTCTCTTTCTTTCTTTTTGTGCCCCTTTTTTCCTCTTTTTCTTTTTCTTTTTTGTATGCTCTTTTTTTCTTTTTTTTTTTGTTACACTCTTTTTTCTTTTTTTTTTTATATGGTCCCTTTTTTATCTTTTTAAAAAATAATAAATAATAATACATAAATCACATCCAGACTTTAAGACTAAAGAGTCTTAATTAAGCACCTTGACCAGCTCAATCACTTAAATTTGATGCCATAATTATCTTCTTATTTCTTTTTCATGATATGGTGATGACAAAAATCACCTTAAACACTAGATAGAGCACAGAGTTAGACGAAGGATAGATCGCGTTCAAAGAAGAGTCCTACTCCCAAATCAAGTCCAATTGAGCTCAAAGGGGAGTTATACTCTCAGATTGAGCTAGATCGAATGGTGATCAAGCTCATATCGAGCTAGATCTCTCAGATCGAGTCAAATCAAGTAGTGATCGAGCCACATCGAGCCAGATTAAGCAAGGCAGAGCTTAGATTGAGCCAGATAAAAATCAAATCAAGCTCAAAGGAGAGTCGTACTTAGAAAGCAAGTCTGATCGAGCTTAAAGAGAAGTCCTACTCCTAAACTGAGCCAGATTGAGTGGTGATCAAGCCCAGATTGATTAGATTAAGCTAGATCTCGCAGATTAGATAGTGATTGAGCTAAATCAAGTTCAATTGACTGATGATCGAGCTATGTTGAGCTAAAGCAAGCTAGATGGCATTCAGATTGAGACCAGATCAAGCCCAAATCAAGCTCGATGAAGCTCAAAGGGGAGTCCTACTCACAAATCGAGTGATGATCAAGCCACGTCAAGCTTGATTAAGCGATGACAAAGCGACATCAAGATAGATCGAGCCCAAATGGAGTCTGGATCAAGTCAAATCAAACTTAAATTAAGCCCGATTGAGCTGAAAAGGAAATCTTACTATTAGATCAAGTTTAGATTGATCAGATCAAATCACATTAAGCCCAAATGAAATCCAATTAAGCTCAAAGAAGAGTCCTATTCCTGGATCGAGTCAGATCAGGCAGTGATCAAGTCAGATCAAGCCAAACAAAGCCTAAATCAAGCCACATGAAGCCTGATCGAAATCAAAAGAGAGTCCTACTCCTAAGATCAAGTCCAAATCGAGCCAAATCTCGCAAATCAAGTCAGATCAAGCAGTGATTAGGTCACATCCAGCCTGATCAAGCCTATATCAAGCTAGACGAAGCTCACATTAAGCCAGATGAAGCCCAATTGAGATCAAACGGGAGTCCTATTCCCTAGATTAAGCCTAGATCAAGCAATAATTGAGCCACGTTAGGCCTGATTAAGCAATGATGGAGTCATATCAAGCTAGATTGAGCTTAAATGAAGCCTAGATCGACCAAATCAAGTCAGATTAAGCTGAAATTAAGTCCGATTGAGCTCAAAAGAGAGTCCTACTCATAGATCTAGCTAGATCCCGAGCCACTTCAAGCCAAATCGGACTAGATCAAGTTCAGATCAAGCCTGAGATGACTTAGATCGAACCAAATGAAGCCTAAATTGAGTTTAAACGGCTGTTTTACTCCCAAAATCAAGCTAGATCAGATGGTGATCGAGCCACATCGAGTCAGATCAAGCCCAAATTAAACCAAACATATTGAGCTTAAAGGAAGTTCTACTCTTAAATCAAGCTCGATTGAGCTTAAAGGGGACTCCTAGATTGATTAATCAAGTCAAATCACTCTCAGATCAAGCCCAAGTTAACTCAAAGAAGAGTCCTACTTTTAAGTCAGCTCAAAGGGAGTCCTACTCCTATATTGAGCCTGAGTCAACTCAAATGGAGTCCTACTCCTGAATCAAGTCTGAGTCAACTCAAAGGGAATCATACTCTTAAATCAACTCAAAGGAAGTTCTACTCTTAAATCAAGCTCGAGTCAACTCAAAGGGAGTCCTACTCCCAACTCAAGCTTAAGTCAAGTCAAAAAAAAGTCCTACTCTTAGATCAAGCCAAAAGAAGTCCAACTCTAAATCAAGCCTGATCGAGTCAAAGGAAAATCTTACTCCTAGGTCAAGCTTGAGTCGGCTCAAAGGGAATCCTCCTTCCAAATCAGCTTAAATGGAGTCTTACTCTCAAATCAAGCCCAAGTCAGCTCAAGGGGAGTCCTACTACCATATCAAGCTAAAGAGAGTCCTATTCATAGATCAAGTCTTAGTCAGCCTAAAGTGGAGCCTTGCTTCCAAATCAAGCCTGATTCGATCCAAGTGGAGCCCTGCTCCCATATTAAGCCTAACTCAATCTAAGTGGAGCCCTACTCTCAAATCAAGCCTAACTTGACCCAATTGGAGCTCTGCTCCTGAATTGAGTCTAACTCAATCTGAAGTGGAGTACTTGACTCGATCCAATTGAAGCTCTACTTTCAAATCGAGCCTGACTCAACCTAAGTAGAGCTCTACTCTCAAATCAAGCCTAATTCGACCCAAGTAGAGTCTGCTCTCAAATCAAGACTAACTCGATCCAAATTGCTGCCCTACTCCTAATATGAGTTCGACTCGATCCAAAGTGGAGCCTTACTACCAAATCGAGCTAACTCGACCAAAGTGGAGCTTTGCTCCCAATTCGAGCCTGACTCGATCCAAGTAGAGCCATGCTCCTAATTTGAGTCTAACTCGATCCAAGTAGAGTCATGCTCCTAATTCAAGCCTACTCGATCCAAAATGGAGCCATACTCTTAATTCGAGCCTGGCTTGGCTTAAAAAAGAAGCTTTACTTCCAATTTGAGCCTGACTTAACTCAAAAGAAGAGCTCTACTCCATTAAAAAACTTTGAGCTCTACTTTCTTGCCTAGCTAAGGTTGGAACTCAAAAAGGGGATAAACACGAAGGTACAAATGAGGACATAAAGGAGGATAAAAATATAACCTAATTCATTAAAATATAATCATAATAATGTCACTTTAGACTTTGGAACAATAATTAAATAATAATAATAAAATTTTTTTCTGTACTGCAAGGCTAACATGAACTGTGATCTTTTAATTAGAAGTTTCTCAGTCCCTAAGGCAGGAGTAATTAATAGTGAGGGTTTGCGACCACTGAAAATTTAGACCCCATATCTTCTAAAAAGAAGTTATCAACAAGAAGGCACAAAATACAAAACAAAAACACTCTTACATCTCATATTATCCTAATCGAGACGGTGCCATCGAGGTGGAGGACAGTATAGAGGCCAACACGCTCTATAGCTAATATTAGTCCTAAAGCGGTAAGCTAATATTTAATTTATCTTTGCTATCTTCTAAAGAATGATGCATTGAGTTTTTTCGGGATCTAATGGCACTTATTCTTCTATAAAAGCCTTTCATGAAGTCTTGGCTAATTAGTGGGGTTTGCACATAGAAGTTACACAAGGTTTAATGCTAATATGTTTAAGTAATTAAGTAATGGCTTTCAAAAATAATGAATTAGGTATTGAAATTCAAAATTTATATATACTAAGGTTAAAATTCAAAATTTGAATGAATCATTAATTAAGCATCAAGTAATAAGAATGCAAGCAAGTGATTATGCTCTAAGCAACGAAAATTAACGAAGCAATTAAGTATCTAAGATACACTTTAAAGTATAGTTTCAAAATTTTTAAATGTCGTTCAACAATGCAATTGTGAAAGTTTAAATATTGAATTTGTAAAGAGTTTTAATTGCAATAAAAATTATTACTGATAGCTTTCAAAGCATAATATTAAATTTGTTTTAATGTGTTATTATTAAAATTTGAATTTTAAAAGATGAGCAATTATGGTCTCATATCACTTGCAAAATTATTAATGTTTTAGACTTGAAGAACTTTTTTTTTGGGTCATTTATTTTAAAGTAGTAAAAAAAATTTTAGCTTAATTTTGATTTAGTGTGAGTTTTGCATGAATCTCAAAGTAGCAAATATTTAAATTTTAAAAGAAAATTTGAACTATTAATTTGCATAATTTTTAAAAATCAAATAATTTAAATTTATTTTGAAATTTTTTGTACAAATATCAAGCAATAGCTTTAAATTTAGAATTAAATTTGTAAGATTGTTAAAGTAATTTATGTTTCATCTTTAAGAAAAGAAAGAAAGACTGTACAATGGAATTAAGATTACCATGATACAAAAGGCAAATACTTGCAATTACTAGATAAACAATTTTTCATTCTTAGGTTATTAGAGAAAAATTCATAGATATTTTTAATGTTGTAATTGAAAATTTAGAAAATAAATGATGGAGAGAGAAGAAATCAAGCATGCCTAATTGAGGCGTGCAAACATAAAACCCTAAGTATGAAAATTCATCCCTTTTTTTCATTCCTAAAGTATAATGATCTTACTTAATCTAATCCTTTTATCATGACCATAATTGTACAGTTGCATCTAATAACTCTCAGATTAATAGCTCATGCCACAATACGACATGGCTTAACTGATCAAGCTGAGTATGTATGATTGCCAAATATAGGATGTGGGATTATTGATCGATCTTTAAGCATTTAAATTTTTTAAATAAGGGAAGAACTGACCTTGTAAAATGGAAATAAATAAAAATCTTTGTCAAATATGAACTTTTTTTTCTAAAATAAAAAATTTTAAGCTTCCAACATAAATTGCTTGTTTCATTTGGTACAATAGTTGTGACAGTGTTACTAGAAGCACTGCCTATTTTGATGTTGATTAAGTTTGAGGGTATATTATTAGTTCCCCTGGCCCATTAGCAAAGACATAAGAGGGAACGCCTCGTGATGATAAGAAAATTGTGCATCAGTTCTCACCATCACGAAGACAAATCATCAAGCGAAGCAATCGGAAGGAAAAGGAGCGGAAAATTGAGATTATACATAGTCTTTGCTCAAGAAGAATAAAGTTTCTGATCATAGTTGAAGAGTTTCAATAAGGTACTCATTTGGGTGCTTAGGATTGTTTTGTTGACAATTTTCTCTATGCACCAATTGTAACATTGCTAATTGCTCAAACGGCATCAGAGGTATATTTTGGGGATAAGGTGACGCTAAGAGAAGGGCTCTTCTCAGTGGGAACATTTCTTGGTGAATGCTATTCAAAGAGGAAGGTGGCGAGGCTGCCCCTCTCACAAAAAGGCAGACTGCGTCAGTCTTTGCATCCTTGGTTGAAAAATCTTACCCACCGTGATCTGCCGTCGCATTTGTTACTAATTTATGACTGCTCCGTACGAAGAAAATAAAAGAAAAAGAGAGAGAATATTGTAATAGTTCTGATAGGTGATAGATAAATAGATAATAGCCTCAAAATTTTTACGTCACGTAGGCTCTGACAAGAGGAAAGGTGGCAGGGAGGGAAGGTGGAAAGTTCTACGCTTTTTTTTATCTAATTCCTTGTACCAAACCAACTAACGCTTTTAACGAGTCCCAGCTTTCCTTGTGGATTTATAAAAGCAAACAAGATTAAGTCAGAGGCTTCGGGGAAGAATGAGCGAACTTGGTATTATCACGCCGTGGAAACGTTATCACTCTCTGTTTCATGCAAGAGCAGTGCTATATTATAAAAGTGCTCTGGCTTCCAACCTGGTAACAAAAATAAAAAATAAAATAATAATAATAATAAAAAAATCTCCATTGCATTGTGCCACTTCTCGTTCTGTAAAATTACTGGGTCAAATCGACATGAAAATAAACACCGAGGATTGGTGTGTGCTAAGGCAAGTGCTTTGTTTGTTTTAATGTTTGTTTCAGTCCATCATATCTGGGCCTATGAATTGTACCACTTCTCTCATACGTCATGATATACAGTGTTAGAACTTATAAAATTACGTGCTAAATTAACATGAAAATAGAGGAATAAACTAGAAAAACCAGGATTAGCGTTTGAGAGGATACGTTGGCTGCTTCAATGTTAGTTTAGCAAATCCTTTATTATATAATAAATCTGTCATGGTTAACGTGTTTTTCCATAATTAACATTACCATTATACCGCTGTATTTTGATTATATAAGAGTTTTCCGAGGTTCGTTGCATACCAACTCGGAGGTTGGACGGAGTAAACCAGCAGAGGCGACGTCCTCGTTGCAATATTACCGTCTTCAGTTATTGCAAAATACCTAACACTCACCGCATCATCTGGAATTAAATAATCCCTCTGGAATGGGAATAATTGGTGTTTTAAACGAAGGAGCCAACCAGGAAATGGGATAAACCCAACCCACCACCGCGTCATAAAGCAACAACTCTAGCGGTTGAACCCGTCAACGAAAACGAGTAAGTAAACGAAAACAAGGCACTCAACCCCCGCCCCCACCTAAAACAAACAAGCGCATAGAACCGAGTCGCCAACACCATTATCCCCTCTATTCCCTCGAAGAGATCTCTCAGCGTGCCGTCCCTGTTCCTCTCCATGGCTGCGATTCTTGGGACATGGCTTCCTCTCTCCCTCCTCCTCCTCCTCTCTTCTTCCTTTCTAATTTGTACAGAAGCATCGGCCTCTCGTCCCTTCTCTCCCTCGTCTCCACAGAGACGTCTTCTTCAATCCAATTCTCCTCCTCCTCCTCCTCCTCCATCTCCTCCTCCGAACAGAAATATTGAAACATTCTTCCCCTCCCTTTCTTCGCCGGCCTTCCCCAATTTGGTACCTCCACCGCCGCCGCCGCCCCCGCCGCCGCCGCAACCGCAGCCTCCCCCCGCCCAACCACCAACCGTGCCTCCCTCGAACGACAAGGACAACCGCAAAGTAGCCACCGCTGTCGTTGCCACCGCAGCCAGCAGCTTCGTCGTCTCCGGGCTCCTTTTCCTCGCCTTCCATCGGTGGACCGGCAAGCGGCGCCGCCAGGCGCAAATCATGGACTCCCGTAAAAGCTTTCGTCCAGAGCGGCAGCGCTCCAAGGCGAATCTTGGGCTCAAGGGCTTGATCGTGGACGAGAATGGCCTCGACGCAATCTATTGGAGGGAGTTCAATAAGGAGGACCAGAAGAGGTGCCGTCACTGCAACCACGCGCTGAAACCATCGGGCCGGCATGAAGAAGACAACCCTGGTCGGGACCATAGAAACGACCGTCGGATTCAAGAATCCCCTTTGCTTCCAATTGGTTCCGTCAGTTCGTCCTCACAGGTCTCCCATGAACAGAGGATTTCGAGCCGGAGCTCGTCCTCGACTTTTTCGGTGGTTGCCGTCGATTCGGTGGCACGTGCGAGGCCCGCCGGTTTACCCAGTCCGCCGTCGCCGCCACCGCTATCGCCATCGCCTCCACCGCTGCCACTTCCACCGGGGGCGATGAGGCCAAATGCATCGCCTCCGCCACCCAGAGCACCGGCTCCGCCGCCTCCTCCACCGGCGGCGATGCAGTCAAATGCATTGCCTGCGTCGCCTGCACCACCCAGGGCACCGGCTCCACCGCCACCTCCACCGCCGGTAATGAAGGCAAATGCGCCGCCTCCGCCGCCCAGGGCACCAGGTCCTCCGCCGCCACCTCGTGGCAGCAGCGGGGCCTCCAGTTCATCTTTCAGGCCGCCACCTGCACCGGCACCGGCGTCGGACGGCGGGCCCAAGAGGCTGAAGCCCTTGCACTGGGATAAGGTGAACCCGGCCAACGCCGATCATTCAATGGTGTGGGACAAGATCAACGGCGGTTCATTTAGGTAAGCTCGACATTGCATGGCTTTGAGATCGTTTTAACACATTTCACAAGAAAATTGCGCGTTAGATTAATTGACCGCGGTACCACGGCGCGCCGAATGAATGAGAAGGTAAAGCAAGAAGGGTAAATAGCCTTCGACCCGCAGGTTTAGTTTTGATTTTTAAACCTCCGGAGAGGCCAAAATACGGGTCAGAAGCCGAGACGGGCTCGGTATTTCCGGGACTCGGTCCAAAACTGGAGCTTGGCCAAGACGGACATATCAACCAACTCATTTAGTTATTCTGAGTTCCTAAAATCCCACTTGGTTTTTGAAGTTTATAACCTATAAAACTCTCCTACTCCATTTCTGATAAATATATTCAATTTTGTCCTTAGCTTACTCTAACTTCTGTCTGAAATTTAATAATTTTACACCCACTAGCAACAACTTCAACTCTAATCTGCTCCCAATGGGTAGGTTTTCCTACCAACTCATATCCCCATGTTCAAAGCTTCGGTTTGATCGGTGGGAATCCACCTAAAGTTCATTTCTGCCGCTTTTAACGTTGATTCCAACTCAAAATGCCACATGTCTGTGGACTCCTATTTTATAGAATGTCAAACTAAGCCATCCAATTTCTTCTGATTGGCCTCTTTTGAGATTGAGCAGTCCTCTCAAATTTATTTTAATTGAGTTCAAGTGTTTATAATTTATTTTGTTCAATATTTGGAGCGCAGGTTCAACCTAATTCTAGTGCACTCCTATATCAATTATTGCTTGATTTTAACCTGAACGCTAGTGTCAGCATCATGACAAGCCAAACATCTGTGCTATGGTTAATTTTAGCTTAATTGAAGCACGCTTGCTTTCTCTCTCAGATATAATGCTCGGTCACCATTGCAATGCTTTTTGACTTTTGTGAGACCCCTTCAAATGCGCGTTTAATGATTAGTCCGACGAAAGCTACCCATTCTAAGCATTATCTTGACATCATTGTATGCCTGAAAGCAATTGCTTCGATATCAGTCGCATCGATATCAGTCGCATTCTTTTATTTTCTTTGTTAAATTGCTTCGTTTGGTTGGTAATCTTAGCCCAAATTAGTGGTGAAATCTTAGCGAGAAAGATTGTGACGCAACTCCTGATATAATCGTTTGACAGATTTGCAGAACATTTTTGCAACTTTTGAGGGCTTTTATCATTTCATTGTTGGCACTAATGTTTTTTTTTTTTGCAATGCTCGTTTGCTACAGGGTTGATGAAGGCATCATGGAAGCCCTCTTCGGCACCCTCGCCAGCCGGAAAACCACCAGAGAAAGCGATAACCCCTCTAAGCCCTTCCCGTCCTCCACCACCTCGGCCGGCACCGCCGCTCAGATCTGCCTGCTCGACTCCCACAAGTCCCAAAACATCGCCATCGTCCTCCGCTCGCTGGCCCTCAGCCGTCAAGACATTCTCGACGCCCTTCTCGAGGGCCGGGGCCTGAGCACCGACACCCTGGAGAAGCTCTCCCGGCTCGCCCCAACCAAGGAAGAGGAGGACATGATCCGAGACTTCTCTGGCAACCCTTCCAAGCTTGCCGACGCTGAGTCCTTCCTCTTCCACCTTCTGCGCGCCGTTCCCTCCCCCTTCGCCCGCCTCGATGCCATGCTCTTCAAGTCCAACTACGGCCCGGAGGTGGCCCACCTCAAGCAGTCCCTCCAGACTCTAGAGATGGCCTGCAAGGAGCTTAAGAACCGTGGCCTCTTCTGGAAGCTACTGGAGGCCGTCTTGAAGGCCGGGAACCGCATGAATGCTGGGACGGCGCGGGGCAACGCGCAGGCCTTCAACCTGAAGGCGCTCTGCAAGCTGTCCGACGTGAAGAGCACCGACGGGAGAACGACGCTGCTCCATTTCGTGGTGGAGGAGGTCGTGAGGGCGGAAGGCAAGCGCTGCGTGGTGAACCGCAACCAGAGCCGCCGGCTATCCGGCAGCAGCATGAACAGGATCGACGAGGGCAGTAGTTACTCCGGTGAGGCCACAAGCCAAGCGGGTACGAGGGAAGAGAGGGAAAAAGAGTACATGAAGCTTGGGCTGCCCATCGTCGGGGGGCTCAGCGTGGAGTTTGCCAATGTGAAGAAAGCGGCGGGGATAGACCACGACGCGCTCGTAGCCACATGCTCGTCGCTCGGAGAGCGTGTGAAAGAGATCCAGCTGTTCTTGGAGAGCTGCAGCAGTGGTGGGTTCGTGCAGGAGATGAGGGAGTTCTCGGAGGCGGCAGAGGATGAGCTTAGTGTATCGAGAGGGGAGCAGGTTCGGGTAATGGAGCTGGTTACCAGCACTACGGAATACTACCAACCAGGGGCCTCCAAGGACAAAGGAGCTCATCCACTCCAGTTGTTTATGATAGTTAGGGATTTCTTAGCGATGGTAGATAAGACCTGTGTGGACATTGCTAGGAATCAGCAGAAGAAGAAGCTGCCGCCGCCGCCTGGGGCTGCGCCAGCATCACCGGAGAGGGGGAGGAGAGCTACGGCGAGGTTCCCCAACTTGCCAGCCCATTTCATGTCGGATAATTCCAAGTCTGGTTCCAGCAGCGATGAGGAAGATGGGTTGTGAAGGGACAATCGGTGAGCAGGGTGTAATTAGATGGATTTGCCCAAGATAATGAGGCCTTGTGGACAGTGAATTGTTTTATTGTTTCTCTTTTTTTTTTTTTTTTTGTAATTTCCCGTGGAAATAAACTATACATTTAGTCATCGCTTCTCGTTTTGTGCTTTGAATCGATCAAGCTGAGCACTTGGCCAAAATATTGGCAAAGAAACTTGAGCGGGTGAGAGGTTCTAAAGAGACCGGGCCAGCAACTAGCATCATGCTGTTGCCCAGCAGATTTGCGACAAGTTATTCCTCCATCATCTCCATTTGTCAACATCTCTCTATGGTATAGGATCCTCGCTAACTTTACGCAAGATGTACATTCTTTTTTTGAAAGAGCTATAAGAACTTTCTTGAACGGTTCAAAAGTCTATATAACTCATACATTGTCAACGACTCCTTTTCATTTTTTTTAGAATATAATGATATCTTTTTTAAATAGAAGGAACAAAATTTCATTAGGAGTTTGTTAATAGTTATGTCAATGAACCTTTATGCCTAGAAGGTACATGTAATAGAACTATTTTGGAAATGAAGAATAATTGAAAAGAGATAACTAAGGGACCAAAAATAAAAGTTTTCTAAACATATGCAGGCTTGGAATTGTTAACTTAATAATAAACTTATTTGTTCTAGTCAAAAGATTCAAATAATTCTCTTTTGCTTCCATTTTTCATAACTTTTGCTTTGTCCCTGTTCCTAACCAAGACTTACAATAGCAAGAAAAAGATGGAGAAACCATGTTGCCTAGGTAGAGCAAGATCGAATCGGACACCTATTTAATAAAATCTATGCTTCTATCATCTCCCTCCTCGCCATCCACCAAGATCTCCGCCCTTTCCCCATGCTAGCTCTATGCCAAGATCCTTGACCATGATCACTGGCTTCATTGCAAACCTTACTAGCTAGCTACTCTTTACTAGATTTGCAAAATCTACTGCCTTATCTTCCATTATGGTCCCATCCCACTCCTTCCACCTCTCCCACCACTTCAACCTCCACCACAAATGCTCCAACCTTTTGACTTCTTCCTCCTCACCCCCATCAATTGAGGCAACCTCCGAAACCTTCTCATCTCCGATTAGTCCCTGTCCCTCCCTATCTCCACTGCTTCATTATCCTTTAAAATGATAAAAAGGTATGAGATCGAGATTCCTGATAGGCCTCGTTTGATTCAAAGGAAGTAACTTTCAGATAGAAATAGAATGTCTGGAAATTAGATTCCTAGAATATCTAAACTATCACGTTTGGTTGATAATAAAAAATAGGTATTTTTCTGAAAAAGAATGAAGCTAATAGTTTATTTTCCAGAAAAGTAGTGCAGAATATCAAGTATACCCTTTATTTCTTAAAACTTTTTTTTGCCATCTAATTTTTTTAACTTTTATATGAGGTTATAAAAAAGGGTCAAAAAAATCAAGATATCAAAATTCTACAACTCTCTAAAGAAACATGCCCCAAAAAAATACAAAAATAAAAAATAAAAAATCTAGGATCGAAAACCAAATTGACACAACAACAAGCATCAATCTGTAAAAAAGATTTCAACTAATTCTTACTTCGCGTTTCTTCTCTGTTTCTTTCGCCCGCTGATTTGGAAAAAAGGTATATGACAGGAAAGAAGGATATGTTGGAAAGAAAAAGAAAACACGCTGTGGTGGAAAAGTAAATCCCATGGTACCAATGAAATTTTATTTTTCATAAAATATAGGAATTTAAATTACATGGGAACAGAATATTCCCACTGATGGGCCCTAAAAGCGCGAATCAAACATTCTAATTTATAGGAAATAAAATTCCGCGATCTCTTTTACCATGAACCAAACGAGTCTATAGAGTTAGCGTGAAATCTTTTATCCACATTACTACTGTATAAGCCTCCAAACTAATCTAAGGATTCCAATCGGATCGAGACCTTCAAGCTACTCAATATTGATATAAATCTTATAAAAAATAAAAAAAAAATAAGATACAGAAAATTTCTCACCATTATCTTACTAAGAAGATTCAATCATACACACGCATATATATATATATATATATAGCTGGACTTGGTCACATTCGAATGTAGCCAAGTTCAAAATCTAATTACGTTCTTCACCTTTGGATCCACATAAATCGCAGAGCCACCTCATCTTTTTCACTTTTTCTATCTATGGGATCCGTAAACTCTGTGGATGAAAGAATAAGGAAGGTGATCAGATCTATACTTCACTAGATTTGAATGTAGCCAAATCTATCTTTATATATACATACATACATATACATACATATTATATATATATATATATATATATATATATATATATATATAAAGAGAGTACAAATAGCATTCGAGAGCTACAAAATAAGTATATTGCTTTATTATTGATAAACACTTATGGATCTTTGTATCTACTAGATATTTAAATCAAAAATCAAGATGCTTAGAAAGAGATCTTATCAAAGCTATCTATATCATAAAGAATTGTCAAAGTTTGAAAATTTTGTATTTTGAAATTCATCTTCAATCATGTTAGAAGATGTAACTCAATACATTGAACAAAAACGAAATTTCACTAGTACTAACATAGTTGAAATTTTTTAACTTGAATTAACTAAAATAAAGGTTGGATGAGAGAGTTATAAATGATTTATTGAAGATGTATTGGTATTAGCAAACTTTTACAAATTATAAAAATGTTTTCTACAGCCTATAATTTAAGGATGACTTTCTTTTTTTTTTCAAATTTTTATATTTCTTTTTATTAAGTTAAAAGTTTAGTAAAAGTTAGAAATTTATTTTTGACTATTTATTTAATATTTATCTTTGTTTAAGAAAAATTATATCTTAAAGGATCTAGAAAAATCTATTAGTTTTAAAAGAACTCATACATAAATTGATCATACTTGTATTCTTTTGCTATGAAGTAATTAGCATTAAAGTTTTGAAACTTTTGTTCAATTCCTAAATAAGGGTGATTCCTTTTTTTTCATAATTTAAGAGCACAATTATGCAAAAGGTGATTGATATGAGGTCAAAAGCTTTAAGTATTCTTCAGAATGATCAAAGGTATAAGACCGAAGTGCCTCATAGAATTGGCATGAGATCAATAGTTATCCTTTTTACTTATCTCATACAATATAAGTTTGTATATGATTTAGTATTAAAGCCTAAGGCTTTACATCATAATTTGATATTAATATCCAAGATTCTATTATTTTTGTATTAAAGTTTAAAATTCTATTTCAGATTTGATATCAAAGTCTAAGACCATGCATTAAATTGGATATCAAAGCTTAAAAGCTTAAAATTTTGTATCAAATTTGGTATCAGAGCTTAGAAACCTACATCATTTGACCAACTAAGTACAAATACATATTAATGCTTTATTTATGACTCCTATGCTATAAATATAAAAGGTAAAAGCACATGTTATAACTAGTTGACCATTCATGTGATTATCATCTTATAGCCATAAAAGATAAGAGTTGATTGATTATGTTTGATAAGCAACATTATCTCTAGTACTCCTTATGTTGGTGCATGCTTGCAATTCAAATGATGAACTACTCCTTGCTAAGTGCATTATCAAGAATATCTACCCTTTAATCATGGGAAAAGGTGATATATTTGAACAATTTCAACTTGAAACTTCTCACTAGCCGTGTGATAGCCAATCTCTATATGTTTTGTTCGCTCATGATATACACTGAATCTTAATTATCACAATACAGAGAAGTTGGTTGTAGAGTTAGTATATCCAAATCATAAAGTAACCTCATAAGCGTAGAACTAGCAATATTCGTTTTCAGTAGAGGAACATATAATATTGTGTTGCTTTTTCAATTTTCCAAGTGATAGGACTCTTTCCTAGAAATAGAGCACCTTATAAGTGGGTAGCTTGCTCAATCTTAAGAACAATAAACATTAGGTGAAGTTAGCCCAGGGTAGAGAGAGATATTGATTGAGAAAAGGATGCCTGGTTTGTGTATAAACTAAGAATATTGATTGAGAAAAGGATGCCTGGTTTGTGTTTATGTTTGGTTTGCGTATAAACTAAGAATATTGATTGAGAAAAGGATGCCTGATGTGGTGATTGTGAGATAGATAGTCAACCAGTAAGCTCCCAACACATGAAGGGATCGGATAGCAAGTCTCTATCCGAATCATTCAATTGAAGATGTTGTTCCATAGGCGAATATGCAACCATGCACCCAGAAGACCAGCATCTTGTAGGATCTCCAGTCTGTATTTTCGTTAGCATAAAAGGAGTTCAAAGAAAATATTTTACCAAACTAAGATTTTTTATGTGAAAATTGGTGTTCAAGAAATCCTTTAGAGAGGAGATGGTTTTCGGCCCATTCCACATGATGATAATATCATCAACATAAACAAATATTATTGAATGACCAAATATATATTAAAAAATACTGAATTGCTATCATTGTCGAGAACCAGCTTCGAAGAGAACAACAAAAAATTTGGCAGGCTAGTATTACGATGTTTTCTTGAAGCCGTGGATTTCTTGAAGCCGTGAAAACCAAGTGAAACACATTATAAATACTCCAAGAAGCGAACCATCACCAGTTCATTAAATGTATGAACCAAGAAACAATTATAATCTTAGGAAAAGAAAAAAAAAACAAGAAATCGAACCTGAAACTTGTCAATGGGAAATCATAGATGCTCGCAAGCCCCTAAAAATCGATGATACCCTCACCTCAGCGAGCGGCCTCTCGATCCTCTCCCACTTGAGCTTCTCGAACCGAGGCGAGGGATCTCTCTCCCGAGACTTCCACCGAGAACCAATTCCGCGGCCTGTTCATCGTCGTCCTCGTCCTCGTGGTTGGAGAACTGCTTCTTGGTGGGGAATGCGAAGCGCAGGGGAGATGACAACGGGAGGAAGCCTCGCCGTGGAAGCTCCGGCGGCCGCGGGACGGAAAACCCTAGGGTAGGGACGTGAGGGAAAGGCCGTAGAGTGACCACGTGGCGGGACATGATGGATTTGACTAGATGGCGTCACTGATACTGACGGTCAGGTAACCTATTACCTCGATCGAGCGAGTTGCATCGAATCCACCATTTTCGTAGGCTATGGGCTTTTTTCTTCTTCTTTTTTTTTTTTTTTTTTTTTTTTTTGTGACGTCGACAATGTGCAGCATCAAATTTGGCATGCGTCTCACACACGAGCTTATATTATAACACATGGGAGACTTGGAGCGTCAACTCTGACTCATTAAATTTGAGCTATTGAGGTTGTTAGGTAGGACCACTTTTATCGCAAAGCATTTGACTCTTTGTGGATGTTTTATTAGGTTTCTTGATGCATCAACAACCGTGTTTGGTTTTGTGCAATTTGATGTCCCAGCCTTCAAATGCCTGATCAGTCACATAATATCTATTCATTATCTTAATTATTTTTTAATTTTTATTTTTTCATTATATACAAAGAAATAATAATTATTTACTGTACTTTATTATCTTTATATTATACATAATTATCTTCTTATTTTATATAATAAATATATATATATATATTAATTTTTTAAAAATAATATTATAGACCGCAAGCTAACATTGAAATTTGATCCACTGAATGATCATACATCTTTTGTTTTTGTTTTTGCATTGGTGTTCCTGTATTGTTTATGATAACCAAAATTTTTACTAAAGAGAAACGGGTAATCTTAAGATATCTTGTGGATATGCTATGATTGGGTTATGCAATTAAAGTTCTTGAATCTTCCTAAAATTCTAGAAATTTCACATTTAATTATTCAAGAATTTAGTTTATTTTTATGTACCTTCCATGGGCATGCAATTGCAGAGATTTCAAGGCCTAGTAAGTGAGGGATTGCCACCCAAAGCAAGCAATGGGAAAACAAAAAATAAATAAATAAAATAAAATAAAATAAAGAGAGTCAAGTCAGACTCTAGGTGGTGGTTGTCAAGTCTACTTCAGCTTTGTCCAAGTAGCACTCCCATCCCCAATGTGTTGATTTTGTGTTGGATTTGATTATTTGTCCCTCATGCTTGTATATCTGGTGAAAGAAACCCATCTCCCTAAAAAATAAATTTTAAATACATCAAATTTGATTAAATGGTAAGCTCAAAACAAGATCAGCTTTCATTGAGGATGACACATTTGACTTAATGCATTCTATATAAAATGTTCTTCAAGCACTTCAGGAAAATCAGATTGGTGAGAATGAATAGCACACAACTCAGTTGAGAATGCCAGATGGAAATTTTTACAACCTGCTATCACTAGCATTCCTTGATCCCGAATTATTAGAACTACGCAAGCAGTTTTGTATGTTCAGAGCAACCACAGGCACTTAAAATGCCGTCTAGTTTAGAAAATAAAAAATAGGATCAGCATTCATTACAAGGGTTGTAGCTGTTGTTCTAGGCACATTTGAATTGCATTAAATCATAATTTTCTCAAATGCATGATACCACAAGCTTAGTTGTATCTCATTGATAAACAACACTTGAGATGATTCAAGAATAGGAGAAATGACAATGAAAAGGGCATCACAGGGCATTGATCATCCTCTTCATCTCAGCAGTCCTCCTCGGATCAGGTTCAGCAATTGCTCTCTCAGTCAAAACATGTTTGATTCTGCACATTGACTTCTTTACCTGAAATTTAAATCCAAGTTATTGGATTAGAGAGGTTAATTATGCATGCCGTCATAGAATCTTATCCATTAAATGGGGGAAAAGAAAAAAAATGTAAACTAGAGAATATCTCAAGGAGTACTGTGAGTTAAATGAAGCATTAAATAGATACGTTGGATGACTCCTTTATGGTTCCACCCAACTAACTAGCATGTTTAATGGACAGCTTCTTAAGATATCAATAGGCCTTCTATAACACCTACAAGATGAACATGAAAGACCAAAGAAGATTAAAAACCTCCTTGACATCTAATGTGGGATCGAGCATACTGGTGTGTTATGTGTTCACACCAAAACATGTTATTATATTATGACATATTAATTGCTCATCAAAACATTTATACACCATGTAATATTGATGGATCTTTAGCATCATGTTGTTTAACTTACACTGCAACCTTATGTAACTTTCTACTGCGAAATTTAGAGCCTGTCTGGATGCTTGAATCACTAATCCATCAGATAAGTCATTGCAGGGTGGAAAAATGAGAACGAACTGTAGAGATGCAAAGCAAGGTAGTAGGATATTTGCGGCTGTGGAGATAACCCCATCTTGAAATTCTGGGCATTAGGTATTCCTTACAAGAGGTGATTTGTTTCATCACTAAAATCTAGAGATTAGATGGTTTAAATCTTCCAAAACCATGTAGACTCTGCCACTTTGCTGGCCTAGATGCCCCTTCTCACTTTCCAGCTGGTGGGAAGTTATCCTACAAATGGTCTATGCAAGCATCCAAAAAGGTCATTAAGTTTAACGGTGTTGCGTGTAGGTAATATGCAAAAACCTCCATATAAATTTTCTTTGATACATTACTTGAAACTATGTGTCGCACAAATTAGATGGCCACCAAAAACATATAGGATCATTCATGATGCTATGTTTATATTGACAGTTCAGAATGAAGATGTTCTTTTATAAGCATGCCTGAACAAGTTGTCAAAAAGTTAAAATTGGTCCATGCATTAAAAAAAGCCATTAATGTATAATGCAACAAAGCATGCCAGTTGCACATCAACACATTGGAGTAATAATAGAAGCTCCCACAACCAAAGCTACCAGATCATGACAAGTTATGAAAGAAAAAGACACTCTACTCAATAAATTTGGAATTCCATGGTCAATTCCTTTCTTGTAAGATTTAAAATAAAATGTTGTTATTTTCAAATCAAGCTTAGACCATGCACAATCAATGTGCCACATGTCAGATGTTTTAGTTACATTATGAGGACAAGACCCCATATAGGTAACCAACATTTTGGAATAATATCAAACAAGGAATATAAGGGTACTGGGTAATCAACAGTGAGTGGCAAAGAGCACCTTGGAAATGCGTTCAGGGTTAGGAAACCGTAAGTTCTGAGCATTTAGCATCTGGCGTTGAGTCATCAGCATGTTCTTTTCCTTCAAAAGAACATACCATAACTTGTGAAGGTCATCCCAGGATTTGAGACGCAATTCAGAAGCTTTCCAGCTACGACCTGGAAATTATAAAGCTATAAGAATGGGATTTTTGGCTAAACTTTCTAAAGCGTCTCATAATTCATAATACATACATGAACCAGATAATTAGTGAGTGATTTCACATATCAAACATCAAGTGAGCTCAAGTAAAAAAGATGCCAGGATTATACTGTTTCTATTGATAGTATATAATTTCTATATGCAATCAGATGCCAGCATTCATAAGAAGATGGAACCCGAATACATCAATTTGACTGGCTCAGATGGAGAGGATTATGTATGCTAGTTATTGCTAATGCCCAGTGTTTGATTTTCTTAAGCTAATCCTTAAAAAAAAAAAAAAACAGAGATGCAATAGAGAAAACAAAATTGAAATAGTTCCACTGTTTATTTTTATCTAAGTTAAATTGAAAATGGTATTCACTCTTATTTTTGAGAGTATGATAAAATTCCATTCCCCATGAAGCTGGAGACTTTTGGATCATTTCAAGAAAAGAAAAGGAAAGAAAAAGAAAAAAATTGTTACTTATTCTCACTAAAGTATGCACCCCACAACCAACAAGCTATACTTATAAACCTCTGATGCAATACTCATTATGCTCACTGGTTTTATATATTCAAGACAACTTCTAATCAACCATGATCCAGCTAAGTGACATAACTTGGGCAAATCACAGCAGATAAGCCCAACATATATTCCAAATCAAGAATTCCAAGTAAATTATATTGGAAATGTGACTAGAAAAAACCATGCCAAGACACTACAATAACACAATGATTTTTCTAAATTGCATAGATATGGAGTTGGTCAACCACCAACCCCAAGGATAGACTGACAGTTAGAAATGTGTTTACATATTAATAGACAAACAATTAAAAACCTAGTTAGCATCTTATTTTTATATTGTTAAAAATTAAAATTACAAAAATCAAAGCCAAAAAACATGTATGGTGTTATTATTTTTATTTTCTATCTTTCAAAAGCCATTTCCATAATTTCAAAAAAAAATGAAAGTGAGAAATTCTTACTTTCACTATTTTTCAAAAAACAGGAAATTCATATCTTTTACCACTGCCACCAACACTACCCATGCTATTACTATCACTTGCAATTGCAACCACCATTTCACTGCCACTATCTCCACCACTACCACCGCCACCATCATCTTCACCACCAACATCACCATCACCATTGCATAGTCATTTCCACTACCATCACTACCACTATTGCCGCCACCACGACCACTCCATTGTTAATGCCCCCCACTATTGTTGCCATTACCATCACCACTATCACTACAAGCTTTACCATCTCCACCACCACTATCACCACTTCAACCATCGGTACCATGTTTATATTTTTAAAAACAATTAACTATATCAAACATGTCTATACTTTTAAAAATTAGAAATAAAATAGAAATCAAATTTTTATTTTTCTATTTTTGAACATAAGAAAAATTAAATTGATACCAAACAGCATCTTAGTGTTTTAGTAAGAGACAACCACTAACCCTATGGGAATCATCGCAAGGAGTTGAGCATTGGGGTGAGAAATAGCCAAAAGAATAAAAGAAGTCACCCATGACGATCTGTTATATCTCCCTTTTACTAGGTTGAGGCTGCTAGTAATAGGTGGCTAGGCTCATATGCCATTCCCCACCATGTTGCACTTGAATCTAATCAATAAGAAACTTTGCGGCACATTCCACATTCCCCCAAATAATAAAGACATAATCAAGAAAAAGGAAGCAAACACAATCAAAGCATGTAGAGCAAGATTTAAAAACTCAGTTTCTCTTTCAACGAACCAAATAAGTTTCAGTCTCAGTTTTTTCAGCAATTTCAATGGTTTCAGGTCTAGCTTCAGTTGAATTTATAAAAAATTATAATATATATAAACCAAAAATTAGAAAAAAAAGAAAATAAATAATTCAAGAAAATATGTTAAATATTATTTCAATGATATTAGATTAATTCAGGGACTTCTGAATGTATGCTTTCAATGGTTTCACAAGAAAACAATCAATTTTTTTTAAAAAAAAATATTATTTATTACTTTGCTCTTGGAACCTAAAATTGCATTTGTATCTTCCTAAAGATCATATAATGCAAGCTTCATTTAGAGAAAATGTTTCCCAGCATTTAAAGGAATACAAATAAGAGCAAAGAAATAATGCAAATAGCTAATGTATACACTTAGTGTAGCCTCATAAATTATTCTCAACCAAAATTCAGAGACTGACCCCAATATCAACACGGGTGATTCAGGCTGAAACCAAAAGGTTTCAATTACATTTTTGGTATCAGAGTTCAAGGAGAAACTTCCATCCATGATATAGAGGATCAATCATCTTCAAATCTTTCTGTTAAAGAATTTGGTGTATCTTTTGCTTTAAATTCGGAATATGTCCAAGTGTACTACCAATTAAATACCACATAATAAGGATGCATTATTAAAACTGTGTTAACTTCTAGTTTTATCTGATGCTACGTAATGCCGCATCCTTCATCCCTTCAGGAGTGCTGCTGATCCCACCACCAGAAAAAAATCAACTAAACCTATCCATTAATAGATTGCTTCGAAGCTCTTCACTTCGATTCTCATGCCATGCACAACTTAACCATGTTGACAGGTGTTAAACGAGGTTTAAATTCAAAATTGAGGCAGTTCTATATTCCATCAGATACTTTTTACCAAACAGATGAAAAAGATTTTTAAGGTCCATATCCCATAATAGCTACCACATGTACTTTCAATTTTATAATTTTCAAGGAAAAGGCAGTACAGTAAAGGATGACAAGGATAAAGTGTGCCAACTAGAATTTAGAATGAGAATGTCAAATCCCATAAGAGATTAAAAAACTGGTCTATCTAAGAATCTTTTAAGGGGGAGAGAGATTTTATGGGAAATCCCAATTTCTCTAAAGAAAATGGATAAGAGATATACCATAGACAACAGGCTTTTCCTCATCTGCTTTTCTGTCCACCTCAAAAAATTCCTCAAGAGGATTGTGTAATTTCTTATCTGAAGCCGAAGCGGCAGCTACAAAAGCAGTGGAAGCAGCAGAGGACTCTGATTTGGCTGCAGCATACAGCACTCTCCCAAAAACCCGTGACATCAACATAAGAGTATACCAGGAGTCTGTATAAGAAGTTATAACATCATAAATCAAGCTTCAAACAGTATATTGTATCGTCTACCAAAAAAAAGTATATTTTATGACAGGACGTTTGGATAATTAATTGATTTCGTGAAGCCATTGATGCCATCTCGCTAATTAGGTTGGAATTTCAAGATTACAGCCAAAGAGGCGATTCCGGTTGATAATAAAAATGACAGACTTTTGCACCCAAATGATCAATCAATGGCAACTAATGCTAAAAGAAGGGTTCTAATACTAAGCTGATGCCAGAAAACTTTGTGAATGGATGTGTAAATGAGAAAGGAAGAGAACAAGAACACTTCTTGTGATAGAGTATTTTTACCTCTCGACAGGGAAAAGAACTGGGGCTTGGATGGAAGCCAATGACCGAGTCGGCGACGAATCACGAGCTCCCGATCGACGCCGGACGGGGTGCGAGAAGAAGACGATTGGAAGGCAACGGGGTTAGGGTTTAACGTAGAGAGATGAAGAATTGCAACCCAAACCGGATCGGGCAGTGAACCGGAGCGACCACCGGCACCAGTTTTCAAATGGTAGCGTCGAGACCCTACGCCGTGCCCCTGGACCGCCGGGGCTTTGGGTCGACTCGCTCCTGACCTAGAACCGACCTGAAATTGATCCGATCCAGCTGAAGCCAGAGCCATCCGGATTAATGGCTGGCATTTGGACCTTAAAATTATAGCTCCAATCGATTCTAACTAATCCAAATCCAGTACAGTATATATATATATATATATATATATATTTCAAATTCTTTAAAAATATCAAAAATCAATCTTTTTTTTTTTTTTTTAATGCTACATTTCACTAATAACTTATAGGTTACAATATATCTTTGGTCATCAAACTTTCAAGCAAAATTTATTTTTGTCCCACTTGAAGAGTCCTAAGCGATTTTTGGGTTGCTCCATGAGCTCGTACCAACAACTATATTTCAAGTTCATCCGAGTCAAGTTGCATTTGATCAAATGGGCCTAAAATTTGACTAGCAACCAAAAGGAAGTGCTCTGTAAATCACTTAATAAAGATAGTGAAGTGTTCCAACAATTATTAGAATACTTCGGAAGATGTTTATATTTTTTTTAGAGATAGTCTATTCTAAACCTTTTTGAAAAAATTATATTTATTATTGCGCTTTTTAGCTAAGTTCTTTTCAAACTTTGAAGAGGTTCTTTTTTATGCATTTTTGAACTCTAAATCTTCATCCTCTTTTGGAATCATGGCAAGTTCGATTAAATCTCAAAATTGCATGTAAAGGATCCTATACCGATTAGCCCATGATATGAGCAAGTTTTTATGCCTTGTAATGCAACGGTATCTAGATGCAAGCTCCAATAATCCAATTTGTTGCAACTCATGCTCTTGAATATAGTGAGGTATCATCCTTATCGAAGTTACCACCAAGTTGACTTCTGACAATTTCCATTTGTTGTGATTAAATTTTTATAAGAGCCGTGCCATTCTTCTTAGGGGTTGTTTGGTTGAGGAGACAATAAAGGTAGAAAAGTTGCCTATACTTTCTTTTTTTTTGCTATATTTGATTGTAAACAAAAAAGAAAATTATTAGTGAGAAAACAAAAAGGGACGCATCACAAAGCATTAGATGAACGAGAAATGAGTAAATTTTAATGAAGAACTTTCTATTCGCCTTCTCTGTAACATGTTAGATTTGGAAAAAGAATTATAAGAATCTTAAGAAACATGCATTTTATGTGTAAGAGAGGTACTAGGACTGCAAATAGGTTGGATGAGATTGGATCATGCTTGATCTTAATTCAACCCAGCCTTATATTCGGCTCATAAATTTAGACCCATAGCTAACCTATTTACTGATCAAGTCAAGTCTAATCGGATCCATAGAAAGAATATTAAACCTAACAGGTCATTTGAGTCAATTCGAGCTCAAGTATGACTCACATCAAATCCAAAATATTTTAGTTCGAGATGAGATTGGATCAGATCATGTTTGCATTTAAGTCAAGTATCTAGATATTATTTCATAGCTACAATCTAATAATTGATAATCAAATATAAATCTATTAAAAAATTTAAATATGATAAAAAAGCGCTAACTTAAACTTAAATTTTCATTCAAAAAATTTTATTTCTATCCAAGTAATTATTAACCTTAAGTTTATAAATTATGGCTTTTAAAATATTTATCGATATACTTACATATAGTATAAATAAGAATCTATCAAAATAAATAATAAAATATAAATATTTAGATATAATTAAGTGAAAATAAATAAGAGGAGACCCAGTTATTTAAATAAAAAGAAAAATTAGTTTAAATGAGAGTTCATTTAATGAATTAGTAAAGATAATTGAAGTGAAGGAATATAAGATTTATATAATTGAGGTTTATGATTGGAGCTAAACCAGGTTTGGATTGGTCGAGTCTATTTTTCATTAACCCAAATCAGACTTGAATGATATACAAATCAGATCAGATCACAGTTTAAGTAGAAAATTGCAATACTCGATCTCGATTCGAAATTTAGATTGGGTCTATTTTTTGAATCTAACCTGTAATTCTTTAAATATGGATTGCATCAAGTCTAATTAGGTTAAGATTAGGTCGGATCACAAGTCGATCCAACTCATTTAGAGGCTTAAAAAGAACCATATTAAAAAGCTCTTTTTGACAGGAAGAAGCATTGTATTAAAATAAATTGGCATATATTGCTTGTAAAATAATGTAGAAAACAATATGAGAGCAATTGTTAACAACCATGCATCATAAATGATAAGAAGCCTAAAGAGTTGAATGGAACTACCCTAACTGACACAAGAGAAGATCATTCCTTTTCAAGGAATAAATATTCACAATATCACTTATACCACATGAGTGGCTTCAAGCAAATCAACTTATTTGCTTGATGATAGCACTAATTAATAATCGCTATTCCATCATACATCTTGATATATCAAATGTAATTTGCAATTCAAGGCATTTATGAATACATTGATAAGGTTAAGGTCTACAATCTTGGTTCCAAATCCCATAGTGGTGCTATATTAGTATGGTATTGATATGTTTAAAATGGGAATTTGTTTGGCATCCTCTATGAGTATTGGTTTAGTGCTAGGATTGTACGGTACACTTAATATAGAGTGATATGCACTAATTTTATAAACCTTTGATAAAGTTAAATCAATTGCACCTCTAGGTTTATTTTGCCACTAAGGCTCTAAGAGAATTCTATTAGATACAGAGCATTATAAAGCGTTGGTTGAAGGCTATCAGGGCATTTGGCAAAGAAAAATTATCATATGTAGGTGGTGATAATAAGGATGATAACTTATGATCTTTTTGATTGAGTCAGTATTTTTAGGTTACTCTTTGTGAAGGAACTTAAAATTTATCGAGTCATGTTTTAACAAGTTTATTTAAGGTGAGTAATAGAGATGCAGTGGTTTCATTCATATGATCACATTTCTTTTATGACTTATTCTTTTGGAGGTCATCAAAGTTACTCAGACATCTACATTTTTCAAGATTAGTATTATCTAGTTAATATTTAAATAAAAAATAATTTATTCATATTCTTTTGTGTACTAGAAAGTTGTTTTAATATCTATTACCCATTTTCTTTTGCATTATTAGTTTTTTTGAATAAATTATTAATATCTATCTATCTTCCCCGTAATATTGTTTATGCTTTCAAGTGATGCACTTCTTGAGAATGATGTCAGACGGTAAGTAGAGGTCATATAGGGGTCAATGCCTAAGAGTACGCAATATTTTTTCATGCATTTATTGGGGTGACACTGGAGGGCAATTGATCATAGGGTAAGCAAAGGCCAGGTAGAGGGCAAGGGTTATTTTCCCAACTCTATTCCTCATCAAACATGATCGGAGGCTACGATGGAAGGAAAAAAAAAAGTAAGATTGAGAGAAGAAAGGTGAAAAAAATAATAATATAAAAATTTAATATGGGCACAAGTCTATTGAGGGACAGCATCTAAGATTATTCCTGGAGGATGAAATCATTTTTTTGGCTCAATTCTTCGTTGAACACAATTAGAAGCTACGATTAATAAAAAATCAGAAGACCAAAAGAGGAAAAAAAAATATTAAAAAATGATGAAGATGATGAAGAGAAAAACTACTAGACTTGTGATATTTGTTGATCTCTTGGTTGGAAATTAGATTGCGGCTGTGCTGTCTAGATTAGAGTTCACTGTATATAAAGAGAGCAAGGAAAAATTATGAAAGTGTGTACAAATATTTTAAAAAAATTTTAAAGAAGACTTTTTAGCTGATCAATGAAAAATTAATTTGCTCATCTTTTGAGTTGGTAAGTCTTTTTCTTAATTTTATAGATAAATAATATTTATAAAAATTTGACGTACTCATTTAATTCTTTTAACCAGAGCAAGAGAATAAGTTAGTTATAAAAAAGTTGACCAATTTTTTTATAAAACTTATATATCGAAAAATGAAGCATTGATATTTTTAGTTTTTATCATGGAAGTTCATTTTTTTGAGCTTCAGTTTTTCTCTTAACGATATGCTTATTATGATAACTTATCAATGAAGCACTTCTTTTGTGATTCTATCAATAACATAATATATAGATTATATACATATGCATATATATATATATATATATACATGCATGCATATCAATCACTATGATGTTGTTTATTATTGTGTTTTTCTTTCAACACTTTGTGGACTTCAACCCTCAAGTGAGCAAATTCTCTAAAAGAAATATTAGGTGACATGTTTCCCTCCATCAAAATGTTATGGTTGATTTGTGATTATTGGAAGGAACATTTTCTTTATTTAATGTTGGCTCTGAATTATGAAAATGCATATTGATTACTCTCATCATTAATGTGTATGAATATTGATTGGCACAGTGAAGGACATGTGACATTTCAAAGTTTACCCTAATTGCATTTGATCTTGTATGAAAAATTAGAGTAGCATGCAAGCCTTACTTAGCCATGAATAAGTTTTATTGTAGATTTAAGTCTTACTTTCTTAGCCCAAGGTTTGTGTAATTCTGGCATGAGTGCCAAATTCAAATTTGCTTTTTTAAGGCATGCACATGATTCTTGCATGGGTGTACACTATTGCAGCCAAGTTAGATGAAAGCTAGATGAAAGCGATAGGAAACTAATTTGAACACACAAAAAGAAAGAAAAGAAAATACTTTGGAGGTTTTCCTTGACAAGAACCTGATGATATCTCTCAACTTAGGTTGGAGATTGTTTTTTATTTTTTTTCTAGGTTTGCATGCAAAAAAAAAATAAAAAAAAAAGGATGGGTTTACTTATTGAAGAGAAATAAATCCTACAAACAAGTGATAGGTGCAAAAGATGTAGCAAGGAAACTTTCCATTTTTACCTTAAAAAAAAAAAAATATGAAACTTGAGTTGACCAAAGAATTAATGAATTTGAATTCCAAATTTGATCCTTCCATGATATGATTATCTTAGATGCCCACTAAAAATCTTTTTTAACCTCTTCACTTCTTCCATTCCAGGGCAAGGACAAGGGGCAGCTCACAATCGTTATTTCAACTCGGTAACTGCAGCGCAGAGTTCACCGACTTTTCAAAGATATTTCTGACGGGCAGGTTAAAGGTTGCCTCGCCGCGTCCTCGTCCACTCCTTCCCTTTTTCTCCGATTTTTTCTCCCCACCTCCAGCTAGCTCGGGCACGTAACGTCGGTCGGTACCCTCGACGTGGCGCCTCCCGGAGCTCATGCCGTCAACGTGTTGTTTGGACGCCCAGGTTCGAACGCCGGGGTCTCGAACCTTCCATCCAATCGCAATCAATAACATCTATCCTACGGCCGATCTCGCTTGGCGAGGCTGAGGATGGCTCACGATGGGATGGCGGGGTCACGTGCCGTGCATGATACATAAAAACAAAAAAAAAAAAAAAAAAAAATTTACCCACACGATATGTTCTTGCCCAAGGCTTCAATAACGGCGCTCTCTGTCACCGAGACAGTAACCAAGCATTATTATATTAAAAAATAATTATATATATATATATATAATTTTTTTTTATTTTTATATTAGATATCAGAAACATTCTATTTTTTACATTTTTTTTATTTTTAAATTTCATAAATTATATGAATCTAAAAATAAAAAAAATAATTTAAATCTTTACTATATTTAAAAATAATCAAATTTAATATGTTATATATATATATATATATAAAGTTGACTTATTTGAACGGTGAAAATATCATATTGATAATGTAGATAATAATCTATTTTGAAGATGTTTCAATATAAAAGTTATGTAATTTAATAATTTTTAACCCATGCATTAAGTGGTTCAAAAGAATATGTATCATTATTTTAGCTATTCAATTTGAAGGCACTTATGCATCAGTTAAAGTATTTATGTTATATAATTTTTTATATTTAAATATTTTAAAATAAATATATTATATTCAGATCAAATTATGCATCGGTCCAATTAAATTTGAGTGAAGGACCCTAGTATAGCCAAGTCGAACATGCTTTCTCTCTCTACAGACATATTTATAAAAATATGATGGTATGATGAAAAATAATAAATATAATAATATTAATTGTTACCGAATTCACCATTCATATAATGTATTTTTATATGGCATTCTCTGCCTCCCCATCTTTGACATCATCCCTAGCCGCTTTCACCTTTCTCTTCGCGCTTTAGTGTTTTGATCCAATCATTGATCGGGTCCCGCTACGGTGAAATCTCTCCACAATGCCTTTTGATGGTAGAGCACTAAAAGATTTAGATGTGCATGATAGGCCAAGCCAAGCTTCTCCTCAGCTTCTCGTCTGTCGTTGTAGAGTCCTTTGAGGCAAGTCATTAGTTCAATCTTCGGGATGATGGGGGAGCACTAAAACTAATAGCCTTGCTTGGAGGCTTGGATCATTGCTCACCAGCCTCCCCTAGCTTCCTTTGCCAGTTGAATTTGATGCGATGAACCCTCTTTAAATTAATTGTTGGAATACTTTTAAATAATTGGCCAACAATTATCCCATATCTCCTAGTATTTTTTGTTATTTGGATCCAATATGATGAATCCTATTTAGATTAACTATTGCAGCACCTTTAAGTAATTGTTTGCTAATAGTTAACATCAATAACTAATGTAAATATATTTGAAAGCGAAATGTTGCGGCTCAGTTACTATTCTATTTGTGGTTATCATTCGAAGGCTAGGCACCATTGGTTTTCAGGCCATGCATGCATGCGATAGTCTTAAAACAGTTGTAAGTGATGAATGATCAATATTTTATTATAGTAGGAATGAAATATATATTCTTTATGGTGTACGTTTTGTATTGTCGAGTGTTATTTATGTTTGGATGGCCATAGTAAAAATACGATGATTGCTTCTATTTTAAAAAATGATGAAAAAATTATTAATATTTCATATAAATATAAATTATTGTTAAACAAAAGATGTTCATGTTTGATACAGCATAGCTGTGATAAGGATCAATCCGTCAAGCATCACATTAAGGCCTTATCATCACATCAAAGTCTTGAGCAAAAGAGGAGGGGTTATGAATGATGTGGAAGAATGATGACGTGTGGAGCATGCATCCTCATGATATCCATCAAGAGCCATTGTGTTCTACGTGGTGCTTCTTATGCACCACAATTCCGACCCAATATCTCCGCGTAATGTGCTGCTTTTATTATTATTATTATTATTATTTGTTTTCAAACGGTTACTATTGGTAACGGAAGGGGCCAAAGCCGTCATAACGGCCGGTATTTTAAGCAAGGTGTAAAGATGGTAAATAAAATCCAGACGTGGGGTATTTTTGTAATCTGTGCTTTATATATTGGGAGCCGGGGAACTGCCTCCCCCTCGTTGCAAATTTTAGAGAGGGGAAAACAGAAGAGGGCAAATCCTTTTGTCATCCGTTTCGGCTTGCTGCTGTTTGTTTGTATTCTCTCTAGGGCTTTTGGTGGAAGAGGAGAGGAAGACGACGATGGGTTTCGACGCCATGGCCAACTACGATTCGGTGCCCGCCATCGCCTCAAGGGACGCCGGCAAAAAGAAGAGGGTAAGATTAGATTCCAAGCAGAAAGAATCGAAAGGAATCGATTGGAATATCTTTGAAGATTGATTGAGAAAAAGAAAAAAAAAAATTTGTTTCTTTGATTTGTTCTGCAGACCAACAGGTCGGCGAAATTGAAGCAATGCAAGCTCGATGCGAGGCGCGAGCAATGGCTTTCTCAAGGTTTGCAACCCTGAAAATTTTTGCGATTCTTATGTTTGTCTTTGTTTAGTCTCGGACTTTTGGAGTCATATCGAGTCTTGTGTTTAAGGTGTATTTGAGTCTTTTTCTATTTTTGTATTTTTTTTTGGAGCAGTCAAGAACAAGGAAGGCAAGAACCCGGGCCCCAATGTCTCCTCTCCTCCTCATCCACCCCTCCCTCGGTCGGGCAAGGGAAATTTGGAGACAACAGCGAGGGTGGAGGAGGAGCGGGAAGAGCATAACATCAGCGATTTGGACTCCCCAACCCCCAGCACCACTTCGTGCACATCCGGGAACTCATCAAGAAGAAAGGGTTGCCCCACCAACAGCATCAGCAGTGGAAGCAGCACCGAATCCACCTCAAGAAACGTCAGTGATGCCGAGGAAGGGGAGGAGCCGAATGGAAGAGAAGAAGAAAACGGCGTGTTGGATGATTGGGAAGCGGTGGCTGATGCGTTGTTTGTAGGCAATGATAATAACCATGCCAATTCCAATCCTGAAGTCTCCCTCGCTGAGCCTGCTTCTTCCCCTGGCACCAGAAATGAGGCAGGAGCCATCACAAAGCCGCAGCCCATTCAGCCAACTCCCAGAGCTTGGAGGGCGGATGATGTGTTCCGGCCACATAGCCTGCCTAGTATCTCAAAACAGAGGAGTCTACCGGTGAACATGGAACGGCACTGCAGTGCCATTCAACAAGGCATCCTTGCCCTGCCATCCCCGTGTCCTATCTGCTATGAGGACCTGGACCCCACAGACTCGAGCTTCCTTCCCTGTTCGTGTGGCTTCCACCTCTGCCTCTTTTGCCACAAGAGAATTCTTGAAGCAGATGGTCGCTGTCCTGGGTGCAGGAAGCAGTATGAAACAATGGGTGTGGCAATGGATGTGGACAGTGGAGGAGTATCAAAGTTATCCGTTCAGTTATCCCGTCATTATAGCATCAGTTCGAGATCTTAGATCAGCGGAGAGTTGATCTCTGGTTTTAGTCACTCTTTTTGCTCTTATAAAATTCCTGTTGGAGATGTTACAAGGGTCCGTTTACTGCACAAACTTTCTTCTGTGAATATAGCATAGATTTAGGGGTTCCATAGTACAGTTTCTGGAAAATTGGGTCAGTCTCTGAGTTCAAATTCGTACCAGACGTGATATCTATGTTATTGTAGAGGAGTATTGGTTGTTAATTATTCGGACGGTATAAATACTCTTTACAATGAATTCTAATGCACATATGTAAGTATTTTTGCATTCTCCTTGGTTTCTTATTAAGTTGTTTATTTTACTACAATTTTAACTTCAGGGGACTAATTATTACTCCCATATTATTTTCATGGATTATAAATTCATTATGTGATGCAATAATGTTCTTCCCATTGTGCTTCCTGGTAGTGGAGCCTGTTGGTGTTTATTCTTGATGCTCTCATCTATTTCCCTCAATTTTTATATGAATATTTGTTGATTTCTTTCTTTATTGACACTATATGCATTTGACTCAATAATTGAGGTGATGCTGTCATGGATTTTTTTTTTGGATAAAACAAGATTCTGTTATGGATTTTTTTGGGATGAAACAGGATTCTGTCTGGATTAAAGAATGAAGCTTTGTTTAGGTTGTTCAGTTTCACTCTTTCTTTTCAAATATTATATCCAACTGATCCCTATCAAGTCCAATCTGCAGGTGGCTTTCTTTCTGTTAATGCCTAAATGACTTGAATGCTATGCTTGCATCACCTGTGATTTTCTTTGCTTGGTTAAAGAATATGAACGGGTAAGAAGGTGCATATTTCTCCCTAAGGTAAATCACTTTTACTGTTTATCTGATTATCTTTCTTGGAACTGGTTGCATTATATTAGATTGCTTCTTGTTTGTCATCATATGCCTACTAGCAATCCTGATCATGCATTGAAATAAGCAGGTTGCTGCACACACATATACTTTCTGAATTTTCTGACCTAATAATATTAGTGCAAGGTTTCATTACTCATGTAGACCTTTCTAGGATGACAATTAGATCGTAGACCTTTCTATGTATGAATCATCCATGTTCATGGATGCAATTTTTTTTTTTTAAAAAAAGATAAATTTGATTGATGACTGCTTGTAGCAAGAAGATATCAAATAGTGCATGCATGATGGGTGCCTCAAATAGAGCAAAGAACAAGAAAAGGTGGAAAAAATTGTCAAACCACTAAATCCCTGAGCATGTATCATACATGTTCTCGACAAATTAAGTGGACAAACTTTTAGAGATTCTTTTTAATACTTTATTGCATTTTCTATCATGAAAGTAAATAATTTATATTATCCTAAGAACCCAATGCAATTAAAAGTATCATCAAATAAATTTAATTGTAAAATCTTGAATATTTAAAGAATTGTGTGTTACTAAAAGGTATTCTTAAAACAGTTTTGGACTTATAGACCTTAGATCCTAATTCCAACTCTTAGAAGAAAAGGAAAATATGCTTTGAAAATTATGCAATCATTTTCTTGTTTGTGGCTTATTGGTGCACGTTTAAATTAGATTATTGTCTTGTCCTAAATTATTTGCCTTTTTCCCTCTATATATGTTTCTGCTTTGCAGAACAAATTGCAGATTTTTTTGTCACACTTAAGATTTTAAACCCAGACTTGGAGGTAATGTTACTATACATCTTAGCCAAGTGGTAGTGCATTGAATTACACGTACATTTTATAAGCCCATGATTAAAAGGAATGATAATCTATTTATCATTGTTCAAAAGCCATCAAAGAATGATGTTATGATTGATATCGTATTTTCTGATGCAAAACCAGAATCGGTACAACTGTTAGAATACCAAGACCAACTGATTCAATACATATCAGTTGTATTGGACATGCTAGTGTGTATTATGTGAGGATCCGCCTAAGTATGTGTTTGGTCCCATATTTGTTGCATGCTGAGTAGATTTAGCGTACTTCTAAGGTCCGAAGAAACCTGAACAATACCCTCTAATTAACCTTTTTGGTGAGTCCTAGGGTTGTTAGAAATTGTATTAGAGTGGATCCATCTCACAATGATACTGTAGGATAGGCTCTTTTGGGACTGATCATGGGCCGATTGTGGTTTTTGTGATTAGATTTGATTATCTTTGGACCCTTAGCTTGGCAAAGATTCTCGGATTTAAATGAAAGGTTTATATGATGACTTGATTGAGTGTGTATTTAGTTCCACATTGATTATGCATTAGGTAAATCTTGAGTACTTATATAAGGTCAAGAAATCCAAACAATTCCCGATGGCTAAGCATTTTGGGGTGAGGTTTTAGGTCATTACATGCCAACAACACCATATTGACCATATCAGTTGGTTTTTTTCTTTTTCTTTTTTTTTGAAATTATTAGATTCATTACATGTTGTCAATATTGATATAGTGCCGGTGCCATGCTGGTATTGATGAGAAAATGGTGCAATGTGTGGTACCGTTATTTAAAACATTACCATCTATACTGTATATGGAAGTATGAATAATATTTTTGTCCATAAGAAATCAGTCTTTGAATTTTAACCAAAAAAAAAAAAAAATCACCATCTAATCACTCTCCTACACTACATTTGATCACATGTGCTTATCTGAATATGATTAGAATTCTCAGTAACAGCCCTTTCTCCATGAAATTAACATCCCCCACTCATGTTCATACATTTGTCCAGGTTCTAAAAGTGGTCATGTTTCTGTAAATTTTAATATTTATATCTTCCTAATCATGACCAACAAATTACTTTTGGAAGCTTAATAAAAATGATTGTCTCACGAAGAACCAGATCCATTTATTCCTAATTCTACTTCTCAAAGGCCACTGCACCTTCAGCCACGCAAAAGTTCTTCCAGCATCCTCTTCTTAAAAGGAGGGTGTGAGTTTGGGTTGCTTCCAAGTTCTAATAAACAGGGTTGACCTCTTGTAACCATGGTGGTGGGCCTAACTTGATTGTCTGTCCAAGGGATGCATTGCTGGTTGGCTAGGATGTCAATGGGGAGTCAATAGTATAAGGGTTTAGGAGAATGCTTAACCCCATCAAATAATGCACTTCCGAAACCATATGGAAACTATGACACATGCTTGGCTTATGTGGATTTTCTTTTTCCCCCAATAAATTGTCATAGATTGTTGGTTCTCACTCCTTGCAAACCATTCAATCTTTATTGAGGATTGGAACTGAATTGGGAATGTGTTTGGAGGATTTGAGATTTGGGTGCAGTTTTGTGAAGTTGATACTTGGTCTTACGCACAATGCTCTAGACAGCATTTAGGGTATCAATTGATGAAACTTGTAGACACATATGCACACTATTGTGAGGATTCATATTTTGTTGATAGATCATCCTTTGTTTTTTAAGCATTTAGGATTTTAATAAATTCAGATGGTTCCACCTTCTTTCTAACAAGAAAAGAAGTATTTAGAATCGACAATGTTGTTATTCTTTCAACTTTTAATTTCTCTATGGACCACGGATTCTATGAAATAGTTTAAGTATGTGACACTCGAAACTTAGACATGTGGATCAAGGTTTTAAAACTTGTGAGATGAAAGTCCTAGTCTCTCCATTAAATGGGATGTCCTACTATCTTGCCCTATCCTGGTAGCTTTTCCACTTGAGCATCCTAGTAGGTACCTTATGTTTTTCTCCCACTTTTCTTTCCTTTATTTCTTTTTTCTTTCTTTTATTTTTTTTATCTTATTTTTTACTTCTCTTCTTTATTTTTTCCTATCTTCGTTTTTTTTTTTTTGTTCTCCCTTCCTTTCTTTCATTTATCTTCTCTTTCATTCCTTTTCTTCCTTCTTTTATTTCCTTTTCGTCTCCCTTCTTTTCTTTTTTTCCTTTTTCATATTCTTTCCTTATTTTAGTTTTTTCTTTTATTTTTCTTTCCTTTCATTCTTTTCTCTTTTTCCCCCCTCATGTGGATGGATTTCAAAGTCCCACCTTTGTTGTAGTCCTATTTTCCTATAGGCGTGGGATGGGACGGCTAGAGTGCTCCTGTCCCATCAAACTTAAAACCTTGATGTGGATTATTAATAGCTAGATCCTTTACCACTAAATTCATAAGATTATTTTGATTTGTTGCTAAGTTTTCTTGGCATGAAGAAAAACAGTTTTGTTCAGTCTGGCTCAAAAAATCATGATAGTGACTTCGATACATCTATTGAAAATCCACGTGCTAAAAGATTTGGAAGTTTTCTTAAAATTAAAATTTGGATTGGATGGATTTTGTAACATTATCTTAACATGTGGCACTAATTGTTAAATCAAATTGGAGGAATCAATTATTCTGTGTTTTCTATAAACCTTCTTGTTATCATATTTAGTAAAACTGTTTTATTAGATTTATTATAGTTGCATGAGCTAGACATGTAAATATAGTATAACTTCTGTTTTCAAAGTGCATTTGCATATACATCTTTCAGTAGTATATATAAATTATTAACTAATCAATTTGAACCCTTATCTAGTTCTTATGGATTTATATTAAAGGAAGCTCTCATACATATCTGGCATGCAACCAAGTTTCAGATGTTTAAGACTGGTCCCAGTCCTTGGTCAGCATTGTATGTGGTGTACATGAATTTTATCAAACAGAGTATGTTGGCAGGCATAACTCTTGGTTTGGTCTATTTTGACCTCCAATTTCACTCACCTCATTGTCTTTCAATATTTCAATGCCAAATTATCTGAAACCTATGTTTGAGTTATTGATTTAAATGCTTGAATCATCATGTCTCACTATTTGATCTAAGCAAAGCTTTTTTGTTTCTAACATGCTTTTTATAAGAAACTGAAACATTGAACAGCTTTTATTAAACTTTGATAATCTATCTTTGTTATCTATTAAGAATTAAAACCTTTGTTGGCTATTAAGGATCAAAACCATTTAATGAATGATTAATGATTAATGATTAATATAACTAGTTTGCTTTTAATCAGTAGACTGATTGATAATACCAATGGCTGTCAACATGGAATGCTGTACTAGAAATTGTGATGTCAATAAATAAAGAATACTTTTAACACATTATTGAAGAATAATGAGCATGTTTTTGACAAAAAATGTGGTTGCCCCTTACCTCACTGCCATGTTGTGTTCTTGGCGAGCTTGTAGATGTCCTTATTGGCTATGAAGATGACATTCTTTATCTAGTAGAGGTGGTCTTATTCCAGCTAGAGTGACAAATCTTTGAAAAAGAAAATTTCTGAAGGTTATGCGGAGAACAAAAGATACTATTGATTGGACACTGTGGCCTTTTCAAGATTTCCAAATCTGCTTTAATGGAGACATGTTGATGTCTCAAATCTCGGTCACCCTTTTTGCTAAATTGATATGTTTGAAAGTTCTTTTAGAGAGATTTCTCTATTACTTAATAATCATGGTGGAAATGCAAGCATTTTTACAATAACATCTATAGTGTTGGTGAGAAAAGCAATTTCAAATAAAACAGACCCTTATAACAACCTTTATAGCAAGCTAGTGTTATTATATAAGTTTCCTAGCTCCTCCAATCAAACCTCGTGGAAAAGGTCAACAGCAATGACTTTTCCCCCACTCTAATCTTCATTTTTATCCTTTTTTGTTTATTTAAATGGTATTTTCCAACCTTTCAAGAACATGTAATGCAGAATTTTTAAAGAAATCTATCATCACATCCAAAGTCTCTGAATTCTATTATATCTTACTAGCTCTCCATAAGACAAACTTAATCTCTTAACCTATCCATTTTCTTGTTCTTGTTGTGACATCACATGCTGGTAGGCTGCTGTTTGTTCAGTTATTAGGAGAGTAAGAATGAAATAAAGAGGGAGAGGGACCAGTATATTTTGCTGATGGAAGAGGGGGAGAGTAAGGGCGAGAAATAAAGTCCAGGGGAGTAGGTTTGGGTGTTTCCCACATGTGCTGTAAATTTTTCAAAGTAGTATCATGAAATAAAATGGTCAGAGTTCCAAGCAGTAGAATAACATATGCGCACCATACAATACACACAACATGTGCTAACTATCATCTATGTCATTGCTTAATCTACATGCCTAAACCAAAATATAATGCTGTCACAGGTTTCTTGCAATGAGCAGTCTCAAAATGGCTGGATTTCTATTTAAGCTTCACTTTATGGTTCAGATGTATTTGGTATCTCACTTTTGTTTTATATTTGCAAGATGTTTGGATCATGATCGATTGTGTGGTTTTCATGCAAATAATACATGTTGAAAATTGTTTGTTTTGTGTCCACTCAACACTAGATAAAGAGACTACTATGATGTTTGATATTTTGGTTTTTAGGGTTTTAGAATTTTAGAAGTTATGCAATTTGACTAGAAACATGGGTTCTTGTTTGACATGGCCCATCATGTTGCCAGTAGGTTTGTAGCTTAAGCCCCGCCCCCAACTCCCCAGCCTCTTCTTCGCCTCATAATTTACAAACAAAACTGTAACCACAACCATGAAGCTTTTTCCCATCTATATGGAATTTCTGAGGTTTTATTTATAATATGTTCCTTCTAGTGTTCCGTCACCTCTATTTCAAGTTTGAACCCTTCAGTGTATGTTTAAGCCAAACTGGGGCTTCCTTACATCTTTGTTACACATGCTCATGTTGTCTCAGTCAATTTTCTGTTATTTTGTTCTATCACTCTAATGTGCTTGTTTTTCATTCTATTCTTTCGAGTTTTACTAGCCATCTCAACTCTTTTTCTTCCTGCTAAATCCTTTTTTCTGAGTGATTTTCATATTTAATATTACTTCACTTTCTCTCTCTCTCTCTCTCTCTCTCTCTCTCTCTCACACACACACACACACACACACACACACACACACACACACACAGAGAGAGAGAGAGAGAGAGAGAGAGAGAGAGAGAGAGAGAGAGAGTACATTTTCATGATCAATACTGCTAGATTTATTTCTCTACGGTTTTTTTTTAATTTTTTTTATATATATACCTTGTCTAAAGGAGCATTTGTATAGTTGCTGTTATCAATTTCATTTTTGATTAGCATTTTCCCCTGACATATGTCAGTGCTCATGTATATATTGTTTAAACTTCTCCTCTGGTTTGTTAACCATGATATTCATTTCACTGGAGAAATGGTGAAGTTATACCTGTCATTTCTATAGTCACCTGACATATGGAGTCCTGGTGTCCTCTTGTTTTAAATGACCAGAAAATTATTTGATATTTTATCAAATGAAAAAAGATAAATACTGCTATTTTTATTCTTGCTTGCTCAAATAAGTCGTAAAATGTATTTGGATGCTATGGTTGCTCATGGTCCTACAGTGAATTCTACTATATTCTAGTTTTGTATGCTAACTCCTTTCAGTTGTACGAATCAATTCATCAACGTCAATTGTGTCAAATCATCAAGCTTGATTGAGTTGAAACCCGAAAGTCATTGTAATCTTAACATGGAAGTGAAATGTACACTGATTTGCATATTTCTCCTTTAGTTATAGGTAACCAATGCTTTTGCACAAGCAGGTCTTGAGCCTTTTGTTCTGGTTGTGGGATTTGATTTTGCAGAGTAATGAGTGGACAAGTACACTTAAAAATTCCAGTGTATCTTCTGGTTATGCTTATTGACTTGTAGCTTTTTGAAAATTTAATTATTACTGAATTGGCCAAACCCATATATATGTGATGAGGTATTCAATTTTCAATCACTCATGTAAGTAGTAGCTTGCATGTGTGAAATGTTGTTAATGATCCTAGTGTGACATCTTAAACAAAAGTTTCTCTTTTTTGAGTCTTCTTGGGAAATACTAGCCGCTTATGTTCTAAAGCTTGCACATAGATCTGCTCTGTGTATGAGATAGCTTGTTGCTTAATTACTTGGATATAAAACATATTCATTCCTATTATGTTGCTTTCCGAGGTAAAATTTCTTTGATAGCTGGTGTTTGCATGATATGGGAAATACTCCAAGCCCATATAAGCAGGCAACATATGTCATCAGAAGGACCCTCTCTGCTTTTAATGAGGAAAACCTTGTCCTTGCTTCGGATTTGGTGATGATTAGTTTTATTCTTGTTCAGACAACCTATCTATCCATCTAGCATAGTTTGCCCTATTTTGAATTAAATTTAAAGGCTAGAGTTTAATTAAATCTACTCATAATTGATAAGATGGCAGCACATTTTTTTGTCTTTGTTCAGCCTGTACCTATGATCAAGTGGTATTCAGTTTCTATCCAGTTAACCGACCATGTAATGGCTATGAAGAAGCACTACAAAGGTACAGAAAATTGGTTCCACTTGTCTGGCTAGCTGGTCAGTGTAATGCTCATATATTCTTATATTTAGTTATGTAAGTTTCTCAACTTTTCTGAATGAAATCTTAATATTCTCATACATGATAGGGCCAACATCCTTGGCACCAATAATTGAAACCGCCATGGGTATTGTAGATAGCACTGGAGTATATCTAATATTTTGAAGTGAATTGGTGTAGCTTTCTGGTATAAATTACTTGGGCTATGGTGGGTTCCATGACTCATCTTCTAGTTCTGCAAGGAAGAAGAGGATGAGGAAGAGCACTTGTTCTGATCACATGGCTCATGGTTGCGGTGTTCTTTGTGGTGACTGCAACTGCCAGATTGGAGAGCATGGAATCCATCCACAAGGTTGGTCTGCCAGTGCTCTAATAACATCATGATGTCCAGAGCGCAAAGATAGTTTTAGGTGGGTTATGTTGTTCTATAGTAATAAGACTGGCATTTCATGACAATCCAAATTGGCTTGGGTATTATGTATCATATCTTTATGAAAATGTGTTCCTTGGTCTCAAACGTGTTTGCAGAGCTTGATTGTAAGCCGGGGCATCATCTAGTGCCTCCAACGCAAAATTTTGCTGAGGAATTAGGAGGCCACCATATTTTCTGAAGCCTAATAATCAGAAAAATTCATCTAAACAATGAAGCTACCTTCTAAGGTGCTGCGCCTACTCTAAAAGTTGGGAGCCTCTTCAAATAAAGCTGTTAGCCTGCTCTTTACCGTGAGTGAGATAATATTGTTGACGTTCTTAATTTGTACACTTTGGTCTGGAGACTTCAGACTTGCTTTTCGTTTGTTGAAGGTGCTTCTTCTCAGGCCCATGATTTGATGTGGCAAAGTCTGCTGAAGGTATGATTGCTGCCCATAGAATGAATTACTAGGACTCATGCCTTCCTAATATTTGAAAGTATTCTGAATTTGAATTGGACAGGAAGTAAACTTGCAGGCAAATGCAAAGGAGTTTGACTCATTACAATTCACAGAGCACTTCTGGAGTAGTGAAAAGGAGGCGGCATTTGTTAACTGGAAGTCTGAATGTCAGAGTAACTCTACTTTCTGCTATGGCAAAATGAGACTGTTTTTGGTTTGATCCACCAACAATCTAATTTGTTGTCAGTATCTTTGTAATCTGAGAAAAATCTACTATAAGATGCGTATCTAATTTTAATGTGGAGGTTTAAAATAAAAAGCTTAGACTGGATTCTCTGAAACTTAGATAATCAGTAGATGATTGGAAGACTGGGGCATGTTTAGATCTATCAAAGGAGATGAATATTTTGGTAGTGGCATGTATAAGGTGACTACATGAAGAGACAGAACTATATCTTGTTTTTGATGTAACAATAAAGGTATTGAAGGTCATGTGACAAAGGCCTAATAACGCATCAAGGAGACATCTAAAGGCCAGATTTGGTGGCTGTGCAAAGTGGTTAGAAGGGAAGGATTCTGGAATCTTTTCTAATGGTAAGAATATTTTTTGAGAGAGGGAAGAAAATCTGTTCGAATTATAATTATGAAGATCCAGAGTTTTGTGGATGCACCATTCAAAAATTGAATTCAAAATCTCTAATCCCTATGCAAAAGGGGGTGACTACTAGAGCAAGCATTGGTGCATTTTACTAGTTTTCAATTCTATTCTGCTGTGTATTTGGTAGAACATAGGTCTATCCTTCAATAGATGTGATTGCACGAGTCAATTTTCTTCTTTCTTTTTGTGATTGTTGTTGTTTTTGCTGTTTATAACCCTGCAAAAATAAAGGCTAATTTTTCATTTCTATTCTGCTGTGTATTTGATCGAACATAGGCGTATCCTATAATTGATGCGATTTCATGAGTCATTTTTTTTCTTTTTATTATTGTTGTTTTTGTTTTTGCTGTTCATAACCCTACAAAACTGAGAAGGCGTCCTATCTGCATGGACTAACTCAAAAACAGGTATGGCAAAATGATTGGTACATGGTACAGGTTGAACTCATGGAGGACATCTTATTACCAGAACATCATGGAGCATTGCATCAGTAAGTCAAGGTTGCTGTGTTTGCTGCCTTTATTAAAGTAGACATAAAACGGATCATCTTTTGGCTGTCTTTCATGTCCAGATGATTTCTTTGCATGTTATCCTAGCAACCGTTACTTTACGCCATATTGACAACGCATCCATTTTTCTAGAAAAAAAAAAAAAAATCTGCTACGTTATTTTTCTATGCCATTACAAATTTCATAGCTTGGCATTACCATCTTTATGATGTCAATTAGCAGATTGTATTTTTAGTTTAGCCTGTTAAAAGAAATCCAAGAAGCGTGATGATTTTTTTAGTATTAGATAAATGATACAAAAATAACTATTGAAAGAATAATAAAGGTAATTATAGTATTTAATATTTCAGTAATTATTACGAATAGAAAGATGCTTTCTTTCATTTGTTTTATGATCTGTCGTAGGACATTAAATAAGGTAGAGACTAACGGCTAAGAATGCCTCATCCAAAAATGCTAGATAGAACTTGGATGTTTGCATTTTATGCTCTTACATAAATACTTAAAATTTTATTTTAATTTTTTAATTTTTTTTAAGTACTTAAAATTTTTTTTAAGTACAGATATAGATTTTTGTACATTCTATTTTTTTTTTTAAGTACAGATATAGATTTTTGTACATTCTTCATTGTTCAAATCAAATTTAATTCAATTATAAATATCATGATTGATTCATGGTTAAAAAAGTCATGGGTCGTAAACCTATCTACATCAGCTTTGGGATTTCATTTGGAGGGTCAGGACAGGATTTGCAGAATTTCAATGCAGCTGGCCCAAAGCCCGCCCCAAACGGTGTAAAGAATGGCCTGCTCGCCGGTCCATTAAGCAGTGGGTGGAATTCAAGATTCGGATCCATTTGCACGGTCGGATCACGTCGAACCCGGCACATTGGCCAGCCTCCATGGAGGGGGAAAGAGAGCGAAGGACTCAAAATCCAACTGGAATAATTTATGCTAAAAATGAGAACATCAGTCAACAAGAAATCAATTTCAATCTGATCTGCGGCTCTAAAAACACTAGAAATGTTATTATTCGCAATCTGAAAAAAAAATACAGACTCTCAAAGTCTTTATTAACCTTGTAATATAAGGAGAAACGCATACTGAATTTGAGGTTTCTCCTTATCGAAAGCACGGTAGCTACATTGGATCTCTATGCCTGAGCTCCAAGCTCTAGCCGTAGAGTGTGATTGACCTCATTGGCTCCGGGGCCAATAAACTGAATGGGGCCTGCGGAGGGGTAAAAGTCCAAGAATATTTAATTAAAAAAGCAATCCATGTCATACTGCGGGAGCAAGAGATTTAGATCAATGACGGACATAACATACCTGGGCTGATATATCTGTTACTGAGGGCCCACTCATCTCGCATAGCCTCGAACTTTTTAAATGGTGCACCTGAAAAATTAAACCAAAAGATAAGGTTGGCGAGTTCAACAATCGACCAGGTAAAGATAAACAGTACGGAAAGAGCAGCCTTGGGTGTTAGCATGAGCAGCACATCTACCTTCAAGCTCCACCATTGCCTTCTTTATCACAGGCTTGAACTTACCTGTATGCGAACAAACAAGACGCGCAACTCAGTCCCAAAAAAAAAAAAAAAAAAAAAAAAAAAAAAAAAAAAAAAAAGAAGAAGAGAGAGAGAGAGAGAGAGAGAGAGAAAAACACCAAACACATTATTCTAAAATAGTTTCTATAAAATTAGATTTAGTCATCCACGCGTTGAATATGCTTAAACCAGACCATTTATTCCTGTGGTGGATCCCCAAACCAGATATGGCATGGACTTCGGCAACCTCATATCACAAATATGTGAACAAAAGTTCATCTTAGAGTGAATACCACCATGCAAGACAAAGACGCAACCAAATAAAATTTAGTTGATTTCTATTTATTAAAAAAATATATCAAATACAAAGGATAATATGGCACGCTGCCTAAGTACCCATACATTGTCAAGGCTTTTTATACAGGGAAGGTAACTTCAACAGAAAGTTTATACGTAATCCTTGTGCAAAAAGTTGGACAAGCAATCATTAACGCTCACCATGCAACCTAGGAAAAATTAAAATGATCACCTAGGATATCAATCATTCTATAGAACACCTAACTAGAATCCAGTCCAAGACTCTTAAACTTTCAAAAAACTGAAAATAAAATGCTGATGAACTGATGCATCAAAAAACTAAAAATAAAATGCCAAAGTCATAATTAAAAAAAAAAAAATCAGAAAAAAGCTTTGATAATGCAACCTGGCCAAGTAATTACCAGCCCCCCTGAATCTACCAACTTTCTCCACATAGAGAGGATGGGATCATGCATTGCTAGTTTCACATATAATAGTTATTAAATTGAATAAATCTAACTGGTACCCTAATTATGTGCAAGAAAAGCAGAAGAGTTACAAATGCCTCTTTAATTCAGCTTGCAATAGTTTTCAGCCAACAATTACTTGCAATTACTTCAATACAACTAGTACAATTATTAAATTAAACATAAAAGCTCAGATAAAGTTATCATTCGCCTAATTAGCAAGTTGTAAATGTTTTCAATCTCCAAAAAAACCAAATGCCCATGTCCACAAACAAACATTCTTGTTCCAAGCTTGTTTTGATAGAGGAGAACACAGAGCATTAGGCAAACATATATCTCATTATGTTGCAAGGGTGAAAATGTTAACACCTGCCTTCCTATAAACTTCCATCTTTTGACTCGCCCAGTCAACCATGCTTTTCCATTGTCCCCATAAAAGCCCAAGGTCAAGTTGCAAGGAGTTGTCATAATTAATTTACATCACAAGAGGAAAAATACTTGCACAATATTGGTATAAAAAAAAAAATTCAGGAAATGAGATCAGAGGCTTTAGCATGTCAACTAAAAAGAAAGGCATGACACTTAATCCGCATGATACTTTCACATGCATTGTTATACATAGCTAGAACCCCAGGTGCCTATGTTTCTCATCCGTATGCATTGCACATGGTCTATCCTATAAGAGAAAAAATAGAACTCCAAACATGCTATACATGTAGCCTAAGATAGTGGGATGGGATAAGACAAAGAGGAGGGGCTGACAATTCGGCTGCATGGAACTGGAGAAGGATAATCTAAGACTTTAAGGTGAAGCAGAGCTGCTAAAAGGCTGAAGTCCTACCCTTGGAGTGTTGGCATTGTACTCATAGTGCCTAGTCTCTGAACACGGAAACCAGAAATATAGATAAAAAAGAAAAATAAAATGGAATAAAAACAGAAGAGAAGTCGCACATTCATAAAATAATAACAACAACAACAAAAGGAACAAGGATATCTTATCACATACCATGTCTCCTCTCAACATCCATTAATGAAGTCAGCGCAGTCCCTCCAACAGTCCATTCCTCAACAGGGGCACACAAGTTCGCCACCTAGAAGAAATAAGGCCAAAAAAGGATAGCATTACTGAAATTATAGAAATTCCAATGGATGCATGACATGTATTATTCTTACCATTAAATATGAAGATCCTTATCCGATAAGCAGGGAAAAAATTGCAAGTGTGAATAAAGATATACCACCATCATAATCCAAGCACAAAGCTACTACAATTATAATAGAGCAATCCAACATAAGATTGTTCGGAGCTTCTTAAAGTCATGTTAACAAAAAGTGGAAAATAAGATTTATATCTGGGATGACTAGTCTTGCTATATAATGTGAGAATATGAAGAACATAGAATAATAAATTAAAAGTGTATCTAGATCATGCAAATAAATAGGCATTAATTGCAGAGTATGCATCATTGTCCACATAACAGATTTGGCCTAAATACAAGTCAGCCTTGATCCAACAACCCAAGCTATTATTGGTATTGGCTACAAATCATAAATCAGACTAAAACCCAATCCATTCACTTAAGGTCTTGGACGTGTTTGGATCAGACAAAGTTCTGTATGGTATTTCCCATTTGTTCATAAATTGCATAATAATACAAAATCAAGAATAATATCCATGACAAATAGGTGGGAGAATAAGGAAAAAAGTAGTCATACTTGTACCTAAGCTATCAAAATAAAAGTTATTGTTGCAAGGAAATATAAATCCAGTCCAGAGAGCAAGAAAATCAGGACAAGTCTACCCAAACCCAGATCCTACAAAATCTGGCTCCAGGTCAAGGATTAGTTTGAGACTTAACTCATAGGTTTCTATAGATTTGGTCAATACCAGGATTAGATCAGATCTGAGTTTTATAGGCAACAATCAAATTTCAGACTATATTTTTGATAGGCAAAGATAGACTAAGAAGCCTTGTGACAAGATTGACAAACTGGCATGCATCTAGCTGTCAAGCTTCACTTATTTAATGTAACCTATCAAAAAATTCTTCTAAATTTGTCTCTTTCATAATAGCAAGTGAACATTCAACACTAGATATAATTGTGTCCTAGGAAATGACGACTAGAAAATTAAAGTAATGATACAAAAGAAATGCGAAAGTGAAGATAAGAAGTCATTAAGGTAAGAAAGATACCGTCTAGGTAGCAAAAATAAGATAAAAGGTAGATTCTAGATCACGACAAATACATGAAGAGTGAAAATGGTAGACTACTCGTAATATAACAATGAAATTATGATAAGAAAGCAAAGGCATTACCACAAATTGCTGAATGAGAATAATGACAGGACTACATGAGTTTAGATGGCTAACAGGGCCATCTTTGATTCCTACCTTCTCGCAATTTTATAAGTCAACCTACTGTTACAAGTTCAAGGAAAAAAAATGATGCAATCAGTCTGAAATCCAAAGAGTTGAACTTTTTGATAACAAACATCTCCATCAACATTGGAAAGTGAATTCAAATCAATGTCCAGTGAAATGGATACATTGGTTATGACATCAACTGCTGTGCACATCAATCTTACAACCAAATGCAAGAAGATGACACAGTGAATGAACATGCATTGCTTAGCTACCTGAAGTGGGAGCAGGTTTTGAAAGCGGATTCAGATGCAGGAGGGAAAGTGACAAAAATTAGAAAATTTTATGGGGAAAAAACCTATGAGGAAGATCTGATAGTGAGATTCAAGAAAGGTCCTTTATACCATAGAATTTTCTGGCCACTAAGGTGTATTCTTCCATGCTAAATATAATATCCGTTCCAATCAAGACAAAAACAATTTTCAAGAAATAGTGCATCCAAATTTCAGAAAATATGGTTTAGGCTGCATTAAGCGGATGAATACAAAAATTAAGAAAGAATACGATATGCAAATTTATTAAACTGAACAATAATAGAAACTAGGCGATAGATGGAACATACCGAAGAAATGAGGCCAGTCTTTCTGGAGTGGAGAAGAGCTCCTGCACCATAGCCCAATGCATAGCAATATGCAGCATCAAAATTTGTTGGCAGACCACATCTTCCTTCATAACTGCAATTCAAATCCATATTGCAAAAATTAAAAGCAGAAAGATGTGCAAAGGCACTTCTGCTACAGTGGGTTCAGAATGTGATAAGAAGCTCCAAATCTATCTTTACAAAATTTGCTGATCAGATGCATGACAGTTAAAAATCTAAGAGAATATTTTTCATAAGACTCATAACAATTGAAACAGAAAAAAGAAAAGAATAGCCAGTGAGTAATATGGTTACCCAAAAAAGTGGGATTGCCCTTTAAACTGCTCTGCATATGTTCCCTCTGACTTTCTCTTATCCAACTCAGTTTCAACCATAGAAATAAGCATTTTTTCAGTTTCAATCTTGGCGACCTAATTATTTCAGATGAAAACGCATGGTCAACAATAGGCATGACTATTTGATTCACACAATACACAGGGAAGAGAAACTAAAGAAGAAACTCGGGTACCTGAACATTTCCATGAGGATCTCTTTCTAACAACAGTTGTTCTTGGATAGCTTGGGGCAGAAATTCAAAGAGAAGCTTAGATTCAGTGCAAAGCTTATTTTTCCACAGCCCCTCTTCATCAACAACATCATGAGCTAAGATCTCATTTAGTTCTGCTATAAGTTGCTGAACCTGAAAATAGCAGAATGTCAGCATTCTCTAATCCAATAATTGTAAATCTATTAATAAAGCAGGGCAACTCAAGGGGCCTTCGGAGCCAATCTGAGACTCAAGGAAATTAAAAGTATGGCATACCTCTGGAATAAAGTCAATCAAACCTTCTGGTATAAGTATGACTCCATAATTGTAACCAAGTTCTGCACGCTTGCAGATTATATTAGTAATGTAGTCTGTGACATTTTTTAGTGTCAGCTTCTTGGCAGCCACCTGCAACAAATGATAAAGGTCATATAATTGCAAAAACAAACAGAGATGCCCTATAAATAATTAAAAGAAGAAAGTCATGAACAGGCATTTAAAACCTATGAATGTGCATATTCTAAATGATTATGCACACGAGCCATGTATCATAAGCAACCATTTTGGTACTAATGCAATTGCCCACTAGAAATCTATTATGGAAAGCAGTTAAAATGGAATTGATTAGACAGATGCCATACTATTAGTCATTGAGCATATAGCGAGTGACCATAAAGCAGAATTTTTAAGCAGAACATATGCAATATAAAGGATCTAAGAAGAGATATATAAAACCCTTAGAAGGAAAGATAGAATAACAAATAATTGCACAAACAAAGATATTCACATTGTGAAAGGCTTTACATAAGAATCAATAATGTAAATGGATTTCTACCAGCCATACCCAGAGGCCTGAAAAAGAGAATATTGGGCACTTATTGTTCATCCTTGAATTTTCCAAAACAAGATTTTCAGATGTCTGGTGCCAAGTTTCAGCAGATGCAATATATATATATATATATATTGGATGCTTTGGATTAGTGTCCCAACAGGGATGGTCAGCATGATTCCTTTGTTATTATACCTCATTTTATTTGGATATCTCCAATCCATTCCAGAAATGCAATTCCCTAGACTTTTTGGCTACAAAAACATTAACAAATCAAAAGATATTGTTGCACCATTATGGTACAGATTGATTTATTTAATAATTTTGGTATAAGACAATTAACCATTCTAAACGTTACTTCATATCACAAGACCCTCATTTCGAATTTGGAAAATTCTCGTTAAACAATTATACAAACGAACAATTTCAATAAACTGTCTCATAAAACATAGGGATTCAACCATCTCATTAAGATAGAAAACCCTCATTGGAATACACAAATTCAAAATCAGATCAGACACTACAATACCAAGCAAGCCATCACATGCGTCAGGCATGCTATAAATAAGGGGCCACGAGAAGCAACCAGTGCATGAAATATCTATCAATGTTTAGCACAGAATTGGAAAGGAGCGACAAAAATATCATGAACCAGTAATCTGAATAAAAGGCAAATATGGGCTAAAGACAACTGTCCTACCAGGCTCATGAAAGAATTGAGATACAACAAGAACAAATTAAGAACCATAACATTAAGAAATTGGAATTAAACTAATTGAAAACTTTGACTTAAATTGCAAATTATGTGTTGAGAGGTCATTCACAAGTATGACAAATAAAGGGGAAAGACATTGTCAACTTAAATTATTTGGTCCACACAGTCAATATTATGTTTAAAATCGTGGTGGCAAATGAGCCTTGCACATTGATGTGTACATGCATTTTTCTTTTATGAAACAAATATTTAGGTTTGCAAAAACATGATAAATATGATAGTCACATGCATGATGGGATATTGACCAAAGTTTTTGTGTAGCAACAATACATAATTCCACAAATATCAAGGAAAAATATATCAAACGGTACCATCTTGTTTAATATCACAATATTCGAAAATTCTTATGAAACACATACATTTCCAAATTCCCCAGTAGAAAATTTTGGTATCTTTATACACATAAAAACATCATCTAAAATAAGCAAGACTTCCTCATTAGACGAGATGTCAATCAAACCTTTATATATATACAACATGCATTAAGATGCAGCTTATGAACCCCACAAGCTTTCCTATGTATTGCGTTTGCTTCACTTCATACAGCCTAACCCAAAAGTCTAGCAACAGTTATGAGTGCCTTGAGACAACCTCAAAGACACCCTTGTAATCATTAATTAGAACGAAGCAAGTTGAGACATTGATGATGAAATCTTGTGGCATGTTAACAGTAAAGGATTGTATGTTTTCTCCAACTTCATTAAGCATATTTGAAGATACTCAAAGAACATCATGATGCAAAGTTAAGGAATTTCAAATACTTCACTTAAAATAAAATCTGCACGAAAACAATTAAAGTACCTCTTCTCCAATGACAGCAATGTTTGGATGCGTTTGTAAAGCGCATTCCAAAGTGATGTGAGAAGCAGCACGCCCCATAAGCCTTACAACTGCAGAAGGAATCAGCATTTCAAGTGTGCTTAGAGAAGCAAATAACTGGCTTTGCAAATATTCAGCATAAAAAACAGAACACTTGCAAAAAACCCTGACAACATGAAAGTTGTTTCAAAACCCAGCAAATCTACATTCAATGTTTTTCACTGCTGAAAATATATTGTTCAATGAATTAAAAGCCTGAAGGCATTAGCACAGAAAAGACACCGAGAGAGTGAGAAATTTGAAATATATCCAAATGAAGAGACTCGCTTCTAATGAGCAGCTAAACAGCACTGCAATTGCTTGATGAAAAACTTGAATAACTTCTGCATGTTGAACTTTAAATTAGCCCAGGCTAAGGAAAGACAGGTACTCAGTCTGGGCCTTAATGGGAATTTACCACCTCATATGATTCTGCATTATACAATTGATGATCACCCAATGTTTAAATATGAAGTGTACAACAATAACAATCAAGAATGCAGATGCAACCGACCCTAACTACGAGGCCATATTTTACCAGCCATTTATTCCAATCAAGAAAGGTCCATCTGCAGTAATGCTATAAATCAGCTGCAAGTAGTAAGATCTATCTTGATAATGCTTCAGCTGCTAACACCAAAGCAGCTTGAAAAACACATTATTAATTGTGCAATCATCGATAATCAAGAAGCTTACAGTGGTAATATTTTCCAGTTGACCGAGCATCTGTCATGACATTTCCTATCATTTCGGCATATATCTGCAAAGCAAAAACCAAGCCCCACAATATGCAGTTAGTAAGGACAACAACAATATGACTAAAACACAAGAAGACAGCCACAAGTCTCAGAATGTTTTTACACGGTTAAAGTAACAAAGTAAATCTTGCATGTCCCGTTGGAGAGACTAATTGTTAAGCCCCTTGTGATGGAAATCAAGACAGTACTTTCAACTAGATGGCAACACAAGGCACACACTGTATGTGTTTTTCATGCGTATGCACATGCAACTGTAAGTGAAGACAAAAACATAGCAGTCAATGGCTTTAAATTCGTTTGCTGCACCAGAAACATCACAAAGACATGCACAGCAAGTATGAAATGCATGCTGAAGTGGCAAAAAGAAGTGCACTCACGTATATAAATCCACCTTGTGATCACATGCCGCCTTTTTATGCTCACTTATAAAACTCCCCTCCTAAGTGCATGCTGCCTTTCTTTAAAAAAGACAATAATTACCAAAAGGCACTTTAATATGTGTTCCTTATCCAGTTTTCTCAATCACAAGTGCAGAACCAATCAGCTTTCCAAAAAGAGTAAAACCAAATATTCCCAGTCTAATAAATATGATTGCAACATAATTTAAAAGTTGATGATCAATCTGCACATTCTAAACACAAAAAATGATTGGTCCAGGTACTATATAGGAGGGGAATTAAGGAATATACTTAGAACTTTCTGGATTACAGAACTCCGTACCCTATAAAGGAGATCCTAACTCAAATATCCCATATTTGGCTATGACTCTTGTATTCACTATTTAAGAGGTCCAATCTACTCTACAACCCCCTCCTCCTTGACCTTAGAAGTTTCACAAAGCTTGGAAAAAAGATACCTTTCTTAAATTATTTTTCACAAAGCTTGGAAAAAAGATACCTTTCTTAAATTATTTTTCAAAATTAAAGCAAATGAATAAAGATCCAAAGGACTAAAAGAGAGGACATTCATGTTGCTCCATTGGTTAGTTATACCAATGCTCTGAAACTAACCCTGGTCAGATCAGTTCCAAGTGAAACTAAAAAGTTTCAGTTTTCATTTTGGAGCTTAACCATGTCAACCATGAACTTGAATCTTTGTTTGAAAACAAGTGGACAACAAATATTTAACAGAACTTGCCAAAGACCAATATCTTTGTAGATATAAATACAAAAGAAAATTAATAGAAGTTTGACAAGATATAGGTGAAATTTGAAGACAAAAACGCTACTGCTTGCAACTTCACTGCATAATAAAGCATGGGGAAAAAATGTAGCATTAGATAGCAAATGTGTTGGCAAACTGAATCTTTTGAAAGAGCAGTGGTTGATAAGTGGGACATCCAATTGTAAAGAACAGCTAAGACTTGATTTTTGTATTAAAAAGGCAAACAGTACAATACAATTATCTATTATAAAAAGTGTATTAATGAGAATAGAAGATTTCTCAACACTACTGGAGGGAGGATAGAAGCTTCGACATAGGAAAATGCAACTGTTAAAGGCAATTATATTATAGCTTAGACAGCCAAAATAGAAAACAATCCATTGTCATAAATTTGAAATAGTTTTGATGGATTTTATCTAAATCAGCATTGGCATCAATTGAAGTCAACCAAAGTGAGTTCAACTTCAGAAAATTTGGTAGCTTATTTTGATACTTTCAGCTGAACTTTTGGGGGGGAGGGGGTTTTGGGGAAAAAATAGAGACAAAAAAGGCAGGAAAATAAGCTAGGCATTCTCTCGAAGTATGGTGTGTTGTTTAGAACCTTTCAGTGTATTGATTCATTGTTTTGACAATGGAACAATAGAAAAATTGAAATACTAGAAAACAGCATATCCCAAAAAAAAATTAAATGTTAAAATAATTCCTATTTCAAGTAATATTTAAGTATATTATATGTTATAAATATCTATGAGATTTGAACTTTAGGGTAGCCAAATTTACATTACAAGTTTTATTTTCCTAACATCTTTTAGTACACAACTTTGCTATGCTTGCAGATCTTCTTATAATTCTAGAATACATTTGGCACTCTTATGGCTGAAACTCCAAAACAAATACTGGTTTTGATTAACCTCTAAAAGAGAATCATTTAGGAAGAGGTTTGAGAGGGTCCAGTTTAGGTCTGCTGCAGAGTGAAAACTAGGTTGACCAGAATACATAGCAGACTTTGAGATTCATGCAAGACCCTAAGATATAAGATAATAAAATTACTATCAAGTTTTGTAAAAATGAGGGTATTTCATGTCTTGCACAGAGGCCCACCATGCAACTAAAAGTGCACCTCTCTAGAACGTTTTAGAACCATATCAGACTTGTGAGGAAAACTAAAAACCTTGATCTTCTCACTCATTGATGAGTACTTATTGCACTTGATTAGAGGGCATTTAATTCATTCTTCGACAAAACACAAATGATTTTGTATTAATGCAATCATTCACACCTGGAAGGTCTAAAAAATTTGTTACCAATTTGTTACCAATAACAGAAGTATATGATCATCAAAAGATGGATCATGACTACTAATTTTTGATAGCCATGATAAGAGAACTAAAAGTTAAGCTATGACTCCATTCTTAATTCCTTTAGAAAATTTTCTGATCTGGAGCAAGTTCCAGCTATGCTCGTGTAAAATATGCTCATAGAGCAAAAGTTCTCTATTGTGCGTGTGAGTCAAAACTGCACCAAGAGCAGAAGTGACAGACCAAAACACTCCAATTTATGCTATTCCAAATGGGAGGGACTGCAGTGAAATGAGGTGAAAGCTTGTCAAAGGATAAACATGCATCAGATAAAAATTGAGTTGAATAGAAGCTATAGGCTATAAGGATTAAATCATATACAGAATGAAGGCTACAGAAGTTGGCAAGCATTTTCAACTTCAGGCATGAGCATCATGCCAATCAATTCAAAAATGCTGAGTACAATAGGCAACTTGAGGACATGAACTCTCTCTCTCTCTCTCTCTCACACACACACACACACTGGAAGAGGATAACTATAAATTTATTACATCAAGATATAGCACGAGAAAGATAGAGGGAAAAAGCAGAAGGTTAAAAGAAATTGACCTTGCAAGCTGTGTCAAATCCAAAACTTGCTGGAACTTCCTTGCATTTGAGATCTCCGTCAATTGTCTTTGGGCATCCAATAACCACAGTTTTCATATTCTTTTCCCTATTTAATCCCCCAATACAAAGGGTGAAAAGTTAATATTAGAAACAATAAGAACAGAGAATCAGAGCACCAATATTACCAATCAAGTATGTAAAAAATGAATTAAGTAGCATAGTCAATTGAAACTTTCTCTCTAACATTTTACCTAAATTTTTCAGCAAGAAGGCACGCATTGGTATTTGAGTCATCTCCACCAATTACAACAAGTCCATCCAAATCAAGTTTCAAAGCTGTTTCTTCTGCTTGCTTGAACTGATGCATATAAAGATAAGAGAATAGCAGTCAGTTTCGTAAAAGATATGAAAAGAACAAAATAAATTTAAAATCACATAAAGAGGGGGGAAAAAGGACTCATCATAGGTACCACATTTACTAAAGAAGCAATTTAGATACATATAGACAATGAGCACCTGTTCTGGAGTTTCAATTTTGTCCCTTCCACTGCAGATCATATCAAATCCACCCTGTTTTCACATCGAAATCACAAAATTAAAATTAAACAATTTACCCACAAAAATGGAAAAAAAATGTTGTAATTATACACTGCATAAGGTTCATCACTATTTAAGAAATTGATTGCACAAAACAAGTGTGAAGGAATCAGGTCATGCTAGGTGCCAGCTCTTAGAACAATTGGCTAAATATTTATACTCATAGGCCACCAACTAAAAATTGAAGCAACTGATTAGCATTCCTAACATGGTAGCACATGATGATGCATCATAAGAACCACTAGCACAAATAGGCACAAGCAGATATGCAATATCAATACAATTAATGTTATGCAACATTAAGATAGGCCAATTTTGATTTAAAGACTTCATCAAATAATGCAAGAGTATTGAGTTACTCTGTAGTTTTACCTTGATTACAAATACATCATACCTCATGCTCCCTTCTCGATGATTACTATTCAAACATTAATTTTTTTTCACAATCTAAGAGTGAACATTTTCCCCTTCCTCTCCACTCAATGGATGGTTACATTTTTTGTCAACAAAAGCACCCATTAATTAACACTTCTTCAGTCTATTATCTAGCCCTTTAGTTTACACAACAAAACCTACATCTCATGTCAACATAAAAACAACCATGGCAAGTCCTAAACCATGAATAAACGGTAAAAGTTTGCCATTAGGTTGGAAACCAATTGCATGGCAAGTCCTAAACCATGATTAAAAGGTAAAAGTTTGCCATTAGGTTGGCAACAAATTGTAGAAGAAATTATGAAACATGAAATGGATCCAAATTTGATATTCACAACTAAAGTGCATCACTTGTTTTATCTAAGGAAACCCTGATTAGAGATACTTAGCAAATGAGGATTCATAAAGTCTATCTAAGAAACTGGAATAAAGGCTTGATGGTTGTGACTATGGCGTATGGTTGCCAATGCCACTCAGAATAGTCTTTCCAAAGTGCATAATAATGGAATATGAATCCAATTTATTCAATGATATTAAATGTAATTTATCTTATTCATAATTTCTCCTAACAACTCCTGCTCCTTTTACCTTTCTTGCACATAAACGAGTCAAGTTTTGTTGAGAAAAGCAGTCCACTGATAGATGGCTTGCTGTTGCACTTGTCATGTTGATTGCTTCATAATTTCTAGATTGTTTTACAGATTATCAGGTCAAGCAAGCTACTCAGGGTGATAGGTCATGTCCATTTTGATGACTAATGTGTCAAATAAGTCTTACAACTAGTGGGTGACTAAAAGATCTGCAGCCTTGTTCCATTTTCTGCTTATTTAACTCAGTGTGTTGTCGATCTGTAAACTTCCATGGAGTTTCGAACAATTCAACCAACCATTCTGAGATATTGTGAAGACCAAAGCTAGCCTCATATTCCTATCAAATGCTGCAAAATAAGTTTACCAACCATGTTTGTTGGTCAGGATCAAATATGAACATGTGTCAATCTGGCTCTAGTGCACATGCAGGAAGAGCATTACAGTTACAGGTTGGATTTAGGACTGAAAATGGTGGGAACTCTGGTTGCAGAACATAACCATCACCGATTGTTAGGAACCATCACCAAGTTTATTGGAGCCAACTAGACCTTACGGCATCAAACCAACAATCTACTCTACTTGATCGAGATCACAATGCTTATGTACAATATTTAGGCACAATTGTATTACTTATAAATCATAAGCTTTATAACCACAACTACTATCTGCACTGCCTGATTCTATATTTTTCTTCAGTTTTTCTCTATTGAGATTAGGTTTCTAAACAAAAGTAACAAAGAAAGCTAAACATCTCCAGCATAAAAGAAAGAAAGAAAGTAGTAGAAGAAGACATAACCACAAAAACCCCTACCCCAGACTGGGGTAGAAAAATCAGCATTCCTTAAACAAATTTTTCATTCATAAGATTAGTATCTAATCAATGTAAGAATGTGTGAATAGTCTAGTATTTTAAAATTAAAATTCAGGAGAGACAGAGGAAGGAGGGGGAGACTGATCCATAAACCCCGAAAGATGCCAGAACCATTTGGGCGAGCCAGACACCTGATTTCTATAAGGATAGATGAACTCTGGAGTGAGCTCCGCATATTTGCATTTCATGATCCCTGCCGGACCTCCCCTGAACCCATACAGTGTGCTTCCCTTAGCACGATCCTGCAGGTAATCTACCATAACCACACAAAAAAAAAGGGGAAAAAAAAATCAAGATATCAATCTAACAATCAATCAACCAAAAATACAAAATCATCCGCAACCACCAAAGGTCAAAGAAAGAAAACACTCAATCGGTAAGGAAAGAAAAAGAAGACCAAAAGAAACCAGAAAAGAAGCGCTCACCAAAGATCCCGGAGATGACATTGTGCCCACCGGGAGCCTGTCCTCCGGAGAGCACCACGCCAACCTTAAGACTCCCGGCCATCTCCAACGGAGCGGCGCCCGTCGGCACCAGCGATACCGAGGGCTGGCCGAAGAGACTGGGAAACAGTTTCTGGATCTCATCTGCAGCCAATACCATCACAAGCATTATTATTATAAGAACACCGATCATCATCAACCTCAGGCCTCATCGATATAGATTTCCACCAAGAACCCAAAGAGAGAAACGAAGGGAGGCGGATACCGGGGTTTCCGGCGGCCAAGCTCGGAGGGCCGTCGACGATCTGGAAGGGCCCTCTGACGACGGAGGGAAGTGGGAGGGGTTGGTTGAGGCGGCTCGTCTGCACCTCGCTGTACACCGCCGCGAGGCGGCCGGGTGACGGTCCCTTGCCGCCGTTGGGGAGGACGGAGTACGGAGCCATCGGCGGCGATCGAGAAAGGATCGATCTTAGGTGAGGTGAGAGCAAGCGACACAAGCGACACAGAGAACAGCAGGGATAATAACAGCAAGCGCTAACCACTGCAGAGGCCTCTTTAAAGCAGGGGATAGGATCGGAGAGCGTCGTTATCCGCCCTTAATTTAATGGGGAAGGGGCACGACAAGGGAAGGAGTGCGGCCGGCCTCTCGATGCGGGGACCGATCAAAGGTCTCCTTCTGGAACGGGGGACACGCGAGGGACGGACGCTGAACCGACTTCCGAGCCAGTGGGGCCAAGAGGACTTGAAATTAGGTGAGACCGCGAGAGATGGTTTCGGTTGGATCGGTGGGTGAGCGGTGGGTCCGTGGGCGGGTAGGATGAATCATCAATCGCTGATTTTGACAGCTGTGGTCTATCGTAACGACGGCATTGAGAATATTATATATATATATATATATTAGATTTCTCATATGGTCCCATTTTGATCTACTGCTGCCGTCATGCGTCAGCGAGCATCCCGATTACTTTATCAGAATATCCTATCGAACGTAATGTCTCAGCATGCCGATGATTTTTATTCGATATACCAAAGTGCAGGAAAAAAAAAAAAAGAGTCCAACCAAAAAAATACTTTAATATTATTTTAATACTAATTTAATATAATGTAATTTAATATTAAAAATTATATTATAATAATATGATGTTATTAGTAATGATTATAATATTTTTATAGTATTATATTATAATAGTATAGTTATATTGTAATTTAATTGTACTATAATATAATTTTAGATTTTGATATTATATTATAATATTAAAATGATGATAAGGTATTATGATGATTATAGAATGTAAGAGATAGTTTTCATATTATATTATATTATATTGAGCAAGTTAAATATTGGTATTTAGGAATTTTTAGTTGGATACCAAATAGAGTGTACCTTTTTGGGTTACACAAATTAGCTACACCTGCTGTATTCTTGCTCGAGATCGACTCGAAACAAAATTAAACCTCCATTCTCTCATCCAAGCGGTGATTCAAAGGCATGTTGTTCATCACTTTCTAACACAACTTAAAGCTCAATTTAATATGATCATCATGAGCCACATGTTGCTCATCATGCTTTGAGACAGCTCAAGTGCAGTTTATTATAATCTGCTAAAGAATCCTGAATAGGGATAATATGGGAGGTGGTAGTATTAAAATTATTAGTACAAAGGGTATAAAATTCTTTGCTGACATGATACGTGGAGGTGGTTGCATCGTTTGTATTTTAGAATCATTAGGTATACATCCATATAGTACATGGAGATTGTTGTGATTTATAATTTAAAAATAAAAAAATAGATTTATTTTTCTAATTTTATACTATTAAATTGATGTTTTGAAGTTATGATATTTTTTTTCTTTCAAAAAAAAAAAAGATATAAGATAAATAAAATACATGTATTAGATAAATAGTTTTTCTAAATTATAAAAAGAATTTAATTGTTTTGAATTAATAGATTAAAAAAAGATATATATATATATATATATATATATATAGTTGATAAAATCTAAATGAAATAAAACCTTTGTATGATAGTAGACTAACCATGATAGAAATAACTGGTATAATTCTTATAAGGTTATAGTAACTTAAAACATTATTTCTCAACTTTTTGATGCTTCATATATCGATACTTTATTTTATACTTAAATATATTTAAAAGTTATTTAAAAAAATTTGTATATAGAACATTTAATATTTTTGGTATGAATAGTTTTTAATGTGCGTGCATATATATAGGTAAAATTGGCTACATTTGAATATAACCAAGTTTAAGATCTGATCATTTTTTTATCTTTAGTTCTATATGAAATTTGGAGCCACTTGGCTTATTTATCTTTTTCATTTTTGTGATCCATGAACTATGTAAATTTAAGAATAGAAAAAATGATCGGATCTAAGCTTGGATATATTTAAATGTAGTCAAGTTTATCTTTCTTTTTCTCTTTCTATATATATATATATAGAATATATATATATATATATATATATAGAATATATATATATATATATATATATGACCAATGTAAGTGGAGTTAAAAAGATTAAGAGAGAGAAAAAAATTAAAATATATTAATAAGATAAAATAAAAGAAAATAAAGAAGAATGCTCACGAGCCTTTGGAAGCTAAAATGAAGGTTGTTGATGGCCGGAGAAAAAGCAAAAACTTGCTCGAAATGCCCTTGACCCCAGCATCGACAGCGAAGAAAAAGACCAAGAAATAACATAACATAAAATTTACTAAGCAATTTTAAATAATATTATTTAAATTTTTTTTATAAATTATAAATGCTATTAAATGAAGAAAAATTTAGTTGAATAAATGGGAAAGACAAGCATTAACCTACTTGTTTAGGTGGTTTTAAGATTATATAAGCGTTTATACTCGGATACAGCTTGATTATATTGACCTTTTGATGCAACAGTTGACATGGCATGCATTGTGTCAATGCCTTCGCCTGGACCTTGGCTTGTGCATGCATGATGCACGATAATGTTTGCCCTTTGAGCCACAAGAACTTGTTAAGAAAACATATTAAATTAGCTTAGTTCTTAGAGCATTAGAAGTAAAAATTTCATGACACTCTCTGGACGGTTCAAAACAATACCGTTGTTCTAAAGGTCAAACATTTATTTGTCTTGCTTTCATAATAATAATAATAATAATAAATAATTAATCTTATATTTTTCCATCAACTTTATTGCAGAACTAAATATTAAAAATATATTAAAAATGATTTAGAGTGGAATTGTTCCGGTTAACACGCGATTTTCTTTGACATCTCACCATCAGCCGTTAAAAAAAGTGGCTATGAACTTCATTTAAATGCCTGCATCATAAGATTAAAAAATACTATGGGCACGTTTAGTTTACAAGAACTGGCTTTAAAAAATAAATAAAATATCTAAAAATTAGAGCATAAAATGTCTGAATTATCATGTTTGATTGATTATGAGAAACAAGTATTTTTTCAAGAAAGAATGAAGCTATCATATTTCGTTGAATAGTTCCATAAAAGTAATGTAAAATATCAATTATACCCTAAAAAAATATTTATTCAAGTTTCTAAATTTGGATCAAATCATCGTAATGTAATCCTTCAGCAAATAAAGCAAATAAAAAAAATATATAAAAAAATCTTTAAATTATTTTAGAAATACAAAAAAGGTAGCAAAATAATAACATGATGCAATCCTGAGTTTTCTGCAACTCTCTAAAGAAACATGCCAAAAAAAATATAACAGCAAAAAAAAATTTAGGATCAAAAACCAAATTGACACGATAACAAGTATTAATCTGTAAAAAAAATCTTTGTCCGTTGATTTAGGAAAAAGAGTATACGATAAGAAAAGAAGTGTACGTTGGAAAGAAAAAGAAAACACGCTGTAATAGAAAAGTAAATCCCATATTACCGGTAATAGAATTTTGTTTTTCATAAAATATATGAATTCATATAAAACGAGAACGAAGTATTTCAATAAATAAATTTTAAAAGTATGAACCAAATATTATAACATGCGAAAAATAAAATTTTATGATCTTTATTTATGGTGAACCAGACGAGTGTAGAATCGGCACATGGCTGGAGAAACCGCACGGAAGCTTGGTAACGAAGACGATGGGAGACTCAACCTTGCAGCTGAGAAACTGGCACTCGTTGAGGATGAAACGGAGACGGACGACGTAGGCCACTGCATCTGGGGCTGGTTCTGTTCGTCCGTATTACCAATACCATGGTTACATTCATCCTCGTGTTAAAGAAAAATTAAGGTTGCATCAATTCGTTGAAGTAACCCGTATTATTACTTCCCAACGTTTAACATATTTGTCCACGTGGCGTGGCATGAGAGAAAGCAACCTTTTCGATGCTACTTGGTTCACCAAAACCATGGATTTTGAGTTTTATGTACGATATTTTATTTTTTTATCTACATTAATTTTTAAATACTATTATATTCAACAAAACTATTAGAAGTTTGGATTATTAAAAAAAAAAAAAAACCATTAGTACGAAAGACACGGGCATGTTCGTCGCTTAAGTTCGGGTGGGTGCGAGCCCTGCGGGATCGGGCCAGGAGCGCACGTGTAGCGCTTCCGGCAGCCATTGCCGTCTGGTAGTTGGTTCCACGTGCCAAAACCGTCACTCTCAGCGAGCTCCGCACGTGTCAAGCCGATGGTGCAGTTGTTGCCTGGATTGCCGGGCGGGTGCGGTTACAACTGAGAGCGGGCCAGACGTGTTATATAAGCCTCGGAGGGTACGCTTCTGCCGTCGGTCCAAGGTGCCCAAGCCAATGCCCCGTTCATCACCAACGGGTAGGTGGAGGTTGATGGAAATGGCGACGGACGGGTGAGATTTCGTGATGAGAATAATCTAAAGATTTATACAAGTCTTTGGTTGGTATTTGTTTTAATTTTTTTAAAAAATCTTATAAAGAAAAATAATTTTTATTAAGAAAAAAAAAAATTCTAAAAATATTTTTTTCTTTAATTAAAGATAATTTTAATTGAAAAGAAAAAACACAATGCCTCAGTTTTCTCAATAGATAGAGTAGTTGCTGAAAGTAAGAATTCGTGGGAGTCGTCTTGAAATTATGCTCTCCTCTCACTCTCTCTGCCTCGTCTTCAGCCTTCGCAGCGGCACCAGAGACCAGCCTTGATAGAGAGTTTTGATGAATTGGATTGGATTGGTTTGATCTGACACGAAGGATCGATTTAGGAGCAAAAGAAAAGCGCACAGAATCTAAACATATAAAGAGCATTAGAAGCGTCCAATTACAACAAACCATCTATCTTTCTTGATTTTTTTTACATAATTTGCCTTTAAAAAAAAAAAAAAACTATAGATGGAGCAAGAAAGTAAAAACAATAGTTCTCTAAATTTGAAACTTATTCCAACAATAAAAAAAATATTTAGTTATTTACGTTTTACTCCTTTATATTGTCAACTATATCTTACTCTTAGAACTAGAGGTAGGATCTGGATCAAGTTAAAAATAAAAAAGAAAAAGAAAACAGTTCGAGGTCTCAAACCAAATCGGACCCAAACTTAAGGTAATTATGTCCAACCCAAATCCAGCTTGAGGAAGCCCTTATATTATGTGTATATGGCAGGTTAGTCAGACATTATGCATATATGTTATGGAATCTAAAATTAAACATGTAAATTTATTTATGAATTGATATTTATATGAACTATAAATATTTATAGAATATTTTACATGGTGAACCTCAGCTGACTATTGAATTAGCAGCAAATATAATTTATTTTGTATTGTGAACCTTTATTGACCATATACCCTACTAATGAGGGTAATATATTGGATAGATACTCTACTAATAAAGTTATATATTGGATACGTATCCTATCGATTGTATGTTAAATATTGATTTTGCTGGGTTTATGTATTGAACAATATACCTTGTCAATTAGGTGTTATACATTAGTACTCGATTGATTTTAAACTCATAATTAAAGGCATAGTCAGACTATGTATTGATAAATCTAATTATTAAAAATATGAATGGAATATTTAAGTATTATTGATCCTTTTAATGATTTACTCTTATGCATAATACGATTATGAAGTAAATTTATCAATTTATAATTTGAATTATTTAGTTAAGGGATTCATTGCTTACTAAACTATTAACTCATTATTTGATGTTTTTCACTTTTTATACTCAAAAATAAATAAATATTGATAAGGCACTAATGGAGATGTAATTAGTTGTGAGAGTTGAACCTTTGATATAAATTAGAACCAATATTTAATTATGCCCTCTCTCTCTTTAATGTTGAAGAGCACTTGATATTAGTGATGCAAGTAAGAATTTCAAGATTTATTTTGGAATTATTAATTATTAAATTTAAATTTCACCCTTATATTCCACTTAGTTATCAATTTTGATATCATAATCAATGTTTTATACGTTTGTGAGATAATGCCTAATGGATATATGACGATTGCCCCGTCTGGCTCAAGATTTCAGATTTAAGGGCACGGCATAGATCTACTGGCATCTAGGCAGAAGATTTCAGCTAAACCAAGTCAAGTAATTAAACTTATCAGAAAGAATGCAACCGAAATCCCTTTTTGATGCCATTTATGTTAGCAATGCAATCTCACAGCTTGAAATGGTCAGCACACTGAACTAAAATCACATTGAAGTCCATTGTTATGGGGACTATCTTTCCAGCTGCATCCCTTCATCGTCGCAGACATTTCCTCACCAATCATTCAGAAATTCTCCACTCTACTTCCTCGTGCTTAGCTTGCATATTTTTTTCTGCATTTTTTCTTCCTTCTCCCTTTTCTTTTTTATTCTTTCTTTCGTTTTTCGCCAAAGCTCATCAGCACTAAAACAATATTAGCGATCATCATGTTATCAGCAGCCATCCTAACGCTGAGACTTCCATTGCAAGTATTGAGTGAATATGTTCGGAACTTGATGAAAATTAGCAGTCATATAAATGAATTAATATCAGAAAAACATTAATGCTGTCCAGATGTATTTATTGTTGTTCAACTACGAAAACTTTGAACTATATGCAATAAAAGAGAACCTTTGGTCATAGAATACCAAGAAACAGGAGCACCAAAACCCTCATTTCGGAGCACCAGTTGCAGATAAACGCAAAAAACATTTAATAGAATAAATATCATAGATTTCGTAAAAACTTGAGAAGAATATTTTGCCATATACAATACCAGAAGATATGGAGGTCTAGACTCTTAAGATGTTTGAAACCAAGCCATGAACGAAGTGATGATAACATCGTGAGCATGGAGTTTCAACAATTACATGTATTATGAAAATAAAGGAACCATAAAAGAATACTCATATTATCATAATCCAATAGTATGATATTTGGAAAACTCTTGCTTAAGGAACTCAAATCTCTCACCCTCTGCAGGGGTGAGACGTAGAATAACAGTCTCGATTAACTGGCAGTCAGGCTACAGGTTGCCTTCCTTCAAGGGTGTCTCCTAAATGCTCTTATTTGCTGGATTGATAAATGAACGAGTTAAATCACCACCTTTTTGAAGACAATGAAATGAGCTGGCAAAGAATGAAGAAAGGTCAATTCAATTATAGACATGAATATCCACATGAGAAACAGTTACTGTCATATAGAGCCCAATAATGCATTAATCTAGTAGCACATTATATAAAGAGATTGCAAAGACAAGTTTATGAGATGTTAATTTCATAGCAGTTCAAAAACCTTCTTCTACATCAAAGGAGGAGGAAATAGACTAACCTGACGAGCAACCTGCACCAGTCGCCTATTGCTTCGGGGTGCCTCTGTTGCTAAGCTAGTTTTCTGAGGCTTCAGCAAGGCACTTTGATTTTCAGCTATACCGTTTGAACTGCCCATTTTCTCTGGCAAAATCTTTTCATCCTTGCTGTTAATGGATCCTCTCTTGCGCTTCCTTTGGAATGTATATTTGAGAACAGGAGGTTCCCTTGATTCATGGGCATTCTCCTTTAGGGGATCAGAATTTCTTGTTGAAACATTGCCCATCTTAGGCTCTGCTTTGCAAACAGAAGCATCAGAATTCTCTGCTACAGACTGATCTGGTATTGTAGACACTGAATCCCCCACTTGCAGTATGCTGCCTGCATCATTATTAAGATCATCAGTAAGATCATTATTTAAGTCAGTTTTGCTTAACAACAATGGACTGTGGACATTTACCTTCATACACGATATCTTTTGTGCTTGATTCTAAGCCCTTCAAAATGTCATCATCGGTATCCAAATGACTCTCCTTTGTAACACTTTGCCTGGCTGCTGTTTTCATGCTACATGGCAAAAGCCCTGGAGTTTCATTTTCAAAAGACTCGACTGTACATAGCCGTCTATCTTCCAAACTTTCGAAACTTTCAGTGCATTCGGGAGCAGTCTTTTCATTGACTGCCGTTAACAGTTTTTCATCAGATTCAGTTGCATTATCTGATTGTTTATGACCAGTCATGTCATGATTAGAAGAAGCAGCAAATTTGGTCATTCTCACGTAAACATATTTTGTTCTCTTCCTTCTTGTAGAAAGCCTGTGGAAGAACTTAAGTTCTCCAGAGCCGGTAGAATTTTTTTCCTGATCTATCATCTTGGCTGATTTAGTACAAACGGCATTGTGGGACCTTTTAGCTTTTTCATCTTCATAAAACTTTAATTTGTTCTTTGAAACCTGGTCATCACTTTGCCCACAAGGAACTTTCACAGCTAGAAGATTCTGTTCATATGCACGAATTCGCTGGGTACATCCATTCCTATAAAGCTCAGGTTCTTTGCTTCTCATAATTATAGATGCTAAATCAGGGTTGCTAGCACACCTGTTCTCCATGGAAAGATCTTTCAAGGGGTTAGCTTCCGTTGCATTTCCAATGGAACTGTAGTGATCATCTGCAGTCCTCTGATTGGAAGTGGTATTCTTAACATCAGAAGCTGATATATCTTCAGGTCCAAGTTGAGGAGACAGCTTGGAATCAGAACCAAGTTTGTCCTCCTGACATTTGTCATCATCGGTAGTGGCATGGCCATTTGTGTTTTGTCCAATCAATGGCTCAGCAAGATTATTCTTCATCTGCTCCAGTTCAGTATTCAATTTTTTCAGCTCTGTTCTAAGAGAATTTATCATATCTTCTGCTTCATGCAGCCTAACTTCAAGCTCCTGAATCCTCCTAGTCTGACCTGAGGATTGCATTTCTGCTTCTCTGATCTGTAGGGACGGCATTAATCAGTGACATCTACAATCTTTTGCTTCTTATTACAAAGAAACCCAAATCATTTTAAATGAATTAAATTGAAAAACTGCATCAAAATAAGAACTGAAGGTTAAAAGCCCATCATAACACAATGATCTCGACAAATCTCCATTACTTCATAGCTGCAGCAAAAAAAAAAAAAAAAAAGGTGCATTTTTGGGGGACTGGTCCTTCATTCATGAACAATAACACAAGTGAGGTGGGAATTAACACTCATGTATAGTGTGTCTGGTAAGTATACACACCCACGTGCAAGCATACAAATATGGATGCAATCAAAAGTGCAAATAAAAATTTAAAGAGTTAGATGTGATTTACAGGGTATAAAATGCCTCTAAACAAAAATCAGTATGTTTCTGAGATCTCCTGTCCATGCATCAACTATTTCCAAATTAATAGTTACAGTGGCACAATATAGCATGTTGATTTTTGGATGAGTCGATGCATAAACAAGAAGTTGCCAAAACATGACTTTTTGTTTATATGCACCTGAGAACCCGGTAGATCACATCCAACATTTTTTATTTTCATTTTGAAACTTTTATTAAGTTGACAATAGATGTAAAGTTACGCCCTCTGTTTATAAACTGCCAAAGAATACCAATCTTACAAAAGAAGAAAATAAGAGAAGTGCATAAATTTGACAGTGAAAGCTTCTCCATAAAGCATTTAACAATCCAAGGAAAAAAAAAAGAGTGAGAAACATATTAAATTTGAGCTCCAAAAGTGGTTTATAGGCCCAAGAGTAGCTCCAGAAAATCTGCTGAACCATAAATCTAGTCATGGCCAATATAAAATTAAGATTCCATTCAAACAATAGACCAGTCTGACCAGCAAAGAATAGCAAATATGATTTTAGCTGTATAAGGTTTCACAACAAGTGAATCAGATTGGGAGATGAAACTCTGTAATAGATAATAGTGCGAAGACAAATCAGGTTAGAACCTTAATGGACATGATTTGAGCTGGGCATTATTCCTCCATGTAGGATTTTTTTTTTCTTTTATATGTTTTCTTTGGTTACAGCGGGTATTACCCAACCCAGTTCTTTGAAAGGGTATTTTATTTTTCCATATAGCAACAGGTAACAGCAGAAAGTGAATACGACTATTGCTTTTTTATGTTTTTTCACCGTCCACTAGAAATCGAAAGTAAATGAGAGCAGTTCCATATTTGTTGTTCTATTCCTTTTAAAATAAAAATAAAAATCAGAAAAGCCATATTCAATTACAAAATTGGATCAAATATCAAGCAGATACAACTGCAAAATAAGAAACATTTTAATCAGCTTCTCATCAAGTTTAATCCGTACATTTTCTTAATACAAGGAAGTATATTTCCCATAAGATTAGAGGCAGGTTGGGACCTCAGAGTACCCTATTAAGAGCAACCTAAAAGATGATCTGCTCAATTTGATTGACTAAAACTCTTTTTAACCATCAAAGGATAGGTCACTCCCTGTTGTTAATTTAAATGTCTGGCAGTTGAGAATGGAGACACCTATCACCAATAGATCCTTTGTTCTATTTAAGAATTTCTGCATATCATAATCAACACTGCCTTCACCAGTCCTCTTCCCTAGGCTCCTAACACAATTGAAATCATGTGTAGCCCTAGCAAAAAAATACCAAATGTTTAATATACATGCTGACAGCGAAATTTCATTCTCACCATACAAATGGTGAGCATGTAAATAGCGACTATAGTTTGCCAGATGCTAGCCAAAGCTGGAAAAACCATAAAGAATATTGCATGTACTACTACATAGCATACTCTAACTCCGCTCTTATCCTAGACTGCCTAAAATATTTTCTATAGTCACAATTCCCAACTAATTGTCCATCATCGTGGAAATTTATTGTTATGTATACCAGATTAAAAAGAGAGTTTTAATTTTAAGGATATTTCGAGAATACCCATACGCCATTTTTTTCATAAAATACCTGAACTCCATGAAGCAGTCCCAATTTCTAATTCCACCAAGTTGACACAATCCATTACCTTCCAAGAGTCCCCTAAATCTCCGATCATTGCCACCTGAGATCTCTCTCTCTCTCTCTCTCTCTCTCTCTCTCTCTCTCTCTCTCTCATACACACACACACACACCAACCAGAGATTGAAGCACACATTGCTTGTCCTCTACTTTTCATCAACACATATCTTTCCCTCCAATCCCACTTCCGCATAATCCCTATGTCAACCTTCGTCCACCTATTACTTTTCTTTGTCTCTAATTTGTCCTCTATCTTCTCTAAGTACATCATTCGTATTGTCTCTTATTAGTTACCTCCTGAAATGGTTTCAATCCTTTGTATTGAACCCCATAATAGTAGCTTAATGCTATGGGTCAGGCTGGCATGATACATCCTCATACCACTATTGGAGGCAAGACAACAACTATACCATGGATCGGTATAATGTCTAAAAAGCTCAAGTACCATTTGGGTACCTTATCAGGTTGAACAATATGTGTGGTACCTTGGACTATAAATCGGTACCGAAAACCATGCCTCCAATTATGGCAACTTGATTAATAGTGTTCTAAATGCTTCATTTTAACATAAAACTTCTTGAATAAAACCCCTCCCACATATTTTTAGCCCCTTTATCCAACATGGAATCTCTCTCCTTTCGCCTTTTTTTCCCAAAAACTTCTCATTATGATTTCCTACTGAAACTATCTAGCTATGTTTTATGTTACCTATTGTGTTTCATTTTTTCCAATTTTTGTAGTTTTTAGTTTCCTATTTTGCATTTCCTAGTTTAAGTTGTCTTTTGTTAGACACTCTATTTTTTGTTTTCATATGTTGTAATTTTATTTAGTTTAATGTTAGTATTTTCTAGCCTACATTATTTTTGTTTTTTATTAGATAATCTGTTGTTGATCTTAGATTTTGTATTCTTATTTTTGGTTTATTTGTAATTTGTTTCTATTTTCTTGTTTTTTTATTATTTCCTTTATTTTTTACTTTGTTTTGTGTATTCAGTATATTTCTTTTTTTATTTTATTTTCAGTTAACAATTAATGCAATACTTCTTCTTTTTTTCTTTTCATTCTTAAACATGCATTGCACATGCCTTTTTGCTAGTAATCATAGAGAACCAAGAATGATATTAAAATGTAGTAAAAAAAGCATGCTATGAACAAATTTCTCCCATTTCTTCATGTTTTAATGGGGAAAAAGGGAAAATAGCAAAACTTCCATAACTTTCAGAAGAACCCATGCTTAAATCAAAAAAAAAAACACTGTCTGTGTCTAAGCAATCTTAAATTACAGAAATCTAATGCTGTAAGCCAAAATAATTACAGAAATCTAAAGCTGTAAGCCAAAATTCCTGCATTGTTTCTTAACTTTCAGTGCTAACATAAAAGGCAGTAAAGGACCACAAAACAAAGTCTCTAAAGCTCAGATGCCCAGGATAAAGAGATTCTGAGGTTAGATGTTTAAGATATTAGCATGGTTGTATGGTTTACAAAAGAGAGAAGGCTTAAGGGGGCATGAAAGTACTCAGGTTTTCTTCTATAAACTACATTCCTTTTTTTGTAACGACAGCTTGGAAGTCTAATTCCTTTAATTGACATGAGAAAAATAATATGTTTCATTAAAAGGATAGAAAAGCTATGGATTCTACACAAACGGCCATTTAAACTTGCAGAACAATTTGTCAAGAATCATGGAGAAGGTTTTACCATCATTTTGCCTCCTTAAGGTCATATTGACATTGGATAATTTCATATTACCTTATGGATGCTTCTTCCAAAATCTGCATAAAGCATCTAATTCTTATTTTTATGTAACTTTCATAAAAACCTTCTTAAGGCATCATGGACATATTTACATGTGCCTGATTCTACCATATTATAGCAAGGTATCTTGGAGAGATTCTAAAGTGAAAAGCTTTCACCAAGGATGTAGGGCCCATTCTGAATATGAGAGAGAAACTAAGCAAAGTCTCTCCATTAGATTCCTCCTTTTTCTCTTCTTTGGCTTTTACCACGAGTCACAATTTTCTTTCCATCTTTAAAATCCTCACTCATATTGCACATTTCAGCTGATTTGATCTCTATCTCTTTACAAATTCAGTTTTGCAAGAGTAGAAAAAAAGTTAACGGATGAGAATCCACAAAGACAACCCAAATAGATGGGAAAAGGCTTGATGAATGTGCTTTCAAGCAAGGTTCGGTTTTTTTATAAAATGAGATGCCTCGCATCTTGTCCCGTCCCAATCCCTAATCTAGTCAGGTGTCTCGATACTTATTTAGAATGTTTTTTTTTTCTTTTAAAAAATTATTTGTAAAGCTTTAGCATTTGATTTGATTTTTAAACATATTTGAACTTCAAAAGTTATATTTTTATGATAAATTAGACCTATTTAAAATTATAGTGTTAATAAATTATGATCGACACAGGACGGGATGATACAACCGAGATCGGTTTCAGAATCTCTCTGCGACAGGATGGAACAGTCGAGACAGCCCCCATCTCACCGAGACTTAAATCACTACTCTCAAGTGCATAGCATATGCTAGAGATTAGTAAGTAGAAGGCTGCAGCTTCTTAAAGGCATGGTACAAGAAGATGGAAGGACATTACAACTTAACCAAGTTCTTGGCTTAATTAATGGTGCCTCTTGGCTTCTGTTGGCATGAGTACCTATTGTACAATGGCCCACACACCATTTTCTGTCTATTATTCATATTTACAACTATCAAAATGAACCGACACGGAGCACTGTTTGAGGTTTTCTTCCTTTTAAAGATCTCCTTTTGTTATTACCTACTGTTCATAAATGATACCTTTGTTCTATGCAACAATAGGAAAAATTGAATTGTTAATCCCAAAATGATCTTTTATTTCATTGAACTTGGTGCTAGATCCAATCACTTGAAAACTACGAAGTTTAGCTTTGGTTGGACAATGAAAGAGTATTAAATATTGTTTGAAACAAGGTTTGAAGTCCCAATACTTGAACCCATACTAGTTCATACTAGTATGGTATAGCATTTTGTAGCCACACAATACATCTATTGGTGTAAGCATGGCAAAAATGAGATTAGCACCATGTGTCGATAGAATACCACACCGAGGGGTAAAATAGAATTGATACTTTGCCAGTATAACTAGTAAAAATGCCATGGACACATAAGAGATCTTGAATCACTATTTTTGTATCTCCATGAGCAAAACATTCTACGCTAGGATTGCTTTTTAATGGTTGATCAATCTTGATGGATTCACCCTTGGAACAAAGTTCTATTCTCAGAAATATGATATCAATCACTTGATGTCCGTTTAATGCCTCAACCATTGTTGTTTCATATCCCCCTTTTTATTTCAAACATGACTAATGGTTGTGGTTTTGAGCAAGCCAAGCCGTGGTGAGTAGCAGCTTGCTTAGGTTTGGCTCACTATATAAAAGGGCTAACCAAGCTTGAGTCAAGCTTTAACCGGATGTGTTCAAGCTTGGACCATATGAAACATAAGCGAGCTTCTTATGGAGTGAAAACAGGCTCCTATATATTTTTTCAAGCCATTGGTATTCAGGATCAACTCATTTATGAGCAAGCTTGAGTGAAGCTTAACCAAATATGTTCAAGCTTGCCCATATGAACATAAGCCAAGCTTCTAATGGAGTAGAGCCAAACTCCTATATATTTTTTCAAGCCATTAGCACTCATGATCAACTCATTTATGAGCAATGTTGAGTGAAGCTTAAAAAAACATCTTCAAGCTTGGCCCATAGAAACATGAGCCAAGCTTCTTACATAGCCGAGCTATGCTTTTGTGTGTACTTCAAGCCATTAGTGTTTCGGATCAACTCATTTATGAGCTGAGCCTTCATTACTATTTGAGCTCAGCTTGTTTTCTAGCTTAGCAATGCTCAAATGAGCCATATCAAGCTAATCTTGAGAAGCTCTAGAATAGCTTAGATCATTTGCAAGCCCAAGCCTTGGCTGCCTAGTGTAGGGCCACTTAGGCATGGCTTAACATTTTGCATCATGTTTGAGTATGACAAATGAGATCGATGTATCTGCTGGTTACAATCTAAAACAAAGGTATAATGCAACAGAAATTGGATTAAGTTTAAAATGGATCTTAAAAATCTTGTCTCCCTATCTTTATAACAAATTCAAGAGCTGACAATAATGTTTGCTCATTGAAACCAGCAGCAATTGGGGCAAAAAAGGTATTCTAGTAATCCCAAAACTAATTAAATATGACATCTAAATATTAAATTTGAAGATGTGTCTAATGACCAAATATAGAACAGGTAGTGGAATTTAGTCCCTTTCCAGCTAAATAGTTTGAAGACATGTTCCTTTAAGGTCATTCTTTATTCTTTTAGTTTGCTTGTATTAAGTAAAAGTTACCAAGTGCTTTTTGAAGTTGCCAAGGAGAAAATATGTGGGTTTTGCATTGAGGAAGGTAAGTCGAAAAGGACAATTTTGATAGCTTACACGAAGTGCAAGAACCATTACCTAGTGGTCATGATAAGCTTAAGAAAAGTACAATGATGTCAAGGTGGGACTCCAAGGGATTTCCTTCACCTACTCCCTTTTCAGTTCTTTCTTAATGGAGGGGTCAAGTACTGTTTCAGCTTTAGCTTAAAAATCCCAATGAAAAGGATGCCATTTAAAGGTGCATTTATGATTTGACAAGCAATTCACGGCACACAAATTGAACAATGTATTGCCTTAACTAAGAAAAGCAAAAAAATAAATCAGGCATCATTGTCATAGATATGCCACTCATACCATGAATAGGAGATTCTAAAATAGACTTAGATGGTGCATCCCAAAATTTCAACCTGGGCCAAGTTTTAAGTTTCAGCCAGACTGAACTAATATTGACATCCAATTTGATGTTTTATCAGTATTGACCAAGATCGACCGATCTATATCCAATTTAAATGGTTCTTCTATTTCCAATCAAAACTCGTAATGTGTACATTTTTCAAGTAGTATATCGGCGCTTGCGATCATACTAAATTTGTTTCTTTATTTAAATACATGAACTATATAGTATCAGTTTTTAATGCACTTTATTCCTTTTTCTTGGGTTAAAAAAAAGGAGATAGATGATAAATTTAACCCATAAAAAACCAAGCCTATAGGAAAACTACTTTTGCAAAAATTTACAAAGACTAACATGAACAGTTTGATATATGACATATCACAAAATTAATATTTTTATATAAAGTAATAAAGACAATCTATAACTACATGCATTTAATTAAATAACCACTTAATTGCAAAAATATTTTTAAAATGTGCAAATTCAATATATTTTTTACGTCTACTAAAAATGAATTTGTGAGCAACTAAAGCTTAAGAAGTTATATAAACATATATTCAAAACTATTTTATGCCTCAATACCAACCCAATCCCAACATCTCTCTAGTACAATAGAGTAGGCCCTTATACCAACACACGGTACACCATCAGAGTTGGCAAAGCAAATGGTAGCACATGGTAGTATAAGGGGTGTATTGGATTCTGTATTGCTACTAATGCCCCATTGATCGTATGGTATGCCTAGTAACACCTCCTACAATATGGTACTTAAAACACTAATACCCACAAATTACCAATAAATTTAGTTGCATTTATATGTGATATTAACTTTAGCCTAAAATTGACAAAACTACAGAATTAAAGAACCTATAAAACATCCAACCAAAAAAATATTACAGCGCAAAATAATCTAAAATGTTGTGGATAACATTTCTTAGGTTATTTTTATTTTTCCTATATCTTTTCTCTTTTTGGCTTTTCCTCAATTTTTTGACCAAAACTCCAATCTTGGAGCAGAACTTCTGAAATTGTGGAAACTTGAAACCAAAACTCCACAAATCTGGCTAAAGCTGAAACCAATGTTAAGCCTTGGTAATTAACACCAGGCGGGTCTCCCTCCTTTTCTCTAAAAAAAATAACAATAGAATAAAAGCAAAACATGCATCACCAAAAAAAATTTAGTGCAGGTTTTCAGATCGTTGGCTAGCAAATATATACTTTAGCTTACAAAATTATAAAATTAATAGCATGCCCATTTTCTAGAAACAGGCAGAGCCACAAGATGAGCATTTAAAGTGCTAGCAAAGCTCTGGAATGAAACCCAACATTTAAGGCCAGGCATAAGCTTCATGGATTTTTTTTTTTTTTTTTTCTGTTTGTTTTTAAATGAAAATAGTTAATGGGAATTATTAGAAATTTATAGAAAAGTGTGAAAAAAATCAAGATAATAAAGGTTTTTTGTTTGAACTTGGTTGTTGTATTGAATTTAGTAACAAAAAAATGTCACAGAGTTCTCAAACATGCAAATATCTTGAAGTTAATATATTTCAAATTTACTTGATTTTGTTTTGGAGTTTCAATGATTGCACAAAATGCAAAGCTTCAATTTAGAATAGCACATCCTTTCAAATTAAAATTTGTCATTTAGCTATACACCTAACATTATGCAAAGTATATAAGAAACCCATCATTTTCCTACGACGGGTTGCATATTTGAATCAAAGCCAAATGTGCAAACCTTCCATAAATGGCATAACTTATAATGCATGATGTGCTCCAGCAATAAATCTATATATGTCATATGTATGCTTCACTTTACATACCCTTGCCCCAAAGCCCAAAGTATTTTCAACAAGCTTGCCTCAATGAATAAGGTGGGGCAGACTTCATAGAGGTTAGACAATTAGTAGACCAATACAAATCATTCAATTCATCAATTGTGATCCTTTGATAAAAAGCTTGAGGCCACCTATTTTTTTGTACTTGGTCAAAGACATGTTTTATTTTCTGTAAGACACTGCAACTTGGTTATAAAACCACCCTCTAATTTAAAAAACATCCACCACACTATTGCATGTTCTATTGAGTTGCAATTTGTACAAAAGATTCCTAAAAGTCATCTTCCCTTACTTTTTGGGGATTGCAAAATACACTTTTATTGTTTTAACAAAGAAACACTAACACTTGAAAATCAAGCCTCCTCAAAAACACTTCTAGGACCAGATCACTCTTGAGGTGCCAAGCAAATCGTTCATTAAAAACATAGATATCTTATTTCATCATTTTAGTACCTTTGCCACTTGATCAAATTAGATTCTGAAAAATAAAATTAAGCAAAACATTCTAAATTCAGCTATGAAATTAAAAGCAGGCATGGATTTGCTTGGGGTATGAATCACATTGTTGATTCAGTAATTTGTGGTTGAGCAATCATCCATCATAAATCAATTTAATGTCCCTACTAAGCACATAATTTTTCTATACTTTTGCAGAGTAGTCATAGCTATAAAGATGAAAAGATAATATCTATATTTGAAGTGTCAGTATCTATATATAACATGTTGCATGATAAAGACAAATGCCTACATCATTCATAAGTTCATGAAGATGATTCTAGAAGTATTGGAAAAGTAATCAAAGAGCTTCGTAACAATCTCCTTAACAGTACAGAATTTCCTATCCAGTTTCAGCCAGAGAAAAGTAGCACATAATTTCCAGGTATAAGTCACAGTCACTTCAAGAACAAATGTATCGAGACATTTGTACTAGAATCACAGTGATATGGAATGATGCGAGCTTGTGAAACACAGTCACATAACCTGTCGCATTCTGGGACTTGTACTGTTTCTGATGGCCTCACAAGTAAATTTACATTTTCTGAACAATTAAATCACACATTAGAACCTTGTAAACATGGAATGGACTGTAAGCACTCTAAAATATGGATTAATGTTATCTAACAATGTACATGCTACGAAATATTTGCAACTATGTAACATGAATCAACAATGGTATTCACTATTAAACAAAATATACAAGTATGTCCCCCAAGAGGACTAAACTAGTCATAAAATTGGGTCCATATGCATAATTATCATCATATGGCTAGCAATATGCTGCAACACAGAACATACTAAAACATATCTCTGAAGATGCACGCTGTGTAGCACTCTGTCTTGGCCAAACACTGGTACATGTTCAACAAAAAAAGCCAAAAAATATTGACAAACAGTGTTGTAGGACAACTATTGGCCACATTTCATTACAAGTTTACAAGACAATGGTTATTCATGCTATATGAAAATGCCATTGGGAATAAATAATCTATTGTGACCACATAAAATAGCATAGCAGTCATAGGTTTGCATCTAATAATTTACAACAAAACACAGTATTATTGGACATATGAACAGCAAAATAACAAGATGAAATCTGTCCTCTAATAATTTACAATGCACATCCCACATTATATGGTTCTAACAGTTGTGACCTAGAAATCGTGTTTGATACTAAAAGAAGTGCAAACGATCTTAAAACTTTCAAAAGTGTTGCAGAATGCAATAAAGGACTGATTTTCTTCAAAAAAAAAGAAAGAAAAGAAAAAAAATGCAACAGAGTATTGATCGAATTGTTGAGAATAACCTAGCAAGCAAACAGACCTTGGTTTCAGGTACATGTGTTCAAACTAAGATGGAATAGAACAAGCAAGAACTAAAACAAAGCCTGAAGAAGATAGCATCGCCCATTATGGTAGATGGCATGAGATAGGACTGATTGGCATAAGCAACTTGAATTACCCAAAAAGATGAGACAGGCATTGCCGATCATTCTTAGAATTTTAGCCTGGACATCTTTCTGGAATTGTGGAAGTGAGCAGTAATTTCTGTTCTTTGAGAATAGCAGAAAGAATGTGAGATTTGAAAAGCATGATTGCTGTGGTGGAATCGCTTAGGGGATTGATTGACTAATATAAGCATAAGAATCACGTCTGCTAAAATTCAGCACCTTCACCAATGGCCAAAAGAAGAAGTTATGCAGACAAATGCATCCCCTCGGATGAAAATCCACTTGAGAAACAGCATTAATCCAGGCACCATGCTGCTTCTTATCTAAATTAGAGAATCAAATACCATAGAGCCAGTCCAAATCACTGACCTAAAACACCGCATATAGCTAACAGGTTGATGGCGGGGATAAAATAGAACACGACACAGTGAAACCAAGAAACGACATTCTTAACAGAGAACGCAAGCCTGATCAAAAAACATAACCTGACAAACCATTCAATCAGAAAAAAAAGAGGAGAAGGTGACGATGAACGGAAACACTATCAGCACATCGAACCCAGTGAATCCGATTGCAGCGAAAGATAAAGAAAACCATGGAAAGATAAAGCAAAAGATCACTCGGGGTGACGGTGATGAGCCAACGAACGACCTTGGAATCCATGATTCCCTTGAGACGGAGGAGCGTGGCGACGGCCTCCTCCTTGGTAGCCGAAAGGTTCTGCTGGAACCCGAGCGCCTTCCTCTCCGACGCCAGAATCCGAGCCGCTGATTCCTTCGCCATGTTCAGGATTATATCCGCATACGCCTTCTTCAAAGCTAACATTTTCTGCCCCCCACCACAGATTAAACCAAAAATTGAACAGTCGTCGAAGATGGAGGCAAGAATTGGAAGAGATAGAGAGGAGGAGGGAGGGGTTATTACCTCGGTCTCCTCCATTAGCGAGAGGGGAGAAATGGCGGTGGTTATCGGCGGCGGTTGACAGCGAGAGTGGAGAGAGAGGGAGAGAGAGAGAGAGAGAGAGAGAGAGAGAGAGGGCGGAGAGCAGGGGAGGAAGGTGGGGGCTGCTGCTGCTGCTGCGGTGTAGGCTGTGGTGGTTTTCTTTGTTGCCTGCTTTCTTCCCCCTTTCAGCTTTGTCTGTTATGACGCGGAAGGTTACCGGACTAGTATTATTATTATTTTTACCGGGGGTCATATCAGCGCGGCTGAGCGCATCACCACGGGATTTTAAGTTTAGCCCTCGGCCTCTTCGGGCAGGAAGGAGAGGGAGGGCGGATGTTTGCGGCGTATTGCAATCGGACGGTTGTGATCTTTGGGCCGTTTTGAAAACCGAAACTGGCTGACTGACTTGTTGACCGTAGTTTTCCGCGCTCTTATCCGGCCGCCTGGAGGCCGCGGGCCCAAGAGGCCAAACCGAAACGGTGAACGCCACAATGATTGTTTCATAACAATTATCTCGTAGAAGCGGTCCATTGTATATTTTTTTATTTAAAGATTGGTCGGAATAGTGGAGTCGGAGCTCGTTTGCCGAACTATCAATTAAGCCATCTTTTAGTTATGGGACAAAACTATCACAACAAATGATGATGTGAATTGTTCATCATAGTGATACCAGCTTAGTTCGTAAAAAATAAATAATTTCTATCAAAACTATCAATTTATTGATTGTCACCTTTCTCTGAAAATCTCAAAAAGAACAATTAATATATTTTAATGTGTTTAACAACCTTTTCATTTGCATTTTCTTGATCAAGTGAGGTTTGGGGATCTCAAAGATTCAATCCCTCTCCTACACAAGAGATGCACCCTCCTTTCCACGTGAATTTATACGCATGAAGCCATTGAAGATGAATCCAAAATCTTGGACTCTTTATTATATATTGAAAGAATTTCAAGCAATAAATGTATGTAACCATGCAAACCTATGATGCATACATGGCAAAGAAATATGAGAAATTATAACATGGGAATTTTTATTGAAAAATAAAATATAATCATCATTAATTATCTTTCAAAACTATAATCTTTTGGATGGGAAAGGAATTTGAGTTGCATTATAATCATCTAAATCGGAATATTTTAGGATAAACTACCTAACAATTAGTTATTAAATAGAGAGAGAATCAACCACGAGAGCAAGCCCAAGTCATTAATTGAAAACTATATTGAATCTACGATCTATTATTAACAGGTTCTTAATAATTTTTGTATATTTAGGTCTATATATTCTTAGCAAAAAATCTTTACATGAAACGAAGAAGCAAGTTTGAGGACCAAAAGTATATTTAATCTTTTTTTTTTCTTTCTTTTGTCTCTTAAACACATTGATAATGCCCATATACATATTCTAATCATATTATGGAAAGTGAAATGAATGAAATATTTATAGAGAGTACGTTTTAGTTTTAAGTTTGACTTTAGATTAAAAGTATTCGTTGATGGTATTTACTAATTTTATATACAATTATTTACCTTAGGGATGGGAAAAGATAAAGTCACCACATTTTTGACATGTTATTAGAATTTTAATCATGTATAGATATTATGTGATGCATATACGAAACTTAAATAGCAATAAGTGTAGAGCTTTGTCTTGTGGATAATTTAGATAGCTTCTAGTCTTTTTGTAATCTTTTTTTTAATGTTATAATTTGTCATATGATCGTTCTAATCTTTGAGTTGTTTTGAAGACTAGAAAATGACCGCTTGATTATATATAAGTTCTCAGTTGAAGCAATTATACATTAAATTCATCATGCATAAAGTATATAAACACTAATAATACAATATTACAATATATATTAATTGAATGAAATACAATTGTGATACTTTGCTACTAGCCTATTTCTACTAGGCTGCTGTTGAGACAAGTCCCATAAGGTAATTAATGTGCCATATCTTTTTCATAGTGTGATGTAGCTTCTTTTTTAAAAATATTTAAATATCTTTAATGGGACTCGTCAAAGGGTTTACCTATTTGGACGAACTATTCTCCGAAGAAAAAGAAAGCAGATTATCAAAAGAAAAAGTAAGTTATCAAAAGAATTTTCCTTGCTAGAAAAGAAAAGGAGATCCATTCCATTAAAGAGATAACCTATATGGAAGAACTCTCTTTAGGAGAAAATGAGAGCAAACTATCGCCCATCTTGCTTAAAAGATCTCTCCTAGCTAAGAAAGAGAAGGGGGTTTGCTTACTGAAGAGTCAACTTGTATGGAAGAACTCTTTTTGGGAGAAAAAAGAGCCAGTCCAATTAATGGGCTTGCCCAAAGAGCCCAACCACACTCGGAGGCAACGCTTATTCATCCTAACCTAAGGGCGACCAAATGGCTTATTCTTGTGAGATAGTGTAAGCATGGTGCTAAGATATACACCTAGAATGGCCAAACCACCAAAAGACAAGAGGGCTCAATTAACCAAACCAAGGCCCATGAGAAGTCTAGATCATGACTTAGCAAGAGTGGTGTTCACAAATTAACCTAGATCATGACTTAGCAAGAGTGATGCTCACAAATTAACATGTAAAGGGCTACAACATGAAATAGAGGTACCCTTCTATTGATATAGAAACAAAGTTTTTACAAATAAAAAGACCAAATGCAAGAAGGGGGAACAAAATAGAGAAAAAATTTAAGGGGAGTTGGTGCTATGGGGGCATCCTTAGCCTCGACCTTCTTAGTAGTTGTGGAACCTCTTTCTCCTCTTCATGATCATCCTTATCAACCATATTGATCATTAGAAAGGGTGCATCCTTAGCTAGTCCCGATTGCATGGTTGGAACTACGATTAGTGATTCCTCCATAAAATAGTCTATAGGCACTGCAATGGCATCGGTGGTGATTAAATAGTACCCTAGAGTGAAGCTTTTAGTGGGAGTCGGAGTAGTACCATCAAGAGTAGGCGGAGTAGCGCTACCTATAGCAGCTAGAAGTGGGCATGGGTTGGCTCAGGTCAAGCTCGGATCGGGTTAGGGCATTGAGTCAATCTATAGTAGATGGCCCAAGGCATTGAGCTCAGCTTGGCAAGGCCCAACGTCAAGCCAAGAATAGCCAGTTCGAGCTCGGCTTGATGACAATATCTAAGGGCTTAGGTTGAGCTTGGGCCAAGCCTTGGTTACATATCATAGTTATATAATATATTTAATATATGTGCAAAGCTTATGAAATGTTTAAATGTGGCAAGGTGGTTAAAGCGTTAACTATTAACTTTTAGCTCATTGGTTTATTTCCCTTTGCCAACATCCTTTCAAAAATATATTTTATATTCAAATCAAAATATATAAAAATATTTATTTACATATAAAAAATATATATCATATTTTTTAAAAAATATAACATATAATATAAAATATAAATTGTTAGGTCGAGCCAACTCTATTTTTTCTAAGTTCGAGCCTGGCCCAAAAGTTAAACAAGCTTAAAATTTCTAGCCTAGGCCCGACCCTATAGGCTAAAAACCATGGCTCGAGCCCTATAATTTTTTGGGTTGGGCTCAAGTCGATCCATGGGCCGATCGACCTATGCCCAGCCCTAGTAGTAGCCGAAGTAGTATCGTCAGTAGTGGTTGAAGGATCATCATTGCCCATCTCTCCCTCCTTGGTTTCCTCGGCCACATTTACGAAAGAATGATTAAAGTTAGGATACTTAGCTAAGATTTTCATCACAGCATCCTTCTAGACATCAGAGTAGGATTCAACAGAGCAGTCCAATAGGATTAATCTAAAGTTGGTTAATCCCTTAAACTCATTAACTACTCTTTCTGTACTCTACTTAGCGAAGGACCGTTGTTCCTCTATGAGGGCCACCTCAACTAATGCGATGATTGCTTTGACCTTGGCTGCCTGGATCTTCTCCTGTAGCTTAGCCACCTTGGCCTTTGCCGCATGGGCCTTCAATTCCTACTCTACTGCCCTTGCCTCAGCCTCGGCCACCTTCGCCTTGGCCCTAACTCTGTGTGCATTGGCTAGCTTTGGCCAACAACACTGATGACTCCTCAATCCTTGCCTCTAGGCTCTTCATCTGGACCTCAGACTCTACCCTTATCCTCTCCACCATGGTGTGGAAAGACTTTACACTCTTTTTTAGCCTCTCTACCTCGTGTAGAACTCTAGTAAGGTAGGATTTAGCTTGAAGGAGCCTTTCTATGAAGATCTACATATACTACATAGTCCTAATCTCGAAGGCTTTTGAGGAACTCCTGATCGATGGGATCTATGGGCAACATGACTCTTTGAGCAAGGTGGCAAGCCACAAGTCTATAATGCTTAGTCTTCCCTTTAGGCTTTGATAATGCAAATAAGCCTGAAGTTGTGATTGATAGACCTAGAGTTGAAGGAGGATGGCCTAAACTTATAGAAGGATCCTAAGCCACCGAAGCTAGAGTCGATGGGCTTAAGGTTGGAGTCGACTAACCTAGAGCTGAAAAAGGAAAATCCAAGCCTCCAAAAGGACCCAAGTTTACTGCAAAATGGGATGGAACTAATCCAGAAGAGGTGGTTACCTTAGGAGCCTCAGAAGGTGCCCTCGCATGGAGTGCTATCCCTTTCGATGGTGGAGACATAAGGTTCGACCACCCCCTGCCCTCTTTGGATGATCCCTCTCTAATTGGCCCTTACCTCTACAGCTTCTTCATCATAGCACACTCTCTAATTTTCACTATGCCAAACATGGCTTGTCCATCTCTGCAAGAAGAAATTTAGTAATCAGTATAATACTAAATTAAAGCTAATGGCTAGTGAATGAAGTTATAAACTCATACCTTTAGTGTCTTTAGCTTGTAAAGATCCTTTTGAAAAAAGAGGAGCCAAGCTCACCCGCAGGAGACTCAACTTTTTTAAAAGTTTAGGAATTTTATGCCGATCGTACCTATGCATGGTAGAGACAACAACTCTTTTCTCTAAGCTAAGATAGGTAGCTTGACCTGACTCTCTAATGGCTCCAGCCACTTTTAGTGGACATGGTATAGCACAGGTCATGAGGTAAAGAAAAACTTATTTTTTCATTCATGGATGAAAGATTAAAGGTCAAATAAAAAAGAAAAATCTTTTCTAAAACTAAGGTAACCACCCTTGGCTATTCAAGTGGTGCTTTAGGATGAAGAAGAAATGAAGGATAGAGGGGTAAAATGACTCGTACCCCTGGCACCCCAGTAAGATGACGTACTCTACTAAAAATCATCAATAGTTTGGGACCAATTAGGATAAAGAAGTTCTAAACTTCCATCAAGCATTCAGAAGAGATTTATGAATAGAGAGACTTAGGTCAATAGTCATTATGGTCACATAAACACTTAAGCATGACACTCAAGCAATTAGAAGTAGGCTCGCAAGTAGAATCCCACTTTGAATGTACCATGAGGATCACTTTCAACAAAATCTTATATTGATCCCTAAGCTTCCTAAGGTGGTCCTTAGAAATCAAAAAAGACTCATCCAAAACCTCAAGAAAATGATATGAAGACTTCATGGTAAAGGAAACATAAATGTACCTAAGCCAATATGAATGCCAAGGAGCAGAAAACTTAAGGTAAAATGCTGAGCACTGAAGAGAAATGAGCCAAAATAGGGAAAGAGAGATGACTTAATAGTCTTTAAAAAAACTTAAATGATCACAAGTCAATAGACCAAACAGATAGATTAGTTCCTCTAACATACATAGTGCGATCCCATAGTATGAGGTAAGGATGCATGAAGATCAAAGACTAACTAAATATCCTAGAAAGCTATGCATGCCTAAGCATATTGAATGCGGTGCACTTATCAAAGAGACACCATGCTTGAAGATTGAGGAAGCACCGTTAGGATGCCATAATGATGCACGACACTCGAAGGGCTCAAGAAGCAACTCCCTTGATGCGGAAACTTTGAAAAAGGGTGACTTGATGCCCTTATGTCCTTGAGCACACCAACCTTGGCATATTGGCACTGGTGTCAGGTTAATTTAGGCAAAGCCGATTCGCCTAGGGGATCCTTAGCTCGGAAACCTACATCTCACCATAAGCTGGAGCTAGTTGGTTAGGTAAAAGATCTATTACAAACTCTTCTAATTAGTTGTTACTCCTGTTTCCAGCTCATCACTTTCATCTTTATCTTGTTGGCATCCGGAATCCTGCCAACTCATTCCAAATGATATTAGTAATGTATTTTCATGAATGGTTACAACATTATTATTATAATCAATGATCGCTGATGACCATTTATTTTAACATATTTTATTCATAATTATCATTTACTTATATTTGTAAAGTAGGTAAGCAACATTATAAATTTTATAACCATAAAGGGTCTTTACAATCTTATCAATATCAATGTTTTTTAATACTTTATTTGGACATCATTTTTTATGTACATTCTTTTTATTCTAAAAGAAAGTAGCAGTGTTGGAGTGTGTACAGTATGTCTTACTCGCAATTATCTTTTACATATGCTTGTAAAGTAGTTAAAAGTAATGTTATGAACCATTTAGCTACAGAGCCTGTATAACCTCTCCTTTCAAGTAGCTTTAGGGATTTGTTTCAATTTTAGTCATAATATTATTGTTACTATGTATTTATTTTGGTAACACAATTTTTATGAATGGTTAAAACATTTTTACTATGAATGATGATTGTTACCAACAATTCATTTTAATATATTTTGTTTGCAATTATCATTTATATATCGTTATAAAGTAGTGAGGCAACATTGTAAACTTTATAACTTTTAAAGGCCTTTACAGCATTGCCGGTATGTATTATTTTTAGTACTTTATTTAGAGACCACTTCTTACATATTATATATATATATATATATATATATATATATATATATATATTTTAAATAGCCTCCTTTGAGGGTGACTGTAATACATTTTACTCATAATTATCTCCTAAATATCTTTGTCAATATAATGAACCCATAAGATAGTTACAACCCTACCCTTTTGGAAGATTTTAGTAATTTATTTTGACATATATTCTAATTTCATGGACACTATAATGCATTCATTTTGGTAATATATTTTGTTTTGAATGTTATAACATTGTTAGTGTAGAATATGATTGTTACTAACTATTTATTTTAACTTATCTTATTCATAACTATTGTTTACATAGCCTTGTAAAGTACTTAAGCAATATTATAAACTTTATAACAACCTTTCTAGTGCCAATGGTTTTTATTACTTTATACAGACATCTCTTCTCAAATGTTTTAAATTTTCTTTATTTTGAAAAAAAAATCTCTTATGAGAGGGGGAGCAATAAGTCTAACTCATATATACATTTTTAATATATTAAAGGTAGTGTTATAACATACATAGCCCATTAAGGATGGCTACAACCCTATTTTATTGGTTGCCTGCACTAATTTACTCTAACATCAATTTTGATTTCATGTATATTACTATGCAATTATTTTAATAACATATTTTTTATGAATGATCACAACATTATAAGAATAAACAATGATTGTTGTCGACTATTTATTTTAAAATACATTATTTGTGGTTGCCATTGAGTACTTTATTCGAATGCCCCCTCTAACACATATAACATATAACATTCTTTGCATTTTAATAAAAATCACTTATGAGGTATATTACATTCTTCTCACTTTGAAAAAAGAATGATATTACGCTAGATAAGCGTAATAGATGGAGGACCTTCGACCATGAAATCAATTGTTTTCTTGAATTCATTAGCGTTTATTAGCATTGATGGCCTATTACTTATAAGTGATACAAACTAATATTTTTATTAAAAAATTAAAAAATAATTTTTTAAAAGTTTAGATAAAGTTTTGTTTAGGTTTATATAAATAATGTTGCTGGCACATGGTAACAAGAGATTGGTACAGTTCATGCAATTTATTGCTATTAACCTTATGAAATTATTCAACACACGCCAACAAAATTTATATATATATCATATTCTTTGCTTTTAATAAAAATTACTTATGATGCGCATTACATTCTCTCCATTTTGAAAAAAAATAATATCATATCAGGTGAGCGTTATAGTCGGAGGACCTTTGACCATGAAATTAATTGTTTCCTTGAAGTGAAATGAGTGATTATAAACATTGATGACCTATTACTTATAAACGACAAATAATAATAATTTTTTATTAAAAAATATTTTTAATAAATATTTTAGATAAGATTTCGTTTAGGTTTATATAAATAATTGTGTTGGCATATGGCGAAAAAAGATAGGTACAACTCATGCAATTTATTGATATTAACCTTATGAAATTATATAACAAGCATCCATAAAATTTACAGCTCACATTTTTTGCTTTAATAAAAATCACTAATGATGCATGTTACATTCTCTTCGTTTTAAAAAAAAAATAATATCATGCTAGATGAGCATAACAGGTGAAGGACCTCTTATAACAATGAAACCGATTATTTCTTTGATTTTTATAAACATGAATGACCTTTTTACTCATAGGTGACAAAAATCAATATATTTTTTTTATTTAAAAAATAATATTAAAAAATTTAGATAAAATTTTGTTTAGATTTATATAAATAATTTTGTTGGCATGTGGTAAGAAGGAGTTGGTACAATTTATGAAATTTATTACAAATAACGTTATGAAGTTATACAACAGGCGCCCACAAAATTTTTAGAATCTAATTCGGGTCAAAATTAAAGCACTTATGGGAAGCCATTATTTGGGATTCCTCAGCAGTCTGTGCTTGGCCCTAGTCCTTATCTTGGAAGGAAGAGGCAAAAGGGATTACGATTTCATGTCAGTTGTGAAGGCGTTGAATAAATAGTGATGCGTGTCGATTCCGGAATATAAAGGCGGAGGTCAGCGCATTAGCATACATAGCTAAATTGGGAAGGAGGAACCAGGATCCGTCGTGATATTTGATGATCTCTCCGCTGCATTCTATCATCGATTGGCGATGGGGAAAGACTTAAATTGGAAATCGGCGATGGCGATAGGGAAAGACTTAAATTGGAAAGAAGTCATCCGAGCTATAAATATTCGAAAGGCGCAGAGAGATTTCTCGTCTCGGATCGAGGCGAAGATCACGGCTTTCGCGGTGGAATCGAGAGGAAGGGAGGCGGCCGCAATGTCGATTGCGGCGATGGGAGAGCTGGAGAAGAGGCAGCGGCTCCGAGAAGAGGCCGTTCAAAGGAGGCTGGGGGAATTCTGCTATCCCTTGGACTCCTCGGTTTCGGAAGGGGGGGAAAAAGGGAAGGCAGAGGCGGAGGAGTGGACTGCTGCGGAGGAGCGGCAGACACCGGCGAAAGGGAATAAGAGAAAGATGGTGGGGAGAGAGGAGGTGGAGGCCAAGAGGAGGGGAATCGATAAAGAAGCCGGGGTGGTGGTGAAGTGTTCTCAGAAACAGGGGAAAGGGAGCGAAGGAAAGGGGATGGACAGGAGCAAGAAGGATCTTTCCTTAACTTCATTGAAAAAGAAGAAGATAGCGGTGAGAGAGGAAGCGGAGGCAAAGAAGAGAATCGAGGGAGAACATGGGGCGGCGGTGACTGGGATGGACAAGAGGAAGAAGGAAACTTCCTTTCCTTCGTTGAAAAGGAAGAAGATAGCGGAGAGAGATGAAGCGGAGGCAACGAAGAGAATTTCGCTGTCTTCTTCTCCTGTTTGTTCATATACTGATTCTTGTTCTTATGGTCGTGTCTGCTCTTCTAACGGCTCTTCTTGTCGTGGTCAAGCTGATGGAGATGCTGATCTCGTGTCTTCTCTGTATTCGATAGAAGTGCCTCGGGGTAAAAGAACACATCTTGAGGTAAGTTAGCCGACCCATCCTCGATGGGCATGTATGTTTTATTGAAGATTGATTTTGATTGCCTTCTTCTCATTAAAAATCCGTTTATTGTTCCTAATCTTCTTTGTTTGGCTTGTATGTTTTGTTGAGAATTTAGATTGATTGTTTTGCTCTTCACGAAAAATCTCTTTTTTGTGCATCTGATCAGCCTTCGAAGAGAATGTGCCATCAGTGCGGCCAGAGGAAGGAGCAGAATTTGGTGATCAAGTGCTCCCACTGCAAGAAGAGAGGTTACTGTGCCTCTTGCATCCACCGATGGTACTAGTTTTTGCATCCCTTCCATGTCTCTTTTTTGATTCTACCTAAAAGAATATCCTAATTCTGAGGGCGTTCGATGAATTGCCTGTGCATGCCTTCTTTTTCTCTTCCTTTTGCCTGCTGGTTATCTGCTTGTTTATATGACCAGTGTTCCTTGGTTTGATACTGTCAAATCTGTAGGTACCCTACTATGTCGAGGAACATGGTTGCAGAGGCTTGTCCAGGCTGCCGTAAAAGATGTAACTGCATCCCATGCTTGAGAAAATCTAGAAAATCCAAGGTTTCAACCTCTTTCTTGAAGTTTTATGACTGTCATTTATTTATGTTGATATCTTATAATATGATTGTTGTGCAATTCATCAGTCTCGTGATTTAGAGGCAAACTTGGTTTCATTTAAACACAGGTAGTGCAAGAGTGGAGTTCATATTTAGTCTGTCACACCTTTTCCTGTAGTTGATTGCTCTCCTTGTAGTTACAGTGTAGCAAAATCATGACTTCTATCTAATCTCGTTTACCAATGTTTTGTGTCTAAACATTTCATTCTAGAATTCACCTTCATAAACCATTCCTTTATAAAATCATCTTAAAATTTGCAGAGCATATGAAACTCTTAATTTTATAAGTGATTTTTTTATTTTTATTTTTTTCATAAAAGTGAACTTTGTGTTGATGATTTGGCAGTTTGTATGATGTGTAGAGGGAAGACACATTGGTCTTCCTAGTATAAGGATTGCAGTTAATGTTATTCATGCACATTTATTAACCTTGTATATAGTCCAATGCTCTATTTCATGTGACAAACAATAAGTTCCTATGTCTATTCATTTCATAGATTTATCAACATGCGTTAGTCCCAAGACAGTGAAAACAAGGCTTTTTGTATCTGGATGCGATGTTGGCAATGCTCATTCTTTTTCTTTTTTTTTCTTTTTTTTTTTTTCAATTTTTAATCTAATATGCTTTTAAACACTATCCCTATTTTTTGGCATGCAGAATTCACTCAGCAATGTGAACGTGGTTGAGAAAGTTAATTACATTGGTTATGCATTGCATTATCTGCTGCCTTCTTTAGAACAATTGAACCAAGAGCAATTGAATGAGAAGAAGATAGACGCCAGCATTCAAGGTACCAAATGCTCAAAAGTCCCAACTTTGAGAACAATTTTTGAATCGTTTAGTCAATTTTTAAGGAATTTATCAGTCATGTTTTAGTTGCTGCTTTGCTGCTTCTGAACAGGATTGTCATTGTCTGAGTTGAAGCTGGAACAGGCAGAGTGTCGAAAAGATGAACGTGTATTCTGGTACTAGATGCTCCTCTCTGAATTAACATTGTGCTAGATTTGTTTTACAATCTGGTCTACAGAACTGCATAATTTCCTAATCTCTTGACAATTGATATTTCCATTCTTATTTTCTTGATGCAGTAACAATTGTGGGACTTCCATTTTTGACCTTCATAGAAGCTGTCAAAGTTGTTCATATGAACTATGCCTTAGCTGCTGTAAGGAGATTCGTGAAAACAATCTACGTGGTTCTTGCGAAGCAGTGGCACTCAATTACCCAAATAGGGGAAAAGCCTATGTGCATGGTGGAGATCCAGCACCGGAGACTGTTCATCAAAAAGCGATGAGTGTACCTGACCATTGGACTCGACTTGCTCAATGGAAGGCCCATTCTAGTGGCAGCATTCCTTGCCCCCCAACAGAATTTGGTGGATGTGGTTCTTCTCTACTTGACTTGAAGCGAATTCTTCCTGAAAATTGGCTAACATGTCTAGAAGTTAGAGCCAAACACCTAGTAAGAAATTTTGGATTTCCACAACAACCCGGTATCTCTGTAAAAGCAAAATGCAGCTGCTCTTCTTCGGGTAGTAAAAATTCAAGAAAAGCAGCTTCCAGAGAGAATTCAGCTGACAACTATCTGTATTGTCCATTTTCAAATGATATTAAGCAAGATGACTTAAAACACTTCCAGAGGCACTGGATCATAGGAGAACCGGTAATTGTCCGTGGGGTGCTAGAAAAAATGTCACGTTTGAGCTGGGAGCCAGCATTTATGTGGCGTGCAATACATGACATCAAAAATAGTCCTGAATTATCACAATTGAAGGCTATTGACTGTTTGGCTTGCTGCGAGGTTAGTTCATTTGATCCGACCAAAAAGTTTAGATGGTAGTCCTATGATTAACATGTATGTTCTCAGCATATGCTTGTTCCTCTTGTTATTAAACTTCTGTGTTCCATGTTATTAAATTTGGGCTGAACTGCTAACATGAAATCTGGATATAAGCTCCCTGAGTTATTATAATGACACAGTGGAATGACCTGAAGTTCTGATCAAAATTATTTTTTGAGATGTATTTTTGATTATTTTATATATATCTCACATGACTGTGATCTAATATTGTAATATTTTTGTAATGCAGGTTGAAATAGATACCGACAAATTTTTCAAAGGATATTTGGAAGGACGGATGTATGAAAATCTGTGGCCTGAAATGCTTAAATTAAAGGATTGGCCCACATCCAATCACTTTGAAGAGTTTTTACCATGTCATGGCAATGAGTACATAAACTCCTTGCCTTTTCAAGCATATACAAATCCAAAGTCTGGCCCATTAAATGTTGCTGTTACTCTCCCTGAGGACATCTTAAAATTGGATATGGGGCCAAAATCATATATTGCATATGGGATGGCAGAAGAGCTTGGAAGAGGGGATTCCGTGACAAAGCTTCATTGTGATGTGTCTGATGCAGTAAGCTTACTGTGCTTATTAAATGTTGCATAAATGCTTCAATATAAGATTTTAATTTTAATAGCATGAGCTAGGATTTATCATGGTAACATATATAACATGACTTATTTTGTTCAGGTTAATGTTTTGATGCATACTGCTGAAGTAGTACCTTCTAAGGAGCAAACATCTGCAATAAAGGCATTGAAGAGAAAGCATAGAGATCAAGATCAAAGAGAACAAAAGCATGGGGAACAAGGAGACTTTGTTTGTTTACCAGAGGTTGCAGTTGAAAGTGACCAACCGACAGATTCAATAAAAAATGGAGGTGCTTTGTGGGATATCTTCCGGAGAGAGGATGTCCCAGCATTACAAGCTTACCTTCGAAGGCATTCAAAAGAATTTAGACATATATATTGTTCTCCAGTTGAACAGGTCAGTGAATATATTACATGAGAATTATGGTTTGTGCATTTTTTTATATAATCCTAAATGTCATTTTTTTCCCTGAATATCTCAGGTCTTTAATCCTTTACATGATGAAACATTTTATCTGACTGTTGAACATAAGAGGAAGCTCAAGGAGGAATTTGGTCAGTCAATTTGTTTCTGGCATTAGGAGTTTTCTTTTGGGTAGCCTCCACATGCATATAAAACAATTGATATGCTTGCAGGAATTGAACCATGGACATTTGTACAAAGACTTGGAGAAGCAGTCTTCATACCAGCTGGGTGTCCGCATCAAGTGAGAAATCTAAAGGTACGTGGCCTTTGAATCATCGTGGGCATATAAAATCTTATTCAGATAGTGAATAGTTCAAATCATTATTATGCTTATATTTTGTTGATATTTTACCATTCATCTAATTATTTAGTTCTTTATCAGTCATGTACAAAGGTTGCCCTCGACTTTGTTTCGCCAGAGAACGTCAGGGAATGCATCCGTTTGACTGAGGACTTCCGGTTACTTCCAAAAAATCACCGGGCCAAAGAAGACAAACTTGAGGTAACAGCCATCCTGTGTTTCTGGATTGAAGCCTGAATAATTATGATAGTCTGAAGAAATAGTAAAGAATGCATATGATGTCATGCTGAAAAAATTTTAGAATCGTGCTGAACTTAAAATAGAAAACCATTGACACTGTCACTAGATCATGGTGTCTAAGATTATTTGGCCTTATGTCTTTGATAGCTTGATTTCTTCAACTATTAAACCAGCTGTCTTGAATTTAGACAAGCTTGACACATCAGCTTGGATATATCACATTTCTCAAATGACAACACCCATATACTTCAATTAATAATTCAGTGACTATTACCTCTGTGGTCACTCGCATCCGAACAATTTTTTCAAGATTCCAATTAGTATTTGATTCCTATAATCTACTGGTTGGGCTTCTCCTCCACATGGGAGAGGTCAAGGGTTCAAACCTTAGCAATGGCAGTGCATTAGTTTTTCTTAAAAAAGGTCGGTCTTCTCATGCAGTCCTGGTCTCTTTGTCCAAAGGTCAAAGCCTACGGGAGTTCCCTTCAAAGATGCTGAAAATTTATTAAACTGCTTCTAGAATTTCCTTAAGTACTGCCATAATATAATGTAGTAGTAGTAATGATACAGGGTTATGATACAGAGTTAAGTGATGGCCTTGCAGCGGGGCTTGAGATTAAGATAATTGTGCTGACTTCAGCTTGCGTGCTTGAGGTTGTGATTTTCTTAGACAACACCACATTCGTTGCTAAATTGACATGAATTATGAATTTTTATTACATTCAATTTTTATTTTCATAACTACTTGAAACATTCATCATCCAATGATCATTTTAATGATGTGTATATTTCTGTCATCAGCTTAAATCTTAAAGGGAGACAAATAATTTGTTTTAGAGATTTGATAGATGAAGACCTCATTTGGGACTAGGTTGGATGAACCAAAAACTCCTGCAGTTCTGTTTCAGTGTCAAATAATTGAATGGTATATGGAGAAAATTGATAATTTATATTGGTATTATCCAAAAAGCATGTATTATTTAGCTAGCATGAAACAGTACAGTTCAAGGAGTACGTTTTTGGATAAAAGTAACTGATTTTCTTATATAACATTTGTTTTCATAAAACCGATTCTTAGACTCAACTCATGAAACTTGATTATCCAGATAAAAATCTGAATGATGATCACATAAAACAATTGCTGCATTTTATGCCTACCAAGTCTTGTGAATGGCGCCTTTTAACATCTGAGTATGGCTGAAAATAGGATTAAATCAAGATCAGTTTTATTGTTTTAGAAGCAATGGAGCGAAATGTAATGAAGATTTTTGCTAAGTGAGCCTGTAACCAAGACTGACATTAGGATCAAAGTCATAATCTTATGCAAATTAAAAATAACAATTTGTTGATCAAAATTTCATCTGGATCATCATTAAAGCTAAAATTCGGATTTTGGCTGTGAGTCGAACAAGGATCAACAAAAATGAGGATCAAAATTAATGTGTTCAGGTAAATAAATTGAGAGAACAAATTAAAGGAGTTCATGGAAACCTGGTAGAAATTCATATCTGGGTTAGGAAGATATGTAGGGCAAGATAAAAAATGAAAATTATTAGGATATTGCTGGGAATAATATTGTGATCAGGAACGGTGTTGAGGTAATGTTTGAGGATATGATATGAATTTATGTTATATTTTTACTTTCTTTCAAGGCCATAATCAACACAAATTTCAAATTAGTCTTTTTAGCATGTACATCTTTGTACTAAGAGGTGCATTCAGCAAATTTCTCTGCATGATGTGTGTGTATGTTTAATCAGGCTAAATTGTTAATTAAGGTGATGCAAAGACTCTGATAATTGTTAAATTGTGGCAACAAACATAATTTTCCTAGTATTAGGTTGCATTTCAGTAATGAATAACATGTGCTACTAAATTCATTTTGTACTTGAAATTGCATTTTTGTGAACTGATTGAGCTTCTAGCAAGTCACACACTTATGCTAGAAAAAGATTTCATTTATTCATGATTCATACAGCCTGTGTTTTAGTTTCTGAGCCTTTGCACTGCATTGTATAACAGGTGAAAAAGATGATAGTCCATGCTGTCAACCATGCTGTGAAAACTTTGCAAGCTTTGCTGCCCCAAAATAAAAAGATGGGGTATTGCCCATCTAACAACTAACAAGCTGTGGTCCCAATGTCACCATCCAGATACTGCCCTCCTGTAAATTTCAGTAAGGGATGCGTCACCATCCAGACACCACCCGTCTGCAAATTTCAGCATAAGGGGTGAAGAAAAGAATAATGTGACAGAGGTCATTTTTGTCATTTAAACATAATAAGGATGTTCATTTTTGTCATTTAAACATAATAAGGATGTTGTTTTTCTTTATCTTTATTGGGCCTTATCAGTGAAATTGTCAAGCTGCCCCTAAAATTTCTATTCCTGATTTCTTTTATTCATGTTAATTCATCTAAATGATGTGTAACCTTCTCTGGTTTGATAGCGCAAAGGCCACCAGAAAAAAAACAAAGCAATCCCAGGGGGTGCAGGAGAGGCTGTGCACTCTGAAGGACAGTTGGTAGAGTGATTGCAAGAATGGACTGGTGGCCAGTGTTGGAAAAGTTCTAGGAAGCTGTGGCTCGAGGAGTGATGATGGTCTGAAACAGATGCGATTTTAAGCCAAAGAGGACGAGTAATGGTGGGTTGAGAAGATGTGATTTTGAGTTAGAGACGATGAATGATCGATCACCAACTTTTTTTTTTTTTTTTTTTATTTGTTGGAAGAGGTAGAGGTGGGGTGGGGAGGATCGTTCCACACAACTTTGGCAGTGCCAATGGCTGACATCTTTGGGTCCCGAATGATACATGGTTTAGCCAACTGGGAGACAGTGGAGGGTGTTGGCTTGAAAGATTTAAAAAGGGATCTGGCTTATAATTCTCAAAGCAATTCGTGGTAGGTCACAGCTATCTAAGCAAAAGTTGGCCGATTTGTGAACCTCTGATCATCCTGCACTGAACAGCTTTATGATTGGAATAAATACATCGTGTTCTTATTGTTGTTTGATGAAGTCATTTTCCCTAACATATGCATCAGTTGCATCGTATTTATTTAAGTTGCCATATACGGTGGTGACCACAATGCCCAGCCTTAATGGGGAACAAGTGGACGCGAAGAGAAGAGAATCTTGCATCTAAAAAATTAAAATTAGTTGGATCCAACTTTAGAGAAGGGTAGGAAGTGTTGGTGGACAAATGATTCCGGAAATATGTTCTACGATCTCATCTCAGCGTACTGTCACACGTTGCACTCGCAAGATGATGGATTATTTTCCAATTAATAATGCACTAAAATATGTTTATGTTTCAACTCATTAACCTTGATTATATTATTATTTATAATATTTTTAGTTTGGGCGATAATAACTACCATCTCCTCTCTTTCTGTTTATTCCTGCACCGGTGTGGGATCAGTCGCCTAACCGGCAAGATATGTACAATGAACAATAACTTAATTGGTGCGCTTGAAAAAAAAAAAAAAAATTGGTGGTCAAATATTAAATATTAAATTACCTGACTGCATTAGTGTGCCCGTGTCACTTTTGTGCATATAAATAATGGTACCACATGCCATCTTTTCCTCCTTGAGTTGAGGATCATCATGATAAATCTTCAATCTGCAAGATACAGAGGAAGCAAGCAGAAAAGATCCTGAGAATGCCTTCTAGAGCTCTCAAAGTAGGATTCTCACCATCATACATCAATGGATGAGATAAATCTTTAATCTGCAAGAGATATTGAGAAAGAAAATGTAAGAGAAATAAAAAGAAAGAAAGCACAAGAGATCTGGTGACACTTAAAGTCATACCACTCCCGTGCAGCACCTCAACATGCACATGCTATACACCGCACAGCAGTCCAGTCTTATAGCCAAAGATCACACCTTAATGCTTGATCCAACTAATGAACTGAACTCATGCGACATCTTCAAGTACTCGCAACCAATCTGATCTTAGGTTGACCTGTGCGCACCATCATGCCATAATTAGACTCTGCAAGAGTGCTATGCATCGATGCGTCAACGTGCTAATTCAATACTTTGCATCTACCAAGTACAACCCCTATGAAACTATTCCCAACAAGGTACTTTCATGCCTTGACATATTCATTGTGCCACCAATTTGTAAGCCACCATGCTACCCTTTGGTTATCCACACACTAAACTCTTATAACATGGCCATGATATATCCATTGTGCCATCGATCTGTAAGCCACCATGCTGCCCTTCCTTTTATCCACAAACCAAACTCTTATGACATGGCTATACAATGCTACTGCACTGCATGAGGCTATAGCAAATCTTTCCATCGATGACACTCAATCGAACCACCAAGTCTTATTGGTAGATGCTTTTATAGGGGCTTGGAAGAGTTTTCTTGTAATTGGTCACTTTTTAGAAGGCGACTTTGATGAGCTTGATCTTTAGATAAGACAACATTAGTAAAGTCATTTCTAAATAGGACAGTAAACTCCTACTCAAATTAATTTGTGCCTTAGATGAAAGAATCCCAAATAGAATGGTAGTTTTGATGGAAATCTAGAATCCCAAATAGCATGGTACTTTTGATGGAAATTTGACCAAGACTTCTCTTTTGAGAAGAGATATGTAGCAATACAGCCATATTATGCCACTTTCTGATTCGCCATGTATCTCTATCAAGTACAATTATATGCAGTTATAATCTATCCATATTAACTCTGCCTATGTATGAGTTTATTGTATACATAGCCGATCCCCAGAAATTAGTGCGTTCCTCAAGGCATGCTACATTGGACTCCAAATATAGTGGAAATGACAAGAGTAGATAGGGTGATCTTCGGAAGCGATGCATCATATCGGCGCTCGGGTATGATGAAAAATAAGCAAGGGTTCTCACACTTTCATGAACGGATATCGATAAAGAAGTTAGTCCAAAAATAAAAATAAAAATAAAAATATGTCTAGTAACTTGAAATATAGGGTCATTAATAGAAAAATTAATTGAACTAATAAATATAATGAATAGAAGGAAAATTAATGTAGCTTACTTGTAAGAGACTAAGTGGATAGATGAAAAAGCAAAAGAGGTTGATGGTTTTAAAATTTGGTATACAAGCAAAGATAGAAATAAAAATAGAGTAAGAATTATTATAAATAAAAGCCTAAAAGATGAAGTTACAAACATTAAAAGGATAGAGATAGAATAATTTTAATTAAATTAGTGATAGATAAGGAGTCAATAAATATTATTAGTGCTTATGCTCTTCAAGTAGGTTTAGATAGTGTAGCAAAATAAAGTTTTTGGAAGGATTTGGATGGACTAATTTAAGAGATTCCTACTAGAGAAAAATATTTATTGGAAGAGATTTGAATGGACATATAGGAAAGTATAATATAGGTTTTGAAATAGTACATGAAGGTTATGGATTTAAATATAGAAATGACGAGAAAAATACCATTTTAGAGTTTGCAATAGTAAATGATTTAGTATTAACCAATACATATTTTAAAAAGAGAAACTCTTATTTGATAACTTTTAAAAGTAGATATAATGCCATATTTTCTTCCTTACTAGAAAGATTGATGTAGTATTTTGTAAAGATTACAAGGTTATACTAGATGAGGGTTTAACTACACAATATAGATTAATAATTATGGATATATGTATTCAAAAATTAAAAAAAAAGACTATAAGGTATAAGAATCTAAGGATTAGATAGTAGAATTTAAAAGGAGAAAAATTAATAACTTTTAAAGATAGTGTGACGAAGGAAGGAAAATGAAGTATACATGGAGAGATTAATATCATATGGAAAGAGATGGCTAATAGTATTAGAAAAGTAGCTATAGAGGTATTGAAAAACTCAAAAGAAAAAGAATCATATGATAAGAAAACTTGGTTGTGAAATAAGAAAGCTTAATTAGCAGTTAAGGCTAAAAGAAAGTGCTATAAAAACTATCTAAATGTGAGAATGAAGAAGCATATGAAAACTATAAGATGGTTAAGAAGTTAAAAAAATGATATGAGAGGCTAGATGTAAGGCTTATGAGAAATTATATCATAAGTTAGAAACTAAAGATTGGAGAGAAAGGCATAAAAAATTGCAAGAGTAAAAAATAAAAAAAATAGAGATATATTTTAGGTTAGATGTATTAAAGTTTTGGTTAAGAAGAAAGAGATCAAAGAAAGATGAAGAAGCTATTTTAATAAATTATTAAATAAAAATTATATAGATAATTTAGGATTTTTTATTGTTCTATTGAGGATAAAATTGTAGTATATACTCGTAAAATTAGAACATTTGAAGTAAATAAGGTTATAAAAAAAAAAAAAGAAAAGCTATGGGACTTGATAAGATTTTTATAGAAGTTTGAAAATGTTTAGGTGATGCTGAAGTAAAGTGGATGAAAAATTTATTTAATAAGATTTTAAAAACTAAAAAGATGCCTAATGAATGAAGAAATAGCATTATAATATCTATTTATAAGAATAAAGGAGATATTTAAAACTACTCTAATTATCATGGTATCAAACTCATGAGTCATATTATGAAACTTTAGGAGAGAGTAATTGAACATAGGTTGAAACATATCGGAGAATCAATTTAGTTTTATGCCAAAAAGAAAAAAAAATATGCTAGAAAAGAAAGGAGTACCTATTAGGTATATTAATAAAATATAACATATGTATGATAGAGTAGTTATTAATGTAAGAATTATTAGTAGTAATACTAGCAAATTTTCTATTATAGTAGGCTTACATCAAAGATCTACTCTCCCTATCTTTTTGCTTTAGTTATAGATGAGCTTACTAGACATATTTAGGATGATATTTCATGGTGCATATTATTTGCAGATGATATAATACTTGTAAATGAAACTAAGGTTGGAGTTAAATTGTAAGTTAGAATTACGGTGAAATTCATTAAAATCTAAAGGTTTTAGGTTAAATAGAACAAAAATAGAATACATCGAATGTAATTTTAGTATAATTAAAAATAAAAATGAATGTTTAGTATAAATTGAGGATTATAAAGTTACTAAAAAATGATCATTTTTTATATTTAAGATCAAATATTCATAAGAAAGAAGAGATTGAGAATGATATTGTGCATAGGATTAAAGTAGATTGAATAAAATGGAGATGTGCAATTGGAATAATATGCGATCGTAGAGTATCTCTCAAGTTGAAGAAAAGTTTTATAGGACAGCCATAAGACCATTTATGCTTTATGACACAGAATATTAGGCAATTAAAAATATACACATACATAAGATAAATATAGCAGAAATGAGAATTAATAGATGGATGTGTGGTAATACAAGAAAAGATAGAATAAGAAATGAAACCATTCGTAAAATGGTAGAAATAGCTCCAATTAAGGATAAATTAAGGGAAGGGTGACTTAAATTGTTTGGATATATGCAACGTAGATCTAGAGATGTACCTGTGAGTGATTTGATACATGTAGAGAAAAAAATAGAGGTAGACCAAAAATTATATAAGACTTAATACGTATAGAGGAAAAAAGAGGTCAAGGTAGACCAAAAATCATACGAAAGGAAGTGATAAAGAAAGAATTTTTGCATCTTACAAAAAATATGACTTTGAATGGAGAAAAAAGATTCATATAGCTTATCTTAACTAGTTTGGGATTAAGGCTTTGTTGGTGTTACTGTAAATTATCCATATTATTATAACTCATGTGGAGCTAAATAATATTTTCCATCATAGTTTTAAGTCCCAATGGAACGTCTTGTAAAATGTCGGGGGATGGGTAAATGTCTCAAGGGTTGAGATAGAACTATATTGTTATTATCCTAATATCTCAATCAACACGTCTTGAGATATTTCCTTCTTAGGACATCTCCATTTCAAATGTTGAGCCTATATGGGACGATGGTGCATCTCTTTCCATGATCCTATTCCATGAAATCTAAAACGTTAGGGCTTATTTGATATCATTTTAATTTTTTGTTCTCTATTTTTCAAAATAAAAACATAAAATCTGATTAAAAAATATGCTTGGTTACATAGTTTTTAAAAATAACTTTCATTATTTATAAAAAAGTGAAAGCAAATTTTTTCACTTCCAATTTTTTAAAGTAGCTTTTGAAAAATAAAATAATTTTTTTGAAAAATAAACTTTTTAAAAGTGTCTCCTAGTATAAAAAATAAAAAATAGTAATAGCTACCAAATATGTTTCTATTGCTAGGATTGTAAAAAATAAAAAACAACAGTGCCTACTAAACATGATTATGTCATCAGAAATGTAAAAAAATAAAAACAAAATTTTTATTTTTAATTTCTTTTTTAGATGACCAAGATACCAAATGCAACCCTAGTTTCCATCACCATGGGATAGGAAGCGTGTCCATAAACTGCATCACTAACTTTGATCTAGAGATTCAACACTACGATACCTTATATCAAAGAGCTATTGGGGCTAGCTAGGAAGTTGGGAATGTCGAGTCTCTCTCCCTCTCTCTCTCTCTCTCTCTCTCTCTCTCCTTTTCTCTTAGTTACACTTTACTGGGAACATCTAGAGTTAAGGGTGTAAAAGTACCTAGGTCTAGCTACGATCATTTAATAAATTAGCTGAGTTTAAGCTAGATTATTTGGTTTTAAATTGAATTCAAGTTGTTACAAGCAACTTACTTAAGTTATTTGGTGAGAGTTTAGAATCATTCAAAACTTTAATTTACATAGATCGAATAATAATCTCAAGTATATCTTATTCTTATAATTTAAACATGTTCTATTTCACAAAATCTATATAAACATATAATAAATAATTATAAAAATAATAGTTTGTATAGATAATAATAATTATTAAAATAAGTCATAATATATAAATTTATTATAAATTAAAATTTTAAATTAATTTGAGTTAACCTAAGTTTAGCTCTATCAGTTAAAGTTGACTCACATTTTGAGCTAACTTTAGCTAATTTGTGAATAGCTTCCTAGTTTACCAGCCCTACTTAGACTAGACATAAACTAGGTTTTTGGTCCCACATGCAAGAGATTCATGTGCTAATTTAAGGCAAATATTTGGCCTTCGGTAATTCCTCCATAATATCATTTTTTAGAATAGATTCATGAAGCTTTTGAGAAAGATAAAGCATATTTTTTTTACTACATTTTGTTGAAAAGAAAGTAACAAAGACCATTTGCACTTATATTTTTCACGTTACATAGACAACAAAACAAATTACTTTAAGCTTTAGCACTATCCCTTCTCTATTATTACTCTCACTTTTTAAATTATTTTTCTTCTTTAAATGCATTAATCGAGCATGCCAAAATATCAATATAAAAATAGAAATGATAAAATTGAACACAACTTGAATCAAACATGAAATAAGTGGACTTAGGTTGACCTTAAGTGGGTTCACATCATAAATGTATTGACACAAAAAATCATGTCGCATTATGAGTTAACACGCTAACTCAAAAGTAATCTATTTAGCACCTATTTAGTTGATGACATCTTAAATGAATTATGTTAAGCGGGTCGGATCGCGTCTATTTGTATTAAGCAAGTTATATCTATTCGTATTAAGTGAGCTTTATCATATCAATCTACTACAATTTATTTATCAAATGGGTTGTATATGTTATACCGTGTTACCTATTTAATAATCAGATTATGTTCATATTTGAATATTAGATATGATTAATTTATATTTATATTGACACATATAGTGTTATACCTTAGCTTTAACATGAAGTAGAAATACGAATTGCCACCCTTATATAAAACACCCATCATAGTTAGCTCAAGTAATGCTAAACAATTGAAATTAGATATGTTTTCACACAAATATATTTGAGAGTGATAAGATGACAAATGAATGAAGATGATACAAAGATGTACCATGAAATTTGAATAATTTTTAATAATGGAAGTAATTTAGCTGTCCTTGAAGGATATACAAAAAAAATGTAAGAAAGACTTAGTAACATGTATAAAAGTTGAGAGAAAGAATATAATATTTATAAAAATAATATCACATATACTATTAATGAAATGCTTGGTTAATAGCTTGACTTGAAATAGTTGAAAAAGCATTAATGGTTATGATCTTGGTTATAAATAATAGTAAAAATACTAAAATTATATATATTTAGTCCAAAGTACCAACTTGACTACCAAGCTTTATGGAAACTAATAATATAAAATATGATGCATCAATCGATCATTATGTGGTATAAAATATGAATATGAAAATTTAGATAGAAATGATCCACTAATCCATTGAAAAGTTACATCACTTTAGAGTCAAAATTTAGGTGCTCTTGGCCATTCCAATTCACATAAATTTTTTGAGAGGTTTCAAGGTAATTTGATGTGAGTTAAGAAAATTTTGAGTTAAAGAAATGAATCTTAAAAATCCTGTGAAATTAACATAAAGTTGGCTATTCAAGCAACATGATTCACCTATTAATACATAAGAAAATAATTAATAAGAGAAAGACATACCATAAATCATTAGGTTCGATCCCCTTGCAAACCTTGTTCCTCTTCAAACCATTCAATGGAGGGTTTCCAAGGTTTTGAACCTAGTCATGCGATTCAAGGCTTCATATTTGTGAGGTTGCAAAAACCAATGAAGTTTTAGACATTTACAAAAGATGGATTCAACAAAAGAGATGTGAGATTGGATTAGTCTTGTTAAAAGCGCTAGGCAAATTTAAGCACAAAGGATTTAAAGAGTTTAGGTATAAAGCTCAAAGCGCAAACGTATGTCTGAGCGAAGTGATGTGCATATTTTAAAATAAATAGTAAAATAATTTATGTAAGCAAGATTGGATCACTGGAAAAGATTTCTTTTTCCTTTTAATAATTAAAATCATCTAGATTATTTAAAAAAATTATACAAACTATTTTTAAAATCTTTCCTCATTAAGAGATTCATGATTGGTTTAATTTTTCCTTTCTTTATGGATAAATGACTAATTTAATTTTAAAATACTTCCAAAAAAAATCATTAATTTTTGTACTAATTCAAAATATAATCTATAAATATGAAAAAGTGAACATCTAAGATAATTTAGATATTCTTTTTTAGCAACTAAGCATTCAAAAAAATCATTACAAAATATTATTTATTTTAGAAACTTGAGATTAATTTGGATGTTATTACTAAACCTCTGGGAAGAATTCTCCTTCAATCTTAACAATTAGAATCATTTAAGTTATTTTAGAAAAATTAATTTAAACCTTTTCAAAATCTTTCATCATTAAGAGATCCACAACATATTTACTAATTTTTTTAATGAATAAATTATTAATTTAATTTTAAAATTCTTTCTAAATATCATTGATATTTGTACTAATTCTATAATATAATCTATAAATATAGAAAAGTGAATAACTCATTGAGATAATTTATATGTTTTATAAAAAATGAGTGTATTTTCTTTCAAAAAAATGAAAGATGAAATTTAGGAGGCATTATTAAGAAGGCATGATTTTCTTCTACCTCAAATAGGGATGGAAGTGGGTGGGGTCGAGTCGGATTTTACCCTTATTCAAGCTCAATCCATTTTTTTTTTTGGATTCCCAGCCGGGTTATAGCTTAAAAAGTATTATAAAACTTAGGCCCGAGCTTGGCCTAAGCTCAGACCCAAGTCCAACCTGAATTCCATCGAGTAGCCCAAAACCCAAGCCCTTCCAGCGTAGAAGAAAACCTAAAAAGGCCAAACCTTTATTAATGTAAAAATAAAAAAAACAGAACCCTTTGTAGCCATGGAGACCCTTTGTAGCTACATAGAGGTAGTGGGGCCGCAAAGGACAATGATGATCGAAGATGACACGAGAGAGGCAGTGGTTAAAGAGGACATGGGAGGGGTGGTAGTCGGGGAGGACGATGATGGTTGAAGAGGTTAGGGAAGGGGCTAATGTGGTTGTGGGCTGTAGGATGAGGGCTGAAGGAGTAAAGGAAAGGGATGATAGTTTTTTGTTCGATGAGGAAAGGAGGAGAAAAGGGTGTCTTTTGATGACGATCGACAACTGCATCAAGGCATCTCTTGGGGATGACCTTTCTATACTTGTACACCATGATGAGTTTGCCGAAGATGCTATCGATTGAGAAGACCTAAGATATATCACTTTTAGGGCTTGCCATATGCATCGGAGTGGATCCAAAGGGGTTGTGGAGGTGTAGGATTAGTTGTGTTTAAGAAGATGACTCAAGAAGACTCTTAAATATCTCTAAAAAAAAAAAAAAACTACAATTCAAAAAGTCTCCCAAATGTCTCCCCAAAAAGAAAAAAAAAAAAAAGGGCCCAATAATTAAGTCTAGTTCAGGCCCGGATCAAGCTCAGGTTCAGGTTGGGCTCGAGCCAAGCCAACGCTCTACCAAAGCCTGGCTCGAAATTAATATGGGTCCTAGTTTGGGGCCCAAGCGTCAAAATAATAAAAGTTAGCCCATGGCTCGGTATGAAGCCAGCCTAGTCCAGTAGGCCTTGGGCTGGGCCAACACTCTATCGAAGCCTATCTCGAAATTAATATGAGTCCTATTTTGGGCTCAAGCCTAAAAACAATAAAAGTTAGCTCATGGCTTGATTCAAAGCCAGTCTGATTTGATAGGCTTCAAGCCGGTCCGAGCCCATTTCTAGCCCTAACCTCAAATTAGATCGAAAGTGCATGCCTTTTTCATGTTATGTATGCCTAGATGAAGACATCTCACTAAAAATATGTATGCCTAAATGAAGACATCTCACTAAAAATATATATGCTTAGATGAAGACATCTCACTAAGAATATAAATATCTAATTCTTAGCACCTCGCATCTTAAGCATATATAATATGCTGAACTTCAGGCAATACTAGATTAGATGCACAGTTGAAAGAGATGGTAGAAACTCAAGCCAAAGCATTGGTAGTTCTATGAAAAATTTTTAAGATGATAAAACTGAGAATGGTGCTTTTAATGTGAAATAAAGAAAACAATATAACTACAAAAACTAATCAAGAGGAATTCATCTCTGGTCATTGATAAATTATCACTCAAGCTTTGATCTTCCTATGTAGATCTTGCTTGACCTTTAACAGAAGACATGACTCTAGGGTGTGATTTGCTTTTGGGCACTTCATACAATGAGAACATATGTACATAAATATATAAATATAGACACATACATGTATTCATACATCCATACATACATATTCTTACATACATATATACGTAAGGGAGAAGAAATTTTTATGAAAAATTTAGAAGATGATTAAAATTAGACAGATAGCCGAGCGAGACTCTCAAGCTACTAACTAGCTAATGCTTAACCTTTAATGGAAGAGAGGACTCTAAGATGTGGATTGTTAGTTTGTATTAATTATAGATTTTCTTATGAGTTTTATATAACAAAAATATACAAAACTAACCACATGCTCATCCGTTGCACATGTTATATTTAAATATTAATTATTTTTATCCGTTTAGAGCTATTGAACCCTCCATCCCCTTTAAATATACACTATCTTTAAATATTATATACCATCACCATCATTTTACTCATTAATCCAATCAAATCCCCACCCTAAGATCCATCTTTTCACTCATCCAATCAAAATCACCTAAAATTCTTCTCTTGCATTTTTTAATGCTTCCTTTATCAAAAAAAAAAAAAATACAAATAATATTTAGAATATAAAATAATGTAATAAAATAAATAAATAAAATTAAAAAATCTTATGCTATTAGAATAAAGAAGTCACCAAAAAAAAAAAAAAAAAAGAATCAACGTTCGCACTCAATTTTTAAGCTATTTTTATCAAAACAAAAGTTAGTGCAAGAATATTCTACAATTCTAAGAAGAAAACTAGGAGAATGAATTCGATCCCTCATCCTCACTTATCCTTATAAATAAATTATTACTTTTAAGATCGCATATTGGCCCCATTGGGTACCAAACGAATAAATTGAGGCAGGATTCGTGTGTGCCTTCAACCCAAAGGCAACCCAAAAAAAAAAATCCAAACATTAATAGCACGCCCCAATCCAATTGAGTCTGGAGAAAAGAATGAAGACCCTCATTAATTCTCAGATTTTTTCCATCGGAAAGGAAATCTCCGATTTGGAACTCGAACGAAAGAGCAGAATAAAAATTCATAAATTTATTTTTATATTTCTACGAATTTTGAAGATATTTCGATAAGATATAAAAATAAAAAGAATCAAATTTAAGTTAGATTATATTCAAAATGTATCAAATATATATATATATATAATTTAAAACGGATGATGGTAATGATAACACTTAACTTCGTATTTTTTAAGGCAAACCTCTGCTGGCACCATCAATTAAAAATATCAAACATCCTTCACAATAGGAAATCATGCACTACCCAATAACAATAAGAAGAGAGCGTGGAGAGCTTTCCTGCACGAACTACCCTGCGGATCCTCTGAGAGACTTTTGTACTGCTACACTGCGGGCCAAAATACTGGATGTTGACCGACCGACGGTTTTGGAATGCTGCAGGCTTTATCGCTTCACGTACCTAAACCCCAGAGCACAAATTTCGGAGGACTCGTCCGTGAAGTCCTGCTGGAATACTGTCGATTCCAACTAAGATTATCTCAACGGAAATTATCCAAATCAAGAGAATAATTTTAGTATTAGAAGTTTTTTTTTTTTTAATTTTTTTTTATAAAATCTCATATGGATTTTTAACATAAATTTTTAATAATTTAATTAATTAAAAGATAATTTTAAAATAAAATAAATGTAAAAATATATTTTAATGTGGATTTTCATCAACACCAATCCATTTATAATTTTAACACCATCAATTTAAATATTCTAAGAAATGGCCGGATGTCTTTCCCTTTCTTTGACTTGTAATACCAGGTGAGGTGATGAAATTTGATAAAATTTTGAAATTTCTAAACTTTATCCTTTAAATATTCTAATCCCAAATGTGACCCTAGAAACTTTTTTTTTTTTTTCTTCTTCTTCTTCTTTTGTAAGATTTAGATTGAAGGATATTAAATTAATATGCACCTTTCTTATCTTATTTTTTAAAAAACTTAGTTGGAAAAATAAAAACGTGGAATCCTGCGGTCATGTTTTTATTTATATTTTTCCTTTTTTGGGTTTAGTCTTTCCTAATATCTTTTAACCCTCCCAAATATGAGAAGGTGGGATTTGAGAGCCACCCAAAGACACCAACTTCATGAGCTGGAACTTTTTTTTTTGAGCGAGTAGTTTAAGTCACGCTAGCCTTGCTTTTTGTCAACACTATATATATATATATATATATATATTCTCTTTCTAGCAGGATGAAGTCCTTTTCTTTTTATATCAGATGTATTTGAGTGGAAGTAATTTATCTTATTAATCTAAGGTTACTATGTAAATTATAATGTTTGATAGTTGAGCAGAATAATTTGAACAATAATATTTAGTTTTCGATAACCTAAAATTATATCATGATATTGTGATTTCTACATTAAAAGTATTTAAGATTATCCAAGTTTGCTTGCATATAAATATTTAATAAAATTAAATTTGATTATATATTTAATAATATTTAAATATTTAACATCATATTTATATTTAATATTAAATATATAATATAAAATATTATATGTTATATTAATATAATATTTTAAATACTATTACATATTTATATAATAATATATAATTATTAATATTTAAATACTTTATCATATATAATATATTAAATTATTATTAAATATGTACTATATAATGTATTATGGAATATTTATTTATATAATATTTCTAAGTGTAAAGGATCCTTATTTTTAGTACAATATTTTATATTCTAGTTTTTTTAAAAAAGATAACCACTTAAAAGATAAAAGAATTTATAACAATGCACAAATAGAATTTAAGAACATAATAATCTGATTGCATTCTTACGAATCTGAGCTAATATTACTAAAGTAAACTAAATATAATAATCTTATGCTCCTAATAAACTAATTACTAAGTTCAAGAATATAAGAATGTAAGATTTTGGATAATGTTATATTATTATAAATTAAATGCCACCTAAATGAATGTGCATGCGTAAATTAAATTTTGTACCTATTAAAAAATAGACTTTACCACCTTCTTCATTTTTGAGAACAAAAACAATGCTAGAAAAATTCATTTACCATCACGAAAAAAAAAAAAAAAATCTATAAAAAACAATATCTATGGCATATCTTGAATTAGTGACAACTTCAAATTTGTTGTGCACTGTATTTCTATATTTTTATGTTATTTTATATAATAATAAATATGAAATTTTCTATTAAGTGATAGAGATCCACCTTCAATATAATTATCTAGTCTCAATAGATGCATCACTAATTTCAGTAACTCAGATTTTTTTGGTTGTCAAGCAGACGGGTGAGAGTGTACCAACTTCGTTAGTTGGCATCTTTCATTCAACATGCAAACTTTGTACAATTTGAACTTGCACCAAATTATGATTAATTATATAGACTCATATCCAAATACCAGAGTTATCAAACATGATTAGGAAGTTGACCCAATTGAGGTATTGGATCATTGGTTTAATGGTCTTAGTAGGTCAATGATTAAACCATATGAATAATAAAATAATAATTAAATTTATAAAATGATCCATAATGATGAAGATAATTTATATGTAAAATTCAACAAATTTGGTTGCATTAAATTTAAATCCTTAAAATTAATCTTATAAACATTAATTCTTAAAATTAATCTCAAACTTCTAAAAGATAGTAATATTTCAAATGATATATGCCAATTGGAGAAAGAGAGAGATGAGAGAGAAGATTGAATCAATTAATATTAATTTTTAAATTTTAATGGTTAAAAGGTAATTTTAAAGGATATGATTGGTCTGATTTTATTAATTCATAATAAATCACTGTGTCAACAAAAAAATTGGCTAATTCATTTAATTTTCACAGGTACAACTAGTCTAATTAAAGAATTAGATGAACCAGAGGTCCAATTTATTGGTTCATCAGTTGAGCCAATCGATCCACTTTGAAATTAATAACTATGCCAAAATATTAAAATAATTAATTTTATTTGAAAAGAAAGCTTAATAGGATTTTTTTTTTTGATTTATAGAGAGTCCCACCAGCCCAAGGACATAGAAACTTTCAACAACTTTAAGTTATCGCTAATTTGTTGCCCCTTTTTATCTCATATGAAAAATGATATAGAATATCTCTAGAAAGTGTCTGAACCAGGTTTTTTAGTGCTACTTGCAATTATGTACAAAAGAATTGTTAAAAATTTTAGATATAAGGTAAATTTATTAAAAAATTAACAAAGTTGGTATGGATCAGCTTTTATACATCTTTCTCATAAAATTATTCATTATTTATATGACATATTATATTCTTGATTTATATAGGTCTTAACATAGAAACAAAATATCTATATATTTGGATATTCAAGGAGGTAAGACTTTCATTACATTCATAATAACAGAAACCTCGATATAGGAATATTCTCTCCTTTGGATATTGGTAATGTTAGAAGTTTTGAAAATCTACTCTCTAAGAAAGGATTTTACATCAAAAATTATATAGCTTGATCAATTATGGATCGACAATCATGAGTAACAATAATTTGGCTAAACTATTTCTGAACCAATGCATGAATCTGAAATTAATTATTATTGACCACTTGTTGCGCATATGAGGCTGCATAGAAGTTATTTATATTGAATTTAACCATAAAAAGGTGGCTTTTAATGAGAAAAAACTATCTAAGGAAACTTTTTCAATAAATTTGAAATTAATTATTATTGGCCACTTGTTCACAAATAAGGCCACATTGAAGTTGTTTACACTAAATTTAACCATTTAGAGGTGAGTTTTAATGAGAAAAACTACCTAAGGAAAGTTTTTCAATGGAAAAACTGGATAGGAAAAGTTATATCAAACAATAGTTATCATTTTTTTATATCATGAGAATATGAAGATTATTTCATTGGCTCTCATTTTCTACCTTACAATCCTATGAGAAGAACAATGCTCAAATCCAATCAAACATTAGATAGTGATCATTTTTGGTTGATTCACTTAGATTGTAGCAATATTTGGCCAATCATAATGGTTGATGTTGGTGACCATAAAAAATAATAATATCTCATAATTCAAATGCAAGGTTATTTTTTATTGGTGGTTGCATATTTTACCGTTGCATTTTTGAGTAAATACGACCTTAAGATTTTGGAGTGAGCTATCTATTCTTTTCGACTACTGATATTGCAAGCCTTAAATTGACTATTATCATTATCAGTTTACATGGCCATCTATGGCCTATATTAAATAATCATTCAGTTGATTAAACGAAGATTTACACAAAAATTTAAATTGGCTATCAATCATGGATCAATAATCATGAGTTGATAATAATTTTGTTAAATTATTCATCAACTGATATGTGATCAAAAATTCAACCCTAGGGCCATATGAAAGTGGGTTTTAGTGTATTTAACTACCAAGAGGTGGTTTGGTGGTTTTTTATGAAAAAACTACCCATAGAAAATTATTCATGGGAAAATTTATGTAGAGAAAGTTATTTCTACTAATAACTATCTTTTTTTTTCTACATCATAAGAGTATAAAGATAACTTCAACAACTCTTCTTCCACACATGGGTCACTGTAGGATAATTCTAGTCATCTTCTAGCATGCACTTTTATGAAGTACATAGTCTAACGACCTCCTTATATTATCATAGTATCCAAAGTCCTTAGCTATGAATGAACTTTTAATCATCAGTAGACCCAATTCCATTTTTGTTGAAAGAGTGAAGATTCAATATGCTCCTATATGTATATCAAGAGGCCCAGAGAAAAAGTCCAGCCTACCTCCATATGGATGTTGAGATTTCTATATATTGAAAATCCAAGTAGGTCACAATTAGACATCAAGAGACCCAAAAAGTAGAGAATCAATCTACTCATGTACAGAGTTCAAATAACTCATAAAATTATAGGGTACGTATATGTGTATCATTAAAAAGGCAGTTGGAGCCTTGCATGCAAAGAAAGAAGTTAACTTACTCCTCTTTTTCTATGTGAGATTCAGGTGACACATTTGATTATGACTGGAGCAATGAAGATGAGTTATTACTTCACATCTTCTAATAATTAATTATTTTATTATATTGTATTATAATCATTATTGATTAACTGCATTTATTATTTCTTCTATCTTTTTTCTCTTTTTTTTAATATTAATCACTTAACAAATTTAAAGCCTCTTACTTGAGATATATATCAGAAAAAAAAAATGGCATCTATAATCAATCAAAGCAATGATCAATCATAAGGAGGAATCTCAAAAATGTGAAAACAGATAGTAATATGATCAGAACCTTATTGGAATTGAAAAATCAAGTAATTAAGCTATTTTTGTATAGTTTAAGAATTTTAAACTAGATAAACTTAAGTACTGTTGTGACTAGCTTTGAGGAGGCAGGTCTCTTATTATATATGCTACCATAAAATTTGGGAGAGTTCTCCCTCAGCACTCTAGTTGTTTGAAATTACTCTCTAAGAAAATTATCTAATTAGGATTGCTTTCGGAATTGAAAAATTAAAAAATTAAATCACTTTTGTATAATTTAAGTATCAAGGATAATCATGAAAATCCCAACTTAAGGGGAGTTTTTCATGTGGACTCCCACAATACTAGAATCTTTTTTGTTGTAAAATTTTCTATGATAAATTAATCTAATTAGGACTATTTTTGGAATTAAAAACCAAGAAATTAATCCTACTTTGTATGCTTTAAGGATCTTGATCTAAATAAGATTAAGATTTGCTGCTAGACCTCTATATATTTTAAATTTTGAGTAAGTAGGACACTTATAATACATGTAATCATGATGAAAATTTGAGAGAGTTTTTCCTTTTAAACTCTAATAATATTTGAATCTATTTATTAAAACTTTACTCTCTAACAAAGCAATCGGATTAGAATTATTTTTAAAATTTAAAAAATTAGAAAAATTGAGTCACTTTATATAATTGAAGGATTAAAAATCTAAATGTAATGATTGTTAATTTGGAGTCTGAAAGCCAAATTTATCTTTGACAACTCAAAAAAATTTAAATTGTCATGTCATCCCAATAGATACATTGGTTTGTAGTAGTATTCGGCTCTCATCCCTTGATTTCCTAATTAATCCTTTACAATCTTCAATTATTTTTAACTATTAAATGTTTAAATCGTTCTTTCAAATGGCCTGAGACTTGCATACCAGCGAGGATTTGGATACATGCAGTTTAACAATATATCCGTTGATGTGGAAATCGACAGAGATCTCAAAATATATTGATATTAACTTAATATCAGTCAAATATGTGGCTCCAGTCGTACGTGACATCTATTTCTCCATGCCGGCAGGGGGAAAAAAAATCTTGGATTCCGACCAACCCACTCGACTCCCATCGCACTGAGATATGGAGTGCTGCTGTTGGGCGTCTTCACGTCTTCCACCATCCTTCTCAAACTATTCCATTAGAAGCAGCAGCGGCAGCGAGCGTTGCTACTGGACTTCTCCATCGATTTGGCGGCAGAGGAAGAGGCCGAGGGCGTTTCCCGGCTTCGGCGTCGCTCGCTGCCAGAAGATGTTTGTCCCCGGTGCATATATTTACTAATTTGAATCCCCCTTCAGAGAGAGAGAGAGAGAGAGAGAGAGAGAGAGAGAGGGAGAGGGAGATTATTTTATTTTATTTTATTTTTTGCGTGCGAATTTTTTGATTTTGGTGAATGAGTGCAGGGTTCGGGGAGGCTTCGCCGGAAGCAAAGGCTGCTCAGAATCTCCAGAATTACTTCAGCTATATTGCAGTGAGGATCGTTCTCGCTCAACTTGAGGTTGGTATTCCTTCAATTAAGCCAAGATTTTATGGCTGTGTTTGTTTGCAGAGAAAAGGGAGAGAGTAGAGGAATAACTGAAAAAGGCTCTGCTTGAGTGGCAGCACTCCTTGCCGGCCTCCGGTGGGATCGGTGCTGGTACCGTTTAACCAATCCATGAACCATATTACACGCAAGATTATATTATGCATAAGAGGAAAACCCATACATAGGGTGGGCGTGCTTTCGGTTTAATCAAAAAATCAAACTGAAGTGAGATGTAATTCGGATTTTTTAATTCGAATTTTTTAATAATTTGATTCGGTTCGGACATCTTTAAAAAAAAATTCAGTTATTTGGCTCAATTCAGCTTTTTCAGAGTTAAAACCCATAAAGTTGAACCGTTTTCTTTATGTACTTACCAGATTATCCTAATGGTGATTCAGGCTGAGATAGCTAAATTAGCTAAATTTTAAGTTTAAAACCTAAATAATATGTCTCTAAATGTGTTATTTTCTCTCTTCTTAGGTTTTAGGTTTAAATCCCAAATAAAAGACTCGCAATTCATTATATCTTTTATTTTTAGTTTTTTGGATTTAAAGTCTAAAATAATAGGATTATAATCAAAAATTGACCGAATTAAAATAATTTGGTTCATTCAATTTGGGCTTTTTAGAAAATTTAGTTTGATTTGTTTATAAATTTAAAAATATACAGTTTGATTGATTTTGTATGATTTTGAATCAAACTGACTAAATGCGCATCTTTACCCATGCATACTATAATTATCTTGATCACCACTTAAGATTTGAATATAGAATCTTATGCTACTAAGGACAAGAATGACTATTAGGAGCTATTTAAAGTAAATATTCTAATGCAGCTTAATTGATTCGTGCATGAAATTCTGATATTTGAAGTACAATAAATTATTTTAAAAAATCTTATTTGTTCTTAGTTTTGAAAATAAAAAATTAATAAAAAAAAGGAGAATTAATCTTTGAGAATCAAAAGCCTTTGGTACTAGGAGAATTAAACCCTCTCACTCAAAACAAATCTTTTACGGTATAAAAGATTTTTTAAAAAACTACTTTTTTATGGGACTTTGTGAAAAAATTTATCACCTGTAATATTGTTCTTTTCCTTTCGTAAATATGCAACATTTTTTTTGCTAATGAAAGAAAATATTCTTCGTTCTTGCAATACTTATATACTTCACAGTATTTTTGATTCAGTGCTTGATAAAATTTTATTCAACTTATATTCAAAATTTGAGGAAACGGTGAGCATAATTAGCACAAATTTTGTAACATTAACCTTTGGCTGTGGACTAGGGGTTTCCAATCAGGTATTCTTGGTTCAAATATCGAATTATCTTCTAGTAATAATTTGCTCTCCCTAACATAATGTTCACAAATTGTATAGTCTTCATAACTTGCGCAACCTTTATTATATAACCGTCCAAGTGAGGTAAGAGCAAGTATGCAATGTAACAAGAGTGAGTATGCCAGGATCCAAGGATGTTTCCATCTAGTGATGAAAAATATTTCATTTGTAAAAAGAATATTAAAATTATAAATATTATATCTTTAACAATATTTACCTTTTACTTTTATACAATCATTTCCTTTGCAGTCAAACACAGCCTAGGTTGTCTATTGTCTTTTTTTTTTTAAAGAAGGAATCCTAAAATTTGTTTTATATTCCCGTTTTTTTATTGTTTTGTCATGTCAGATTAGGGACTGGTGAATTGCTTTGGCTAAAATTTAAATTGTCTTCCATAATGAGCAGAGTTATAATCCTGAGGCATATGCTGAGTTGATGGAGTTCATTAGTCACAACTCTTTGAATGACGGCGACAATTTCTGTGGAAGATTGATGCGTGAATCTCCAAGGCATAAAGGTTTAGGTAATGTTTTTAGATTACTCTGTTTTTTCTTTGAATTAATGGAGAATTAAAGAACATAAAAATACAGCAGCACTTCTTTCACCTCAAGCAATCTGTATTTCCATCATCCAATTTAATATTCTAAATAATAATGTCGCTTAGAAAGGAAAAGATTTCACTTTGATATTCCATATCATTTTCATATGCGCTTTTGAGACGTTTTCAAGGTTACCATTCTTTGGAAACACAGACAAAGGAGTCACCCTAGGCTTATCCAGAGTTTTACCCTTCTAAGATATTACACATTTCTTCTCCCTCTCTTTCTACATATATATACATATACATAGATATATATATATGTATATATATATATATATATGTATACATATATATACATATATGTATATATATGTATGTATATATATGTATATATATGTATGTATATATATGTATATATATATATGTATATATATGTATATATATATATATATATATATATATATATGTATACACACACACATTAAATTTAACTATATTCGAATGTAATTAAATTAAGAATATAGTCACTTCGCTTACACTTGAATCATATGGATTCTGAAGCCATTGCATTTTTTCTATCTTTTTCATATTTAGGATTGCGAACTGTGTGGATTTAAGAATAAGGAAGGTGATCGGATCAAAACTTGGTTACATTCAAATGTAGCTAAGTTTAAATCCGATCATCTTTCCCATCTTTAAATCCATATAGTTTATAAATCGTAAAGATAAAAAAAGATAAAAAAGATAGGAAGGCTTTAAGATCTATATAGATTCAAAAATAGAGAAGATAACCGGATACTGGATTTAACTATATTCGAATATGCAATCAAGTCCAGTTCTCTCTCTCTATATATATATATATATATATATATATATATATATATATATATATATATATATATATATTCATATATATACATCTATATATATATATATACATAAATATATGTATTGCACAAGTAAACATACAAAAAGTACTCTAGTGCGTACTAAAAATATTTGATTTTTAGATAATTTTAACTTTATTTTTGTGCCAATGATTGAAGGTGCCTCCACCAATAAAAGGGAAATAAAAAATTCAAAACTACTAAATGGATTCTAGCTTGTCATAGAAAGTTTTAGGCTTGCAAAGTAGCTTTGCGGGCGTCTTTGCCATTATGTCTGTTCTATTTTGTAGCACCAAAAAGCATCAAAGAAGTCACCAAAGATGTTGACGGACCGCTTTATTTTCTTTACTTTAGAAAATCTCAATCCTTTCTAAAATTTTCAACGGGTATTTTTTCGGACGAGTCCACTTCATCTACATGTATGTGGAAAATGTCCAAGACTTCACTTCCCTTCCCTCGGGAAACCATACCTTTTTGGACCTTATTAAATTGATGTACCACCTAGACTTAGATAAATAGAAAATCCATCTTAATCAATACGCTTATATTGTTAATGGATGCACACATCTTATATGTCTATCAGCGCTTAGAAAAAATTCCTACAGATACTTATTAAAGCATTGGTATAATGATTTAGTATTCAGAAATAACCACTTTGCAGGGCAAAACAAAGAGAGAAGATGCTCCAATCTCATGTAAGAAATTGTCAACCTTAAAAAAGTATTGCGTATCTATCTATAAAGAAAACGGCTAGAGACCTTAACCTGAATCCATAACTAGTCCTAGCCATTAATGTGAGTCCTTCAGAATATTCCAAAATCATAGCCATTGACTGTAGATCTCATTCTTGGCCCTGGAGACCAGCTCTGGCTAATGGAGTCATAACTTTAAGCTTTTCGTTGTAGCACCTAGAGTTTGGTCGTGTACTGTTTTTGGCTAGATTCTAATGTCGTAAACATGCTCTGTTCAACTGGCCTGCCATGTGTTATAAGAAAATTGGTGCTTCATACAGCAATCCCTCCTGCCCATCCATGACTTGGTCCCAAAAACCGGGCCAATCTCCTCGTGCTACATAGCAGCTAGCATGGAAGAGCTTTTTGTGGTACCAAGGCCGAGCCCCATCGTATTATTCTTTCATAAATTCTTGATGTTCAAGAAAGAATAGTGCTGCTTTGAGTCAAGAACAAACTCTGGGATTTGGACCTGTTGGTTTATACGAATTGCTGTTGCTTTTCTTGCTTCGCTTGCAATTCTGGTTTCATTAGTCCCATGTAGAGTAACCTGGCTTGTATCTTGAAATTTTCATGTTCAAGCATTAGAGAGAACAGAAGGTTGTAAATTTTCATATTTCTCCATGCAAGAGAAGGTAGACTCAGTTATAGGTTGTGCAACTGGAATAATTATCAAGATTCTTAGATATTATTTTAGTTAAGATGACTGGGGAAGTTTCAAATTATTAGAAGAAATCCATGTGTTCACGATAAGAAAAACATTCCCAATAACTTTATCATGGTAAACTATTGGGAATTGGTATTCATCTGGATACGTACATATCTTTACATATTTCTGTCAGCATATTGTTGCTCTCTTTACAACTAATAGTAAATAGAATCCACTCTATGGTGTCACCTGGTCTAAATTCATTATTATGATTTAACTACTAGCTTGACCATCTTTATATCAAAAGGCCAAGGTGGTTATACTGACCTCTTTTTCTTTATTCTTTGTGGCAGCTTTGCGCATTATGGAGGTAAGTATTGTTGTGATCTGATTCTTGTCTTTTTTTCACCAAAAAAAAAAAAAAAAAAAAAAAAAATTTGTGTTAAAGCTTTTAGAAGAATAAAACTGTTTGTTTCAAATATATATAGGTTCGATCTGCATATTCTAAGAGAGATTTTGAGTGGGAGAATTTGAAGAAGTTAGCTTTCAAGGTACCAGGCTTTTCTCATCTGTGTTTAGAACATGCTGGAAAGGAAAACTTGTCTATTGCACTCTAGTTACTTTAATCTTTTGAACTCTGTTGAGCAGATGGTTGATGAATCTAATACCAGGCTTATGAGGGAGTACGTTTTGGAAACCAGTCACATCGAAAATGAAGGGTGATCAATCGCATCACTTCTTCGAAGCCTTTCACCCCCTTGACAGGAGTATTCTAGCCGTTATCACCATTATATTTTGCCCAATATTACACACATGTGCCACTATGTATACTTTGTAAAGATATACATACATATATCATACATTATATATATATATATATATATTCTTGTATAACAATAAAACAATAAATCAATGCAGCATCCTGGCAACTTTATCCTAGAAAATTTCATTTCATATGCAAAGGTCCTAAACTGAGCTTTTGCCAAAGCACATTGGCTACTTTGACAATAAAGTTAAGAGGTCCACTCTAATACAATGACGAAGTTACTGAATTTCTTGAACGCCGCAATTTAGGATACTTATATTTTCTGAATTTTTTCTGAATTTGTCGAGTACCGCAATATCACTTGAGGACCACCCAGTGAATGATAGATCGTTTCTCCTAAATATATTCGATATATAGTCCACAGATCAGCCAACAATATAAAATCTATAACCTGCGGTTTAAAACAGATATAACATTTGTTTAGAAACCCTTAACACAAATTTGCATGGTCCATAAAAAGTCGTCAAGATAGCTGATTGAATGGCAACCAGAGACCCATCTAGCGAATATATATATATATATTCCGATGATGCATCTCATACAGCTTCTGGAAACAAGCAGCTGTCTCTGCTCAAGGCTTGAAATCAAGGAACGTTAGTATATATATATATATTCCGATGATGCATCTCATACAGCTTCTGGAAACAAGCAGGCTGTCTCTGCTCAAGGCTTGAAATCAAGGAACGTTAGGTAATTCAGGGATGTATGCATAATTTTCCAGGATGGACAACTTTGCATAAGACGGAAGGTGAGATATTAGCAAATAATAGTTTTCCATAACATATTCCACATATAAAAATGATAATTTGAGACCAAGGGATCTCAGAACTGTAACCAGAGTTTGCCGGCCCACATTGAAAACCGAAAAACAAATGATGAAGTGCCAAACACCTTCGAACCATTGTAAACCCAAACACCTTCTTAGCTCATCCATATACCAAAATTTTGCAACTGCATTATATAAATCCAGAGGACCTTGCTGACGAAAGTCATCTCCCCAACCAAATTTTAAGGCATGGGCGCCTACTTGTTACTGGACTACCACATCCAGCGTCTATTTATCATGCCCAGTAACAAGTTAACCAGGGAAGACGAAGGCGCAAAAACTTGATGAGATTCACCACACCAGACTTCATCCGCCAAACATCTTGAAGGAATTCACTATGGATGGATGATTTTCATCATATAAATAAAAGGATCATATTAGAAATATTTCATTAAGCTAATGCTGCTATCTGCACAAGCATGAAAGAGCAAAAAGAAATTTAAAAAAATAAAGGTAAAATACAAATTACTACCTTATGATTTAAGTATTATCAAATTGCATCCATATGTTTTAAATACTTAACTACCATATATTTTAAGTTTTATTAAATTACACCTATATGGTTTTGCATGTTACACTTAACTACCACGTGTTTTAAGCACCATCAAATTATACCCATGTTAAAGTTTGGGCACTTGAGTAGGTTTAAAATACATGGGTGATTAAGTATAATATGTCAAACCACATAAGCATCATTTGATATAATTTTAAAATATATGGTAATTAAGTATAACATTTCTAACCACATGGGTGCAATTTGATAATGCTTAAACTGCATGTTAGTAATCTGTATTTTATTTAAAATAAATATGAGATCATTATCAGAAATTGCATGGCAACATCATGAAGGTTGCAATATGTACTAAACTTCTGTTCAATATGGCATGAAAAATATCATTCTTTCCTTTTATTACAATTTTTTAAAAAAGAAAAAAAAGAAAATCTCTGATCAACATAACTTGCATATGAAAGTTGAATCATTGTTCACATCTAATATACATACAACCTAGTCAAGTTCTCCAAAGATCATTAAAAACCATAACCTTGGAAAAGAATGACTGCTTAAGTTTTTAACATCAACAATTAATAGTGAAATTATTGTCAGCCATTACCCAACTAAGAATCTATTAAAACTTCAGGGACAGTCACAACACAATCTTTTTCCTCGTTGCCTCTGAATTGCTTCACTTTTTATGCATCCTTTGGTTGCTGTGAAATAGTTAAAGTTAAGATTGTAGACAAAAAATGATATAAAATTTGAAGATAACAAATCAGCCAGCTTGAACACTGCATATTGAAATAGGAATCGATATGCAAAGATTGGACAAACAAATGTGACGTAGTATGCCTTCATGCGGAGTAGAGATATTAAGTTACAAGCATAACCAAGTGAACTGCAACAAATTATGGTGAATGAGTGATATGATTAATTCAACATAGCAAGATGAACTCAGACATTTTAGATGGGCTTGTTTGGTTCACACAAAAATTAAAATCGGAATTCGATTGATTCATATCGTTGTTGTTCAGTTCATCTGAACCATGGGATCAAAATCAGTCCGATTTTCAATCTTAGTCCTATATGTACTTAATTTAATATTTATTTCACAAATAAGTTTTTGAAATTTCTTTTGATATATATGCTCAATTTAATATTTATTTCATAAATAAATAAATCTAAAAATTAATAAATAAAGAAAAACCATAATAAACCATAATATAATAACACCTCTGAGATCTAAAAAGCCCTCGAGTGCTAAAGAAGAGAAAAAGGAGAGTTTTCATGTTCGAGTTTGATTGGGGCTTTATTTTATTTTTTTAATATGCGATTAGTATATGCTCGGTAAGAGAATCATAATGCCTTCTACCATTCACTGTTCGTCGATGATACTATGATAAACTGTTCATCGATGATGCCATGATAAGAGGGTCGTAGGTGAGAGAAGGAACCGAGGTTGCATGGTCGCAGGTGGGAGAAGGAAGCAACGTTAGGTGAAAAGAGCGTTATATGCAAGAAGAATGAGAACAGTTACGATGCTAGAATGAAAATCGTAATCTTGAATCAGAGTCTGGATTCCTAATCTACCCTAAAACATAATTCTGATTGCAAATAGAATAGGAATCGGATTCCAATTTCATTCAAACAAACAGTAGAATCAGAATTAGTGATTCTGATTCCCAACATTTTCGCGAACCAAATAACCCCTAAGTAAGCTAAAATCTGGCTCTTCAGCTAGAACCACACGTCCTTTGTAGGTCAACACAAACAAAACTGGTTAACCAAGCCTTAATTCGAGACTTTTGTTACTTAGAAGGAAAAGACTTTCTACATTTTACAACTTTTCTACACTCTGAAAAAAGGAAATGTGATTTTATTATAAGGTTATCTATTTTTAACAAACCCAGAACCATAACTTGAATCTTATCACTTGGTCTTCATGAGGAGTTATACTGTCATCAAGCATTGTGATGGTAAACCACATGAGATGTTATGGGCATGCGCAACAAGAGGAGGTTCCATGAAAGAAAAGGGATCGAATTTGTGGCTGAGAACCAAGTAGAGGACTAAGGTGGAAGATGTCTTAACAGCTCTGAAAAGATAGGCATGAGTAATATGAATTTCTTGAGGGAAGTAAAGAAGGTTCACAGATTTAAGCCTAGATGAATAGGATAAGAAGCTTCATCATTGTACTACTGATTATGCTACACTTCTCATGGTCATATTTCAACTCTCACCACAATTAGTTCAAGGTAGATCCTTGCTTCTTTTGGATAGAGAGCTTCTTGGGTTCTTGTATATGTCTATGTAAAATAGTCAAGGACTAGATTTCTCCCCTTTTTTATTCCTTTGGTTGTTTTGTCCCACGAGAAGTGGGGTGGGGTTCCTAAGGGGCGGATAATTTAAATGTGAAACTAGGAAAGGGAGCTCCCTGACTCAATCTCACAAGTGAAGGCATAATTAGACCCCTCTTATTGCTAAAATAGTAAGGCTGAATACACACGTAAAGCTTGAAGACTGAAAGCTACAGGAGGCCTTCATATCCACAATCTTTATTTAAACATTTATAGGTTCCTTTCGTTCTATCCACTCTTGAAGTGGGAGTTCCATCCAATCTGCTCTCAACTCTCTCACATGATGAGGGAGCACTGTTCTTACATAGATGCAAATCTCATTGAGGTTGTGCATGTTGAACCTGAAAATAGGAAGATAACAAGGCTCTCTGATCCTAAAATAGAAGCTCCATCTGAGTTTCCATATAAATGAATATTATCTTGTTGGAATAACTGGAGGCTTGATTAGAAGACTTGAAGTGGATTTCAAGATAAGCATCAAACAAAAGCCTCTATATCTCGAGCCACTTTAAGATATGTTGTTTAACTATTTCAAGCCTACTTAAAATTAGAGGATTCTTGATGTAGCCTTCTAAAATATTAAAGGCTACACATTAATTAGATAACAAAGGATTCAATTCAGATCTAATTAGATCTGAATCAAAATGCAGGGGCAAAAAATATAACAGATCAAGAGAGAGGATTAGAAGGAATTGGGTTGTTCTCTATATGTTGTACTAGCTCAATTTTTAACAATAGTGATTCACAATTTGTTTTTATTTTTGCACTGCAGAGAGATAAAGGCAACCCATAGAACTGATGAAATAATCGTAAACTCAATGTTCCTGTTAAATTATAATTCATGTATAGACAGCAAGGTATTTAAATCTCTTCCTGATAGTGAGCAAATGGGATGTTTACTTATTAGAAAGATGTAGCCTGATGTTTGTAGTCCACTAAATGTGCAAGTTGATGTGCTCATATTCAGAAAAACACTTGTGTTCAATAATTTCAAATAATTATATGGTGATTAAGCATAAATTCTACAACTAAAACAGCAAATAGTATTACCTCAAGATATTGAAGAAGGCAGGAGGAAGCATGGATATGCCCAGTGCTAAAATAAGACTGAGCATTTTCATCAATCTTGTCTAACCTGATCAATATTTACATTTCATGTGAGTAAGTAACCATTGGGAAAGAGGGGGGAAAAATGAGCACTTTGGTATCACACTATACCACTTGGGCAAGGTGACGGGTTCAATTCCAGTTAGAGCTAGCCCTTGAGGGATGGGATGTGCATAAGGTAGATAGGGTGGGGGGAAAAAAGACAGGAAGGCATGAGGGGGGAGAGATTAGGCCCCCCAAATCTCTATATTTTTTTTTTAAGATGAGTAATCATGAAAACAAAAATCATGGTAAACAATAACTTAATATTAAAAAAAGAAGAAAATACCTGTACACATAATTTACCATGATGCCTCCACTTTGATGGATACCTTTTTCTGATTGATCTGCCATCCAATTGATCTTCTCAATCATCTACAGCAAATGCAACTAAAAAGAAATTAGATCTTGGGAAATTGCATTGTTGTGTCAGTTTTGATTGATTTGATCACTTAGAGAAAATACTATGATGTGTAACCGTAGATGGCTCATCATTTGCACATTCTCAGATATTTCAATCATATTGACTGCCAAATCAGTCACCAAACAATGACGATAAATCCAAAAAAAATAATACAAGATTTTCAAAATATTAAATTAATCAGTGTTAAGATAGAAGTCATAAATTATGTTAAACACTTCAATCTAGTGAAGTATATTTGTAAAAGCAAAATTCAATTTTACAAACAAATCAAGCCAAGAAGTCTTGGACAGGGCAAAGGCTATTTCATCTTTTACTAGCAAATTGTATGTGCAAAAGTGGCTTCATTCACAACCAAATCAAATCAAGAAGACTATGATTATTATATTTAAAAAAAAGCTAATGAGGTGACGAATTTAGCTATTCCATTATGTAGATATGTTGTTTGCAGATGTGATGATCTTATTGTTTGATATTGTCTTGAGTTCAGACCTCAAACAATCACACACACACAAACACTTAACGCTCATTCAGGTATTCATGCACGCATGAACACAATCATTCAGGTATTTGACTCTCCTATCCTATGTTAGCCTCCATGGAGGCACAAGAAAGTTTAGTAGGTAGAAGACCAAAATAACAGTTTATATTAAGGAATTATAGGTAAATACAGATGATTGTTCAATAAAAATTCAAAATTGAAATATCGTACTTACTGGACTACTTGTAATTCGAGTGTAACTTTCTGCAAAAATTTGGCTTCACTGCTAGACCTACTTCTAACTATAATTAATTAGGTTACCCCACTCTGTCCACTTATTTCATCCGATAGCCAGGAATATGTTATTCATTGCAAATCTCAATCATCTACAATATTAGTATAGCTGAAATTTTCTAGTTTTCCTTTTCCATTCATTTAAAGTTCACCTAATTCCATTGATACACACCATATTTTATACTTATCCATAAAAATAAAAAAAAAATCATATTTAAGGCGAATAAAATGGCAAAGCAATGACTATGTAACTGACAAAAGTTCCAAAGGTTATTTGAAGATCCATTAATGAGCATAGCCTGCTGATAACAGTTACTTTAACATATCGTAAGTATCATTTAAAATTAAAATAAGATTCTGTGAGATAAAAGTGTGCTTCCATTGTTCGAAATTAATAGTTCGATGCAGCATGTCTTGTATACATAACCACTATTACATTGTGAATTATGCCAATGGAACGAAACAAGGAAAAGAGGCCAAGGTATCAAACAACATATCACTCAAAAAGCTGACAAGAAAGGACAGAGAATGTGAGAATTAATATAGACCAGTTAAAAGATTATAACAGAGCTACTAGTTATGCCAAAGGGAAATAAGAAAAGGTTACTGCTAAACGAGTTGCATGTTACCATTACAGAAACAATAAGACATCAGGGCATACCGCTCCATTCTGCAAGTGAAAATTAGCAACAGCATCAAGAGCTTTCCCCCGCTTCTTCTCTCTAAGAACGTACCTGCAAATAATAGAACAAGGTCAGTGCTATTCGGCTTTCACATGCTCTTTTACTCAAGAACAGGAAATTTAGAAAAGATAAAAGATGTGAGAGTGGTCATATTCTTTTCTATTATGTAACATATCGGATTATCTCTTTTGAGATAGTGGAAACGGTTACGTTGTTATATCTGAACTGTTAATTTTAAGTTGCTAGGTTCGTGTATAAAGTGTCATCTTTGGATTGCGAACATCAACACCAATATGATTGTTCAACTAGGTTTAAGATGCTAGAGTCCTTCAAATTCACCTTGATATAAATTTAATGTTTAAAAACAAGTCTATCCATCACTAGAAGCTCCTATACAAATAGTCTAGGTTCAATTTGACAATACATTTCCTGCCATATATCTGCTTAGTACTACAAGATGCATAACCATCCTTGTGATTTTGTGCTGATATTTGACGGGCTGCTTTATTCTATATCATTCTACACTGCAATTTTGACTCACTATGCACAATATACGACATATTGACCATAGTTTGCACGTTAAACTTGTTAACTAACCATATTATGTGCTTGAAGTGACTCTCACAGCAACAACATACATGTTCAACACAAATTAAGATCAAAGATTTATCAAAACGAGGTTGAAAATCATATTCATTTGTCATCACAAAAGACTCCACCAAAAGTAATCTTTTTTCAAATATGTAAGAAAAGCTCCACCACAGTATCTTACATGTGAAATATCCACAAAAAAGTTGTGTATCATTATGTGCCTCAAGTACTGTTAATATACATCAAACAGCCTATTAAGCTGGTTAGTTCTGAATTAATACAAGGACAAGTAAGAAATTAAATATGGAACATTATAAAAAAACACAACATATATCGGTAAATAAGTAGGCCAAAGGCAAAGATCAAGCCAAAACATCACATGCAGACACTTTTTGCAATAACAGAACAACAAGGTTCACTGCTATCTTCTGATATATATTTTTTTTAAATGGTTAATCTGAATATGATTTCAAAATTTCTAGTCTGTATATAACCATTTGAATTAGTAGCTATTAGTAAGGAACATCTAAAAGTGTGAGTTATGCTAACATGTCATACCTTGCACACAAACGCATCAGAGGAGGTTTTAGTGCAGCCAACAAGTGATCAGACTTTGTCCACTCACTTGATATCAGTAAATCTTGCAGTATCTCAATGGCACCTTTTCCAGCAGCATTTTCCCTGCATAATAATGCTGTCAAACAAGAGTAATGTTGCAAAAGCAACTAGGCATAAGAGAAACTTGTACAAATTAGGACCAACGAAAGTAACATTCCTAGAATATGTGTCACATCACCACTTAATCTGTGCATTCCTAAGAATGTGTATAGAGTTCATTATAAGAGACACCCTGAAAAGGAACATTCAAAAACTCTCCATTGGTGACTTTAAAATGCCAGTAGAAAGAAAAGATTAATATGAGGTGTACCATTGCGAAAGGAATCTCATCTATAGGTACTTATTTAGGAAATATTACTGTGTTATGAGGTGAGTCCTACAACTGCTATAGCAAGTTAATTAACTCATAACTGTCTCATTTTAACCCAAGAATCTTAAACAAAGTCCAAGAACAGCTCTTTACCAGCCAAAAGAGTAGCGGTTTCATGAGACCAACAATATCCAAATACAGGCTTTCCTCTTAAAAGGGGAAGTTTAGGATTTTATCATGATATTGGGCTCTAACCTCTTCTGTAAAATCATTGCTCCCTGCCTATTATTCACTACACTATTCATGACTACAAATGCTGAGTTACTGAAAAATTTGCCATATCCCTCATGATCCCTTTTAAGTTGAGTCAAATGCATTGCATGTCCCAAAGCTTTCTATATCTATATTTACTCGTTCTTGCAGTCAAAGAAAAGATTTGCTGGATAGAGGCCATGAAGTGTGTTAATACAATGATACTTTGTTAAGTGTCATTTTGCATTTGCTTAGGGTCCAATCAAACATCAGTTACTATTTTCATTGTGAACAAGTGTTCTCTCTCTCTCTCTCTCTCTCTCTCTCTTTAGGGTGGGGGTTGGGGGGAAAACACCTAGACCTTTTACAGGTTTAACATTTTATTTCTGCAGTGGAATTTAAACAAGTTATTCAGATTATTCTTCAAAATTCGAAACATCAATAATACAACAGAATAATGGTTACCAAAAGTTTAATTGAAAGTTGCGTCAATCAACAACTAAAAGAAAGCAAATCAAGGAGTTCAAGTCTTGTTGTTCATTAGCATCTATTACTATAAGCTAGTTGAAGTGAATAATTATTTGGGAAGAGGAAGAAAGCATTCTACCGTGAAGTTTGCTAAATATAAACATTCATGTGCATATGATTAATTCAACTTAGAAGAAAACTTACGCACAAGAGTTGAGCATCATCCTTTCCTCTTCTGGGAGAAGGATGTTCTCTCTGAAAGCTGAAGTAGCCCCTCCTTCTGACATGTCATTTGTATTCTCAGTCTGTGACTTAGATAACTTTATTTGGGAGGCCAACTTGGAAAGAAGCCATTGCATATATCCAGGGATTGGGCTAAGTGTTGCATATATCTTCATAAAAGTTTAATAGAAACAGAAAACAGACCACATATTATATTAAGTTCCAGAGGACAACATGCAAACATCTATCCTTGGAAATAGCAAAAGCTAAAACAAAATAAAAGTTAAAATATTTATGTCTAAAATTACTTCAGGAAAACCAATTGTTACATTAAAGAACTAGCAAGTCTCCTATCTTGACTTCCTATATATGGCAAGCAAAAACAAATTAATGTTACAGACGAAATGCATGGTGACACCCCAGTCACATTTCTCCATGTGTTACACAAACATACAGAGCAGAAAGAATTCCTAGAATTAGTTTTATCATACTGCATTCAGCTATCAAAATTTTGCAAAATATACAAGTCAATAGATGCGGACAGGCAGTTCTGCTGAAAAATGGTTTAAAGATTGTTATAAGAATAACAATTTTGCGAAATATAGTGCAAGTAAACTAAAGATTTGTGAACATTGTTGCAAGAAAGAAACTGATGCTAAAGATAGTATCAGTAAACTAATATTGATCATTTTGAAATTAGATGAAATAAAATATGCAAAAGTTAGGATGTCAGACTGTCAAAGTAACACAAATATGATTACTCTTTAGATATTTGGGTTATAGGGATAATGTATAGTCATACTGCCGCCATTGTATGTCCCACTGATCATCTTACTGCTAATATGGGTATTGAAAACACATTTGTAGTGACAAAATGATAATATTAAAAAAAATTACATCTTAGATATATCCTAAGGACCGAGCGATGCACATCAGGAGAAATGGTGAGAAATTCAAACTAATAAGACATACAAACAATAAACACAAACTAACAGGCTGGAATTTCAAGATGGCAATAGAAAGTCTATTTTAAAATTGAAGCATAATTTCTGCAGTTGAGTTGTGTAACTTACCGTTATATGCGGCATATCTCTCCTCAACAGGTCAATCACACGTTTAATGAGAAACTTCCCTAGATTGATTCCTGATAAACCTGGCTGCCAGTTGTTACAATTATTCAGGTTCAGAATATAAATCACTCCTTTATAAAATATGAATTTGTTAATATTATAATATTAAGTAGAGGTGGATGAGAACATAACATAGAATTAGGGAAAAGTTAAATGCAAACTAAATTCCATACCTAGCATAAGAACAATGCAACCATTTCATGTGTCTGAGCCAACAAAACAATTTGATTAAAGAAAATTGAACAACAACTAGTAATCAACAAATTTAGCAAATCTCAATAATATGGAGGAATGCTACAAAATGATTTTTAATGCTAATCAATTGGATGTTCTGCTTCCTTAATTTAGAGTTAGCAATAAGAAAGATTAATGGGTTGGCAGAGAGGATTCCATGATTATCAAAACAAGGAACAAACCATGCACCAAGGAGCCTTTTTATTAAAAAAAAAAAAAGCCATATTCGATTTCTTGTGCTTTGCAATAAGCCATATATAAAGGTCATTGCAACCACTTGTTGCAACATCATGAAAAAACTAATTTGCATAATTGATGTGTTGAATATTAAATTTAAATAAAGTGCATATATTCCAATGGCAGAACAAAAGAGGTGCAAAAACCCCGATAATAACATATAGCATAGTGTCAGTAAACTTGGGCTTGCCCTAGTGGTCACACCTTTTTGCTTGGCAACTAGAGGTCCTAAGTTCAATTCTTGGATGGTGCATCTAAAATTTGAACCTCAGTAATTATAGTACAGGGTAGATATCCCTTCCTTTCTCTCAAAAGGACATGTATCATAGTGTTCAAATCAAAGTTTGCAATCTCAGTACCAAACCTTATACCTATACCATCTTGGTACAATGTCAATCTGTCCAGTAGAACGGTTAGTTTGGTGTCCTGACACTCGATACACTTCTTCCCGTATTGCGTATTGGTTTGGCACCGATATCCTACTGCATGCCCAGTGTACATTGGTATGGACTAGTATGGCATACCAACTTTCAAATTATATAAATAATATATGTGTGATTGTGTGTGTGAGAACTCGTTGTACATTCAATGTAAAAGTGTATAATGGGAGGATGTCAAGACTCATAATCACTGACTTATCTAACTAAATTCCCAAAGCATCTTTTTATTAGATAAGGCAATTGATGTCCTACACTGTGTTACTGATATTCTATAAATAATTGAATGCTAAGCCATTTTGTCACTTTCCAGATATCCTATGATAACATTTTTCATATGCCACCATGTGTTCATCTCAACGCAACAAGAGGTTTTCCATCTAAAATAAGAAAGTAGAGTTAACATATTGAAAACTTTTTATTAGAGAAAAGCTTCAGTTTGACCTACCTTGAAGTTAGTGTTCACAGTTTTCCACTTTTGAAACTTAAATTCACCATGCAATGCTGGTCTTTTTTACAAGGTTTGTGTTAAGCTTCCTTCACATGATTCTACTTTTCTGTTAAGGCATGTGGAAAGTTTCCCCAAGAGAACAACACTCATACAGAGTGGAGTAATTTTTTCACACAATCTCACAATCACTGTACATTCAGATTCCCCACCTGGTGGTCTAACACATGTGGTACTATTTGTGATTTAGGTGAATAAACCTCCTGAAGGACAGGCCATTACTCCTAAGCTAAACATTGTCAGATAGCATCCTACCAGCTTGTTTCAATTATAATAAGTCCTATAAAATATGTCCTTTGTGGCCTATCATGAAGCCCATGTTTCCACCATACCTGGAGCTCATACATTTTGATTTAAGACATCAAAATCCTAGCATCTTCTTACATTTAGATTCCCAACTAGATGTATTAAATATGTGTATAACCCCTCTTGAAGGATAAAAATACTACTCCAAAGTTGAACATCATCAAACACTATCCTATAACTTGTTTGAATTGTCAATACCCCAAAATGTCAATTATGTACGGCCCAAATTTGCTAGAAAGTAGTAGTAAGAGATACTAGACAACAGCACATGATTGTCATTTTAGGGTTAATAAACAACTTAAGCAAATCCAAGCATTGCTCATGTATGTCTGGATGCACCTATAAAATACCTTAAATAATTAGAAAGTGAAATATAGCAACTTTTTTAACCAACAAGTTAACTCTAATAATAAGTAAATGATATAGTATTAATGGATAAAACTAAGGTTAGAGTTAACCACAAGTCGAAATTATGGAGAAGTATATTAAAATTTAAGGGTTCTAAGTTGAATAGGACAAAAATAGAATATATTAAATGCAATTTTAGTACAATTAGAAGTAGAGATAAAGTTAAAGTAAAAATTGAGAATCATAAAGTTTCTAAAAGTAATCATATTCGATATGTAGGATCGATTATTCATAAAGAAAGAAAAATTAAAAATGATATTGTCCATAGGATTAAAGTAGGTTGAAAAGCATAAAAAGGTGTAACTGAAATATTATGTGAACGTAGAATACCTACTAAGTTAAAAAAAAAAAATTATAAGACAGTCATAAGACCAACTATACCTTATGGTAATGAATGTTGGGCAATTAGAAAATTACATTTACACAATAAATGCAGCTGAAATAAAAATATTGAGATGAATGTATGGTAATATAAGAAAAGATAGAATAAGAAATAAAGTCATTTGTAAAAAGATGGAGATAACACCGGTTAAGAATAAATCGAGAAAAGGATGACTTATATGATTTAGATAGTTACAACATAAACTGAGGGATGCACCAATTTGAACTAGTGATTTGATACATCTAAAAGGAAAAAGAGATAGATGTAGACTGAAAATTACATAGGATTGCATCTTATAGGAAGTCTGACTCTAAACTAAGCAAAATAGAGAAAAAGAATTCATATAGTTGACCTCAACTAGTTTGGAATTAAGGCCTTTGTTGTCGTTATCGTTGTTATTGAAGTCAAATCTAATAACATGAGTCCTTTAATGCAAGGAAGATTCTTAAGGTCGTATATCTATGGGACCTAAACTTTGTCCTTTTTATTGATTTTATAGATAATAAGCAAATGCAAATCATTTTATTGGCATGTAACTAATAATCATCTGCATCAAAATGCACTACAGCAAGTACACATGTCCAAATGGTTTCATTGGCATCTTAAAGCTTTTCAATGCCCCCACAAGGTAAGATATTAAAAAATAAATAAATTAATAAATATCACCTCATTGACAAGAAAAAAATATAAGAAAGAAAAGGAGACTCACCAAGTTAGACATTATGAGTTTCATTTCATGTTTAGCATTCTATAATGAATACAAATGGAATTTTTAAACAAGAAAATAAAATTTTAACAAACAATACCTGGAAAAGTTGAATTTCAAGCTTACCTGAGTTGATGATATAGAGTAAAATAATGCACATGTAGCTTCAGATTCAGGAATTGGAGGATCATCCCATAAGACCTCCTGGTTCCCAGTAAGTTATAAATGCAAGTTGATTAAAAAGATGTAAAGGAATGACAAAGAATATATGACATCAAAGTAGCTAACCTGTATGGACTTGGCAACATCCTTTAAAAGTGCAACTTCAATAAAAATAAGTGGCTCACCTGATAAATAATTGGAAATGACCATGATATCATATCAAAATGCTAGCTATCAAGACTGCATCCAATTATACATTCAATAGCACCCCAATGTTGCAACTCAACCTATGGCTGAAACAACCTTAAGTTAAGCTGCAACAACTTAGCGTAGTCAGGACCATTTTTAAAGTCACAAAAGAGTGTAACTCAAATTACCATAACTAAAATTGCTTTAAGTCTGGCATTATGGAACACCAAGTCAACAGGCCCTTTAAGTGGAAAACTTTATGCACACAAAAAGCACAGAAAACTGCTTAAGATCAAAACCTTAAGAGTTTTCTGGCAAAAGAAAAAGGCCATCAGTCAAGCTGCTTTCCAAGGAAACATCAGATCCACTCATATAGCCTTCTATTTTATTTCAGTCATCAGTGATAACAAAGTAAACTGACCTGGTATTGCTGGATGTAGATATCCAAAGCAGCGACGACCCACACTGAGCCTTCGCTTTAAGTCTAGCAGATTTCTGATTGGATGGACAGCCTAAATGAATTTTAAAAAATATATATTGAAACACATCAAAAATTCCATTTCCATGCTTTCTAAGATATTGAGAATTCATCAACAATGCTTTTCATAATATAAATAAGGGAAAAAACCACCTCATATGCTACAATTTTCTCAAGCAAGGATGCAGAATCATCCCATGTGATCTGGTGAAGCTCCAAAGCTGCTGGACTAAGCCAGCTAATAAGTTTTTCTTTTAAATATGAGTCCAAAGCCCGCAAAGATGGTATGTTTTCCTCACTGCATTCTCAGATGATGGGACCAAAAAAAAGTTAATATGAGACACTGAATTATGGAGTTTCAGCTTATAAATAATTTTGTATCTCATGTCAAAGTATGGTTATCAGCTTGCAAAATGATCTGCATTATGAAATGTTGTATCAGCATGTAATCTCATGATGGGACACCAAAAAAAAAAGAAGAAGAAGAAGATAGAATGAGACACTGAATTATGGAGTTTCAGCTAATAGATAATTTTGAATCTCATGTCAAAGTATGGTTATCAGCTTGCAAAACAACTCTGAATTATGAAATGTTGAAATGTTGTATCAGCATATAATCTCATTGCAGCTTCGCTACTAAAGCTATATGCATTACCAACCAACTTGAACAACCTACAACAAAGCTCATGTACACAAAATATGTGAACCTACTTGACAAGTTATGATTACTGCTGGTTAATCTCTCATTAAACAGTTTTTGCACCTTGAGACTCTTAGAAATATGTTTGCTAGAAATTACAACACTGAGCATAATTACCGTGACAGCAAATGTATGTAACATTATGAACCAGAGTTAATTTGAGTAAAAATTTCATGACTATGTCCAAAATACCAATACACCATGAGTTTCAGAACCATCCCCTATAAATATCTGCTCATGCTAGTGTACTTGTTTGAGTATGTATAAGAACGTAGATTCATGGCTTTGAATAACATAGGCAACACCTGATATCCACACTTCCCCCACAAACCATCCTCCTTTCTTCCTCTTCCTTTTCTTTTTCTTTTTTTAGTCAGTCATTGCGTTACACACGATCATAGCCTTTTTGTTATTCTTCCTACATTTTTTTAATTCTTTTTATCTCAAACAATCATAAAGCACCCTTTTGGTTGTCCTTAGTTGTTAAGGCTTTGCTACTGTTACAATCCATGGACTCAAAACCCTAAAACTGGTCACCTCACATTGGTAAGGAAAAATAAACAGCCACAAGGAACCTCTAGCTGGGAGCTTCTAGGAAGGAAAACAATTTTCCAAAATCTGCAGGATAGCATTTCTAGCATGTTATCAACTGTTCATGCTTTTCTAAGCTTGATCTTAGATAGCTTTGACCACATCTCCATTCTCTTTCAACAGTCTCTGACAGAACTGAAGTTCAATACAAGATTGCTTCAGGACATGAAGCTCATATTATGTCATCAGAGTAATTTATCCCATCAAGGAATTCAAGCTCACTATCACTTTGTGCTCCTAGGATTTGAGAATGTTGACAAACACAAAGATTTCCAGTATCATATATCTAAACCATGGGAAGGAAACAAAGAACTAAGGTAAAAAAGAAATATGCCTTTTGTCTGATAAACCTGCAAATTAATGTGCTCGGAGAAGATATTATCATTCATTCTTTGTTCATGGAAACATGAATAGAACACAAATGCATAAGAGATCTGGTGAAATGAGTTATGTCTATGTTTCTTTCTTGTCTATTCAATACAAGTGAGTTATGACTACGTTTCTTTCTTGTATATTCAACACAAGGGAGTGAGCAAATTAACGAGGGATCTTACACTAGCAAAGAGAGTAGATCAGCACGAAGGATAGCCAATAGCTTCAACCCACCAGGGTGTTCATTGAGCCGTTCAAAGAAAACCACATACGTTGGCTTAAGAGCATCCCGAAGATTCCGTTCCGTCCTATAAAAAGCAGCAAGCACACCTTCGTCTTCAAGTTCAGCAGATTCTTGATCCTCGGTGGCTGAAAAAATTGTTCAAATAAAAGAAATTAAACCAAGTAGACAAAATAAAAGAAATAGAAGATTTGTTAAGGATGGCAATTTCTTTCAAACCCATGGGTATCTGCGTTCTTCATTTGGGGTGGGCATGAGGTCAAAAAAATAGGTACAAATATAAGGAAGGAGACATGCGGCAATACCCATCACGGGTATGAGGCAGGTGTGGATGTAAAGATATCTCCACCCCGCCTTGCTTTGCCTCGCCTCATACCCATTATACTCATTAATAAATTTAGTTAATTATACTTATTTATGTTAACATAATTACAATCTTTCAATGACAAATTTTATAGGCAGTCACAGACTATAATTTTTTGATCCATTTGTTTATCTTGAAATTGAAAGGAAAAAAAAAGAAGGCAGCTCATAATTGCTTTAGGCCTAGATCTAGAATTGAAATTAGAAGGAAAAAAATTTCTAAAAAAAATATAAAACGAATGAAATGGAGTTGAATAAGTAGGGATAGCAATGGAGTATAGCGCATATGGGAAAAGGTACCTCCATACTCGTATCCGTTAGAAAAATTAAAACTCGTACCCGCTATAAGTGTAGATTTTGGTACTCGTATTCATAGAATTATATAATATCCATACCCATCTCATTACCCATACCCACTTCATAGCCGCTCCGTATCTACCACTTGTTCTAGACTCTATTTCATTTGTTTCATTCTTTTGTTTCTCTTTGAATTTCAATTTCAATTTCAATTTCAGGCCCAAGTCTAAAGCAATTGTGTGCTGCTTTCTTTTTTTTCCTTTAATTTCATGCTCGATAAATGGAACAAGCCTAGAAAAATTATGGTCTATGGCTACCTATAAAATTTTCGAACCAGTTTGATTTGTGGAATTATCGCTGGAATCGAAACTGAAATCATTGATTCCAATTCTGAGTGTTTGTTTAGAAGGAATTAGAATCCGATTCCAATTCTTTCTAGAATCTAAATCTTATATTAAAGTGCATTTGAAATCCAAACCCCCTACTCAAGATTGCAAATCCATTCCAGTCAACTATTGTCTAACACATTCAACAAATATAATATTATATTTAATAATATAATATAAATAATATATTATATTATATATTATACATATTATATTAGTATAATTGATATTAATATATTATTGCACATTAATAATATATATTTTATATTTTATATTTTATATAATGTATAATAATGTATTATAATATATAGCTTCATATATCAATATATATTATTAATAGGATTCAGAAATTAAAGTTAATACTATTTTATTTATATAATCATAATATGGATATGGATATTATTACATAAATTCAGTCACCTCTTTCACCACTAGATTCACACAGTTTACGAATTCAAAAAATAAAAAAAGTGAAAAAGATGAGACAGCTTCAAGATCCATGTGGATTTAAGGATAGGAAAGATTATCAGATCCTAAATTTTACTATATTTAAATGTAACCAAATCTATCTCTTATTGTATTATAGTTTGATTATGATTTGCTTTTATTTATCAATTTTTAGGTTTTTTATTTGTAAAATAAATATTAAATTGAGTATATATAAAAAATTCAAAAGAATCTAATTTTAAAACTTTAGGCTAAGAGCCAAAATTAAAAATATAAACTAATTCTAATTCTGAGGTTTTGACAAACCAAATAATAGCAATAGAAATCAATTTAATTTTAATTTCGATTCCTGTGTGAATTAAACAGGTGAAGAGGGTAAATGATTCCGATTCCAACATCAAACCAAATAAGCCTTTTAATTGAAAGTTTGTAACTATATGGGTAATTAACCAAATTTACTAATAGTATAATGGCTATTGGGTAAGGCATGGCTGAAATATCTTTACATCCGTATATGTTGATAGGCATTGCCTATCCACATCATTTGTATGAATATAAAATTTTATACCATAGTAAGTGCAGCCTAAATATAAATTTTTCTTACGGTACAAGCATGGAGGCACCTTCCCATGCCCGTTCCACCCCATTGCCATCCCTAAAATTTGTTAATATGTACAAGGTGCTGTAAAAATAGAAAGTATTGTTGCTACCACCATGAGGCTCGAGGCTGAGATATTGCCGCATAAGGTCACGAACTCGAGATCTATTCACATCATAGTCCCTCGCCAGTGCAACAAGCAGCTCCCGGCGGCCTTCTTGGTCAAAGGTCAGGTAACCCTACATTCGTCAACCGCGTTCAATCTTTGTTCCCGACCTACAACCTAAATGGAAAGAAAGAATCAAACGAATGAACAAACCCACCAACCTGCGAGAATTCCTCAAGATTTGCATCCACAGGCTCCAATTTGCCGGTGGGGATGGAGATGGACGCCTGCATCCACTCCTTGACATCCTTTAACGTAATTCTGAGATGAAAAGGATTAAAAATGTAATGAAAAAGAGGAATTGAAAGGGGATCAGAGCAGAGTTGATGCAAAAGAACAAAAAAAAAAGAAAGAAAGAAAACCTATCCGTGCTGTTGTTCCCTTCAACGCTATCCTGGAAGCATGAAGAGAAAGGAGACAAAAGAAGAGTGAATTCAAGAACGGGGATATAGGGGATCGAGAAGGAGGGATCAAATTAGCAGACTTACTTGATGAGGAGGAGAATTAGGATGAGCGGGTTGAGGGCGCTGCTGGTAATGGCCGAAGGGCTCTTGGTTGAAAGCAGCCCGCATGCGAGCTCTCATCAATATCGCCAGGTTCTTCTTGTTCATTCTATCGAGCACCCGACGACGAAACGACAGCGTTGTATTGGAGGAGGAGGTACAAATGGGCTTGGGCTCTCGTTACAATCGGCCCAATTTACCGACTTAGTACTTTGGATTGTGATAAAACAAGTTATATTAACTTTTAGGATTTTACTATATACTTTTTTTTATTTTTTAAAATATTAACAATATCAATCATTTACTGGCAATCAATTTGAGTTAGTTACGTGCATGACTACTGCATTAAAAAAATAAAAAACATCTTATGCTAATGTAGTTTAAAAAAAAAAATTACCTTTTCCCTATGTGTAGGATGAGGCTATTTGCTCCTATGGAAACAATGATCATAGAAGCTATGATGCAATAAGGAGGCAGAGAAGAAGGGAGAATCTGCCCTTCATTGCTATTGTAGAGCTACGGCACCCTTCTTTCTCCCTATATATTATGGAGCTACTCACTTTTACGGAGACCGCTACCACAATGAAACTTTGCAAGCAAAGAATCTATTGTTACGATGAAGGTACCGATAGAAGCAGGTTACTCCAATATGGGGATGAAGAAAAAAGTAATTCTGTTAGAAAAATTGAATGAGTGACGACAGACTAGAAGATCTACCTTTCTACCAATTTAATTAATCACAAGAGATAGATGGCTAAAACATCTTCTACTATAGCAACGGTTCTATTTTATTTATATTTTTTTTAAAAAAATAAAAGAGTATTACAGTAAAATGTTGTTTAAAAAAAAAAAAATTGAAGTAAAAATAGTGTAGTCAAACTCAGAAAGAAGATGGGATTCAGCCCTAATGAATGACATCCAATGTTCCTCACCGTATCGACTAAATTAGCTACACAGTCTCATATGAAGTAATTAATTAAACTCCTAAGGCTCCATTTATATAGACAATGGACATCCTAAATCATCAATTATCTAAATTTGGTTTGCCTTTGCATATTAGAATAAAATTATAATAATTCATATATCCCTTTACAATAAATGATAATGGATAGTGATCATAAATATAACACCACTCCTTGTTTATATCACTAGTTTCTGAATAAAATATTAAATTTAAAAAAGAATTTTAGTCCGATAGACAATGAAACGTTAAAGAGATGTTGTTTTTGCCATTACTTATGATATTATAATGGAATGACAATAAAATAAAATATTTTATTTAAATTCTAATTATTAATGTTTATTATGATAAAAGAAGATCTCAAAACCTCTGCAATGGCCATAGAAACATTACAATAGCCATTATTCTTGAACTCGTCCAGGCTCTCCAACTGTGGCGCTAGACTAAAATTACCGAATGAAACATATTTCATGCAAATTTCCTGCCTCATTGGAGTCGGTCAGATTTTGGAAGAACATTTTTAAAAAAAAAAAAAAAATCAATTCCCATTTCCCTTTGGGAGAAACAGTCCGGGAAAGCCAACTGCAAGGGCTCTCACAAACTTGCTGCAAGGCATTACTGCATGCATATTCTCAAGAGTTTTAAAAATCTTGTTGTACTAATATTTATTACAGCAGATGGCAAAATTTATTTAATGCCTATTTTCCTCTAGGATTATCTTTGAGAATTCTTTACCTACATTTGAACTAATCTCGGCAGGCCAACGGTCAAGACTGGTACAAACCTGGTGAAAGATACTATTTCCTGTAAATTTCAAAAGAGTATTAACATTTCACCTTAGTCTCCTAGTTTTTAGTCAAATGTCAGGGAAGATTTATGTAATAGCTAGCTTTCTTAGGATGTTAATTGCAACAAATCTGTTCTCATATTTGAACCATAGTCATAATATTCCTTGAATAATTGAAAAAATTATATACAATTTTATAATTTATTCATAAATTATTCTTTGCTAATTTAAGAAATCATTATATATTGTGAATTGTGATAACGTATATTATTACTAGAGGAAATTTTTTTTTGTTGTCATTTATTACTTTTACCTCTCCTATAAATTTTTATCTTTTTAATTTCAAATTATTATATTCAATTGAATTGTTTCTGAATATCGAACTTGTAATTATGTTTTGGACTGGTCTCAGCAAGGCGTTGGGACTGGTCAAGCTTCGTGGAAGGCATCGTTTAACTTCCCATGCTATGTTAAGATTAAATATGTTTCCTATTTGATTGAAAGAGTGTGTTTCAAGTATTCTTTTCTCACATTTGAAATAGTCTTAGCATGCTAACTGCAAAGACGACGTCAAGATTACTAGAAGGGAGGATTTCACATATGGGCACTGGTGTCGACATGCGAAGTGTAAAGAAGACTTAGGATCCTGAATAAGGTGAGAAGAAAAGTGGAGCCCTTATTTAAAGTTCTCCTTTAAAGCCTCTTCCCCTCGGACCAGTCAAATCTTTCTTCATGTAAGCTGACGCTGTTTAAGTGTGAGATTTTAATAGGAATTACAGTAGATGTTAATTTATATATTGTTAGAAGGTCGTTGTTATTTGATAATCTTAGGGGAGGTATGCAAAATCCAAAGAAGATATGTGCAGTTGAAGATCGACTAAATTGTTATTTTAATTCATGAGAGTTGACTGAATTGATATGATTACCTGCAAACTTGACTTTTGATTGCTACTGTTCTTAATTAATGGGTGCTAGTGGATAGACCTGGGCGTTTCTTCTTCATCTAGCTCAACCTGCACTCCACTTGGTTTATTTTTGTCTCACTGTGTTCCAAGTATCGATTTGAGGAGTCGGGTGGTGGTGATCTGGGAGAAGATTTGTGTTGATTGAGGTGTAGTCAGAGTAGGCTGATAGAGTGGCAAATTACAAATTGCTATACCTCCAAATGTAGTACAAGTTATGAACAATAGACAACCAAAATATAATTATCATATAGAATGTGACGGTGCGTTTTGAAATCCAATCACATTGTTGCCATCTCTGTTACTCCTTTTGTGGCTCAAAAGCAAAACCTTCCGACCCATAAAAAAAAAGCACCTCTGACCTCATTTTTTTTTTCTGAGGTAACTCTTTCTACTGCTTTTGAAATATACTGCAAATGATAAAATTCTTGGCTTCTTTTGATGGAAATACAAATGATAAAGCCTCTCTCTGAAAACAGTCTCCTTCATAATTCTAATGGAGAAAAGAGATGTGAGAATTGAGTTTATTCCTATCTAAATGGAAAATCCCAAAGTCGCTGAAAGAAGTCACTCAACTGGTGTGGTGTGCAGTCATTATTCCGTTTGATTTGGCATCATGAATTGTTCCATTGAATGAAGCAAAGTGATTGTGCAAGGCACCTGAGTGACATTTTTGAGTAATTTTTCTAGAGTTACCATAGTCCATAGAAATGCTTTATCTGAATAGCCTACATCAGCATTAACCTAGAAATATGGGTCCATGGACAACATCTTGTCTTCAAATGAAGATTGGAGTGTTGGTCATCAAATCAATGGCCTTTCACTTACTGATCAAACCTTCTGTAAATGTTCAGCATTGGTTGCAAGAAGCAGTGCAGATTGGTGCCTCATTAAACTAGCGTCAAATACTATGGGAATTCACTGAAAGTAGCATTGGTAGTGTCAGGTGGTGCAGGTTGAGAGGTTAACTGTCCAGGTCCAGGAAGGTTAGTTAGTTTCATCTGCTATTAATCCAGAAATTGGATGTTGGGTTAAGTTGAAATAATATTGCCTTGCTTAGGATCTTAATATAAATGGTATGCTCTCTTTTTGCTGATTTTTTATTGTAATTTTCTTATGCGCAATTTCTGACATCATGCTAACTGCTACTGTGATTGCGCATTGTTGAATTTTCAATCACATGCTCCATTATTGAAGAACCAATCAACAAGAATTTTTAGGGTTGTCCTCCCAAAGAGTCTGAAACATCAAATTTCACCACATTTTATGCAACAATCTAATAGAGAAACAGGTAACTCTATCCGAACTCTTTCAATCAGTGAGACCCAGGTTCTTTCTTCTATATTTCTTTCGGTCACAAAATCCTGGCTGGATTCTCCTTTCTTGTTGTGCTTCCATACACTATGCGGATGGGCATCATTGCTGACATCATTTGACCATGCCACGTCAATGAGATTAGTTATTCGAATTTTCTCATTTCTGCCACATCTAACCTTGGCTGCAAAACGAGTACTGCTTCAGCTGCATCTATCATCTTCTTTCTTGATGTTGCTGTATAAGTTTTCTTCAAAAGTAAAATCTAACTATAGTTAAGAAAGGGTTTTACCAATGGTAATTAGACGCAGTTTTGAAACAATCTCTGTAACAAAAATCTCAACATTTTCCGATTCTTCTTCATATTTAATATAAAGAATGAGTAACAGGAAGAGATATAAACCATCAGTAACAGAATGCAAGTGACAGGAAGAGGATTGGTACCAAAGCTAATCGCTGCTGGCCTGCACTAAAATAGCTTCTTTTGCATTGCCATATTGTTTTTTTAACTATATTGTGCCACAAGTGGTTGAGTTAATAGGCTCAATAGGCTGGGCACAGAGTCCAAATATCAAAAGAATTAGGTATCAAGATCTCTGTTATAATTTTTCTTAAAGGAATAGTTGAATCTTAGCCATGACCCTTCAGGCCACCATTGCAATAGCTGCAATTTTTTAGTTTAATGGGTGTTTGTTAAGTGGGCAACTTGCTTTGGATCTGCTCTCTCTTTTATATTTACACCCTACACAGGATAGTAGTGGATGTCTTTTTCTTTGCATGACCATTTGTGTGGATAAGGTGCACCTGAATGGATTGATGGTTGTCTGAAGATTGATTTGTAAACAGATGTTTTCATATGAGGTAATTTGTAAACATAGGTGTGAAAATCAGGTCCTCAATACACAATTCTTAACCAAAAAGCTTTTGATGGTACACTTATCGTCTGAGAAGTGGCTTAGGGTCATTCTCTGCTGTGGTATCTTTGTTTCAGATCGATGGTGCCGTTCATCATTTTCTCTGCTATGAACTGCTCAAAATTGTTTAAGCCTACAGTTAATTTGGTATATTCAACTAGAAAATAAAGCAAGGCAGGGTCATTTCTTTGCTATTTTCTTTGAGATTAAGCAACTGAAACACAGCAATGCTATTGCATCTAAAAAGTGAATCTTAATTAAGCTATGCGCAAACATAAGACATATATAGTTGAAGGACACTTAGTCCTTCATCTTAAAAACATGAAGCTTCTCAAGTTTAATTATGTGAGGAAGCTTTACCTGGAGCTTGAAGTCAGAATCCAAGAGTTTGTATGAAGTTCAACAACTACCTTTTAATTTGTTGGTGTAACAGCACTGTGCTAACTTCTTTGTCTAGAAATAAATAAAAGAAATAGCACAAGGGTAACTTTAGTCCATCGAGACACAGCAGGACAGGTGAGAGTTTGAAACTAGTCTCGAAATGAGCATGCTGCCAACAAAACAGGAATCATATGGTAGGCCAGCTTTGTTCAAGTCTTAGCAGTGACCAATACAGAGTAATTCATACAGCCTTAACAGTGATGCCACTACTATGAGGATATTCATTTGATAACAAAGTTGCACTTTTGTTGATCAAGTTCAGATAATGCATGATTAAATGGGGGAAAAAAATCAGTTAGGAGGACTTGCCAAAGGTTGTACAAGTTTTAATGCCAATTCCACATCATGACTAGATACCTAGAGACATAATAAATTGCCAAAGGTCGACAATTACATGTGAAATCTTGACCCATAACTAAATATAATCCAACACATCCGATCTTCCAATCCATACCTCTCACGTTCACGACTCAAGCTGACCAGAATCAGCTTTAACCCGTATAAAACTCTAGTTTCCTGATCCCAGATGAGTCAAAACGCCAACCCATGCCCATCCTCTTTCAACGTTCAGGTCAAAAAAAATTGACCTGTATTCCATCCGAGTTGACCGTTCGGGAGAAACCCCGCCGGATCTGGCGGCGTTGCTCCCGAGCAGGCCATCCAAACCCTGCCAAATATGTTAAGGTAGGGCCAGGCTTTCAGATATTTCGCCACTCGAAATTGTAACGCCAAGGCTAAAGCTATGGCAGTGGTGCCACGACAAACAAACAAGCAAGCAAGCAAGCAAATTTACAGCAGCTTGTTTGTTTTGGTACCGCAAAATAGATGTGCCTTGTTGATCCACATCCTTTAAATCTATCTCCCAATACCAAAACGGACAAACAATCTAAACATGTTCGCTATTTTTTTCTCTTCATTGTATCATAGTAGAAGCACAAACGAGGGATAAAATATCGGATCCCTGCTGTTATGTAAATAATAATCCCTCAATAGAGGAGAAAAAAATCCAAAAAGAAAAGAAAAGAAAAAATAATTACTTTTATGAACAACCCTGCAACTGGTGCCTAGCAAGAGAAGGAAGCCTGCGGTGACAGTCCTCGAATGCGTCGGCTTGCTAACTGATGCAACCTTGCAAACACTCCCACCAACGGCGCGGTGTTATAAGTGCATGCCTCTGTCTGCATGTAATTCGCCCGGTCATCCCTGAAATTATCCTGGAAGTCGGGGCCGCCGACGAGAGCCCCGACGAGCACATTCGGGTTCGGCCGCCGCCGGTTGTACCACTCATCGTACCCTTGGGTGCACCCGATGAACCCCTCGCTCTCCTTGTAAGACACAATGGAGGCCCCCCGGTGGTGCACATGCCTCGGGTACCGAGGCCCGTAGCCCACAAGGTAGCTCATGCCCATGGGATTGGAGCCCAGGATGTAGTCAGCCTGGGATTTGGCCAGGGCCAGTAGCTCTCTTGGCTTGACGACTCCGTCAGGGCAATGCAGCTCCCGGCGAAACCCTGTTAAGTAGTCGGAGTAGACGGTGAGGAGGAAGGCAGCATTGGACACATACTGCATGTTGTTCCACTGACGGACGTAGAGCAGGCCGCCGGGGGTGCGGTCGACGTTGCTGCCATTGTTCTTGTTGAGGCAGGCACAAACGTAGTATTCAGCCTTCGATCTGTACTGCTCCAGTATGTGGTTGTGCTTCTCTGGCAGCTCGCCACCAAGCAACAGCTGCAGGTAAGTACTCACCAGTTAGATTGGTGTCATTACTTGGAACGAAGAACATGTAAAGCCACAAAGGAGGTTCTGTTTGTCTGTCCGTGGTCACTTTATTCGCGTTACAGGGCTCATGTTACAAGGCCAGAAAAGAGATCATATTTATTCCTCCGTATGTGGGGCTGGTGCTGCGGGATTTCTTTTTACAGTTTTGGCTTTGTAAAGAGTGACCATCAGAGATTTACTCTGAAAATCTAAGTGGGAGATGCGGAAAAAGGGGTTCGGGGTAAAATGCGGCAGACCAGGTGGTTTGTATGCCGTAGAAAACAAAAGAAAGGTCGCCGACATGGACCACGGTCTCTGGAGGCTCCATCCCCATAACTGACCATGTGGGCCTCGGCGGAAGATTGGGTTGTGTGTCGGACCGAGGCGCCTCACCGGCTTTCTTTTGGCAGCCTATCTTTAACTGCCTATACCTTCCTACTATGTTCTGCGAGGCTTATCTCCGCCACCCCATATTTTATTGGACCAGAGGATCCCCTCTGGGTTTTTCGCTTAGGGTCACTCGCGGCCAGATGTTCGACGACCAATTAGCTGGTGATTAGAATTGTTAAATCTCTTTTCTATTCCTTCAAGGAGAAAGGTAGATAACCCTTGGTCATATTCCCTAAAACAGCAGTTAAAAAACCAGTATAAAATAATTTTTTGTGGTTCAGTTTGCATGACGCGACGAGGCTTATTGGATCTCATTCCATGCCACTTGATGCTCATTTATAGTGAGATATATATAAATATATAACCAACGGTGCAAGTTAAACCAGTTCTTTAATTTCGAAGCATTTGTTTGCGTGCAAAAAAAAGTATTTAGTATAATGCTAATTCAATAACTCAATATTCAATTATTTTTATATATTGTATAAATTTTCATAAATTGCGCTAATGTTCTCCTTTCATCTGTATAGATAGAAAATCTTTTTTTTTTTTTTTCTGTATCAGTCCTCTCATGCCACGTGTTATAGAAAAACTTTTGTGTGCAGTAAATGAGCTCCCAAAATCATCATTCATTTTTATTAGATTATAATTTCATGTTATTCTTATCTATTTGGGGATGATATGGTGTGGTGTCCCGCCCTCTATTCTAAATAGGTTCCAATTTCAACTAATTCGTTGTTGCTAGGGCATTGTTTGATGGTGATGATGAATTAGACTCTGCACACCCTTTTGACGTGCTAACTGCCAAACGCTAACGTTAACCAACCAAGCTTCCAATTTGTCCACGTTACAGCGTGCGGAAAAGAAAACGGTGTGAACCAAAACATTGATTGCTTTGGAGTGTAGAGAGGGCTTTACTTTTTCCTTTCCGTCCTTTGGCCTCTTACCAGTGACAGAGATAGAGACAGAGAGAGAACAGAAGAGGTTGGTGTGTTGGTTTACCTTCGCAGCAAGGACCTGAACACCAGCGTATTTAACGTCCCAGCTGAACTCGGTGATGGCCCACCCGGTGCCCCCGAAGCAGTTGGCCTTCTCCACCGCGTACTCCAAGTACTCCTCCCGCCTGGTGGCCCTGTGGAGCCACAGCGCGGCCCACAGCAGCTCGTCCCTATACCCGCTCACCGACGCATAGTAACTCTTCACCGCTCCTACGCTCCTGTCGTACTTCCCCCTATACTTGTCCGCAAACTCAAAGAGCTACATTACAAAAAAAATCTCTCTTTAACAACAATAATTTAACTATATATATATATATATATGTATTAAAAAAAAAAAAAAAAAACTCTTCTTCTTCTTTGAATGAAAGTTTGGGAATCATAATATTGTGGGACTAAGTATACACCTGTTGTGCATGATGCAACAAGAGATGGGAATAATGTGGGTTGGATTTCTTGAACACGATGGCTGCCGCCGCCATGGCTGCCGCGGTCTCTCCGGCGAGGTCCGACCCCGGATTCTCCATGTCAATCTTGTACGCCTGCCGCGACGTCGTCATGTCCTCCGGCCTCTGCCAGCAGTAGTGGTCCGTGTCGCCATCCCCCACCTTTATCCACCAATCAACGGCACAAAATGCTCACTGTACAGCTCTGGGCCACGATCAAGTAAAACGATGCTAAATTCTGCCCAAAATCCCTGCCTTACCTCGGCCCAGAGGACGTTGGGGTGGGTGTGGGCTTTGACGAAGTAGTCCGTGCCCCATTTGATGGCCTCCAGGGCGCGCTGGTACTCCCCGGCTGCCGCAATCTCGTCACCGTACTCGATAGCGCTCCATGATAGCATTGTGATCGTGAAGGCCATTGGCAGCCCGAACTTCACATGGTCCCCTGCATCATGGTATCCTCCTACGAGATCCACCTGCAGAGTACTTATTTTTAGCTAAAATCCGATGTAAACTAAGAATGCAAGGAAAATATGGGCATTCGTATGGAGAAGAAGCGAACTGACTCCTTGCTGGAGGCCGTCGGTGAGGCCGGAGTGGCCGCGCCAGGTGACGCGCTGGTTGTAGGGGAGGCGGCCGGAGCGCTGGGCCTCGAAGTAGAGCAGGCTCTTGGAGAGGGCATTTTTGTAGCCAAACTTGGCAGCAGCAGCAGCAGAAGCAGCAGAAGGGAGGAGGAGCCATGCAAAGGCTGAGATTAATAGTAAGTAGGAGGAGAGACCCTTGGTGCTTCTGCTCGCAAACTCCCCTTCCATTCCCACCACCACGGGAGGAGCAAGCGATGGGAAAGCAGAGCAGTTGTCGATCTTTGAGGGGCTGCTGTATAACAAAGCATGTGCCGCTCGCATGGGAAAACAGACGAAGAGATGAAAAGCTCTCCTTCCAAAATTTTCCCCCAGTCCTGCTCCGCTCTCACGCTGTCTTTAATCTCTTGGTGATCAGAAAATTGCGGAAGGAATTCTGAACGGTAACGAGAGGGATTGATTATGGGCGGAAATTCGCTTCCGTTTGTGAATTTGTTTCCCTCCTCCCTCGGCCCCAAAACTTCGCTGCTACCGCATGAAAGCACCGTTATAATGGCCGAGGAGAGGTCTCGTTAGGAGCCCCGAGGCGCGTGGCGATGAAATGGCTTCCGTAAGAGAAGAAAAGAATCGGCATGGGGCCGGCATGCCTAGAAATTGTAAACGGTGGACCAAGTAACGTTCGGAAGCTTACGATGTACCAGACCAACTGACCCTTTCTTCTTGTTTCTTTTTTTTTTTTTTTTATCAAAATAAAAAAATAACCTTTCAACTGGGGTTGTTGCAACGCAAGAGGAAAAAATCAGATGGACCAGGCTTACGCCAATGCTCCACCAAATCATGGCCTTCTCCAAGCCAATTTGATTTTATTAAAAGAAAAGGTCAAAAGAAGATCCACATTAGAAGAGACAACCGCCACATTGCACTGCGATGTTTGTATCTTTAGGTTTGGTGAATACGTGAAATATGTGACAACCTTAAGAAT